>OZ010599.1:22586778-22609278 GCA_963932145.1 Acanthosepion lycidas
AATATCTGATCATATATATATGTATATATATATATATATATATATATATATATATATATATATATATATTAAAAAGAAAAGAGAAACCGCAAACGTTTTTGGTTATTATGTAGATTTTTTTTAATATATATTATACATTGTTATGTTTATTTAATTTTTTATGGATATTTATTTTTATCACTGGCGCCTGCAAAAATATGGAAAATAATGTATAATATATGTTTTAAAACATCCATATTATAACCAAAAATATTTGCGATTTCTCTCTTCTTTTTAAAATATAAGCTTTTCTCTCGTTGGAACAACTATAACCTCCTCCCCATATATATATATATATATATATATATATATATATATATATATATATATATATATATATATATATATGGTGGAGATTTGAGTACGTACCTCTGTTTGTATATAAAACTCACTATGATAGATAGATAGATAGATACTGGTTGAATTTTTTGCATGGGGAGACAGAAGCAACGGATATGCATGTTTATTTAAATGCAAATTTAGACCTGTTTCTATAGAGGAACATGTGCAAAAATAGGACCGTATTCAAATCAAGAGTTGTCGGTAAAATTGGTGATTTAATCTTGCCACGGTTCTTCTCTTTTCCTGTTATTTTTGCTAGTCGGCCAAACAATGGAGCCTGCAAATATAATCAAGCATAACAGTTTTAACAAAAGACCTGATAGTAACAATGCAACGGAATGCTTGGATGTTGGTTTGCGTGGGGTGTCCGGAAAAAGGGCATGTTTAGATTTTACAAGTGTTTTCCTAACTACGTAATGTTTTTGTGTTCCCAGTGATTGTCTTGTTAGGCGAAGATGGGTGTTTGGGGTTATTTAAAGATATTCCAACAGTGGCAAGGTTAATTTATCCAAACGGTTTTTATATATCGCCTTATTTCTTCCTTGTTTCTTACCTTTTCCTTCTATTTCTTTCGTTGTTCTTTCTTTCTTTTTTTTGCTTTACTGCTTTGACACTTCTTCCTTTCTTTTTCTTTCTCATTACCTACAATTTTTTCTCTCTCTTGTTTACTTCTATTTGTATTCTTTGGTCTTTCTTTCTTTGTTTTTTATTTCTTTCTTTCTTTCATTCTTTTAAATTATTCGTCTTTTTCTTAGTTGAATTCCCATATTCTTTTTTATCAGTTGTTTTCTATTTTTCTCGATTTTCTTTCTTTCTTTCTTTTAAATTATTCGTCTTTTTCTTAGTTGAATTCCCATATTCTTTTTTATCAGTTGTTTTCGATTTTTCTCGATTTTCTTTCTTTCTTTCTTTCTTTCTTTTAAATTATTCGTCTTTTTCTTAGTTGAATTCCCATATTCTTTTTTATCAGTTGTTTTCGATTTTTCTCGATTTTCTTTCTTTCTTTCTTTTAAATTATTCGTCTTTTTCTTAGTTGAATTCCCATATTCTTTTTTATCAGTTGTTTTCGATTTTTCTCGATTTTCTTTCTTTCTTTCTTTCTTTCTTTTAAATTATTCGTCTTTTTCTTAGTTGAATTCCCATATTCTTTTTTATCAGTTGTTTTCGATTTTCTTTCTTTCTTTCTTTCTTTCTTTTAAATTATTCGTCTTTTTCTTAGTTGAATTCCCATATTCTCTTTTCTCAGTTGTTTTCTATTTTTCTCGATTTTCTTTCTTTCATTCTTTTAAATTATTCGTCTTTTTCTTAGTTGAATTCCCATATTCTTTTTTATCAGTTGTTTTCGATTTTTCTCGATTTTCTTTCTTTCTTTCTTTCTTTCTTTCTTTTAAATTATTCGTCTTTTTCTTAGTTGAATTCCCATATTCTCTTTTCTCAGTTGTTTTCTATTTTTCTCGATTTTCTTTCTTTCTTTCTTTCTTTTAAATTATTCGTCTTTTTCCTAGTTGAATTCCCATATTCTCTTTTCTCAGTTGTTTTCTATTTTTCTCGATTTTCTTTCTTTCTTTCTTTCTTTCTTTCTTTTAAATTATTCGTCTTTTTCCTAGTTGAATTCCCATATTCTTTTTTATCAGTTGTTTTCGATTTTTCTCGATTTTCTTTCTTTCTTTCTTTCTTTCTTTCTTTCTTTTAAATTATTCGTCTTTTTCTTAGTTGAATTCCCATATTCTTTTTTATCAGTTGTTTTCGATTTTTCTCGATTTTCTTTCTTTCTTTCTTTCATTCTTTTAAATTATTCGTCTTTTTCTTAGTTGAATTCCCATATTCTCTTTTCTCAGTTGTTTTCTATTTTTCTCGATTTTCTTTCTTTCTTTCTTTTAAATTATTCGTCTTTTTCTTAGTTGAATTCCAATATTCTTTTTTATCAGTTGTTTTCGATTTTTCTCGATTTTCTTTCTTTCTTTCTTTCTTTCTTTCTTTTAAATTATTCGTCTTTTTCTTAGTTGAATTCCATTATTCTTTTTTATCAGTTGTTTTCCATTTTTCTCGATTTTCTTCTTTCTTTCTTTCTTTCTTTCTTTCTTTCTTAAGCCTTTCCTGAATATATTTAATAAACTTCTACTCGGTTAAATAATATCGGCTGGCTTAAAAAGTCCCGCATATCCGAAATCCCGCGTATCCGGAATCTCTCATATCCGTAATCCCTCATATTCGGAATCCTGTATATACGGAATTAGCACCAATGAAAATCACTTCTTACTGTCCTTATTGAGTTCAATCTTTAAAACTCTTTCTTAAACAAGTATTAACTCCCGCTTGTTTAACTACCAAAATGAAAACACCTATCGATACAAAATTGCATTATTAAACCTGATAACTGAATCTTTTTCTCTTTAACAATACAGTAAAATCCCTCATACTCGGAGTGCCTTATATCCGGAATCTTGCATATCCGGACATGATTTTGATGTATATATTTGAACTATTTGGGTGATATTTAACTGATTTGAAATTTCTGTTTTTTAGGGAATCTACTTTGGATAATCCCGCATATCCGGACATGATTTTGATGTATATATTTGAACTATTTGGGTAAAGTGGAAATTTTAAACAGATTAGATGCTGGTGAAAGTTCATTGTAACTAATGGCTGAGTTCAACATAGGAAAGTCAACATTGTATGATATAAAATCTTCCAAAGAAACTATTCTCCAGTGTTCACACTGCCACAATGAACAAGGAAACAAAAAAAAAAACCTGATTGTGATGAAACCTGGACTGAAATTGAAAAAACTAAAGAAAAGGTTGTTAGTTTTATGGAAAGAAAGCCAGAAGAACAAAAGCAAAACAAAATGTGGAAAAGGTTGAGAATGTCATCAGAAGAGAAAGAATCACAATGCAACAATGATTAAAAATTCTAGTTACATTATTTGTTTTGCATACATGGCATACTTAATGAATTTTCATTAACATTACATAATTTATTTCTTTTTCCTTAAAATCAATTCCGTTATATTTCACTCACCATTAGCTTATTTTGTTTACTATAAAACATTGAAAATAAATGTTAAACCTGAGTTCAGTTCTTTTATTTTAATCTAAATATATTAGGTTGGTGCAAAAATAATATCGTTTTTTTGACGTTAAAAATACGTCAAAAAACGATATTATTTTTGCACCAACCTAATAACTCCTCATAATCGGATATTTTAACCAATTCCTCATATCCGGAAGTCCTTCTTAGTCCGGCTGTCATGGATTCTACTGTATTAGGTTCAGTCATAAATAATTTCCGTTTTTTTTTTTGTTTTTTTCACTTCACTTTCATTTGGATTCTTTAATCTTCGGTTTTTTCTTTCTTTTTCTTTCTTTCTTTTTCTTTCTCTTTTTTTATTTATTTATTTATTTATCTAGTTCTGCTACAAAGATATTATAGTGAAAATTGTAACTCTTCACTCTAATATCTTTTTGTCTTTTTCCTTCTTTTTTTCTTTCGTTTCTTTGAATTTCTTTTTATCCTTCATTTTTCATTTCATTCTGCCACTCCCTTTTCTTCATTATCGTTCTCATACTTCTTTCTTTCATTCTTCTTGTCCATTGTTTCTTTTTTCTTGTCATCTTCCTTTTTGTACATTCTTTTTCTTTCCGTTTTCTTCCTTTTTCAATTTTCTTTGTTTTTTTCTTTCATTTCCTTTTTTTCGTTCGCTTTCATTTTTCTCTTTCTTTATCTTTCTTTTAAAGTAATTTTTTCTTTCCTTTTTATCATGTATTTCGTCCTTTCTCATTTTGTTCCTTTTTCTCCTTTAGAATTCTTTATTTCGTTGTCTATTTTTATTCGTTTTCTTTCTTCCTTTGATTTATTTTATCTTTCTGTCCTTTCCTTTTCGCGCCTTTTTTTCGCTTTTTCTTTTCGTGTTTTTCTTTTCGTGTTTTTCTTTTCGCATTTTCTTTTCGTTTCTTCTTTCCGTGTTTTCCTTTTCGCTTTTTCTTTCCGTTTTTTTCTTTTTTTTTAATTTCCATTATTTTTCATTTTTTCTTTTCACTTTTTCTTTTCTTTTCCTTTTTATTTTCCTTTTTCATTTCATTTTTTCTTTTTGTTTTTCTTTTCGTTTTTTCTTTTCGTTATTCTTTTCGCTTTTTTTCTTTTTTCTTTCGTTTTTTTTTTTTTGTTTTGTTTTTTTCTTTTCGCTTTTTGCTTTCGCTTTTCCTTTTCGTTTTTTCTTTTCGCTTTGTCTTGTCTTTTTTTTTTTCGCTTTTTCTTTCCGATTTCCCTTATCGTTTTTCTTTTCGTTTTTTCTTTCGGTTCTTCTTTTGTCTTTTTTGTCGTTTTTTTTTTTCTTGTTCTTTTTTTTTATTTTTTATTTTCGTATTTTCTCTTTGGTTTTTCTTTTCGTTTTTCCTTTTCGCTTTTTCATTTCGTTTTTTATTTTGATATTTTCTTTTCGCCTTTTCTTTTCGTGTTTTTTTTTGGGGGGGGAGGGGGGTTCTTTTCGTTTTTCTTTTCGTTTTTTCCTTTTCGCTTTTTCTTTTCGTTTTTTCTTTTTGATTTTCCTTATCATTTTCCTTTATCATGTTTTTTTTCTTTCTTTTTTTCATTTCGCTTCTACTCTTCACTTTTTCTTTTCTTTTTTCTTTTTTCTTTTCGCTTCTTCGTTTCACTTTTTCTTTTTGATTTCCCTTATCAATTTTTCTTTTTCTTATTACTTTTCGTTTTTTCTTTCCGTTATTTCTTTACATTTTTTTTTTGTTGTTGTTATTTTTCTTTTCGTTTTTCTCTTCGTTTTTTCTTATCGTTTTTTCTTTTTCTTTTCGTTTTTTCTTTTCGCTTTTCTTTTAGCTTTTTCTTTTCGCTTTTTTCTTTTTGCTTTTTCACTTAATTTGTTTCTGTTGAGAATTTCTTTTCGCTTTTTCCTTTCGTGTTCTTTTTTCGTTTTTCTTTTCGTTTTCTCTTTTCGTGTTTTTTTCTTTTTTTTCATTTCGCTTTTACGTTTCGCTTTTAATTTTCTTTTTTTCTTTTCCTTTTCTTTTCTTCGGTTTTTCTTTTCGTTTATCTTTTCATTTTTCTTTTCACTTTTTCTTTCCGTTTTTTTTTTCTTCTTCTTTTCGCTTCTTCTTCCCGCTTTTTCTTTTTGTTTTGTCATTTCGTTTTTTCTTTCGGTTTTTTTTTTTCGTTTTTTCTTTTCGATTTCCCTTGTCATTTTTTTCTTTTTGTTATTTCTTTCGGTTTAGCTTTTGTCTTTTACTTTTAGTTTTTTCTTTACGTTTTTTTCTTTCGTTTTCCTTTTCGTCTTTTTTTTTTAATTTCGCTCTTTCTTTTCTTTTCGCATTTTCACTTAGTCTTTTCGTGTTTTTTTTTTTTTTGTGTGTTTTTTCTTTTCGTTTTTTCTTCTCGTTTTTTCCTTCCGATTTCCCTTATCATTTTTTCTTTTTGTAATTTCTTTCGTTTTTTTCTCTTCGGTTTTTCTTTTCGTTTTTTCTTTTCGCTTTTTCTTTTCGTCTTTTATTTTTGTTTTTCTTTTCTCTTTTTTTGTTTTTCTTTTCGTTTTTATTTTAGCTTTTTCTTTCCGTTTTCCTTTTGGTTATCCCTTTTTGTGTATTTTTCGTTTACTTTTGGGTTTTTTTCTTTTCGTTTTTTTCTCTTCGTTTTTTCTTTTAGATTTTTCACTTCGCTCTCTCTTTTCGTTTTTCATTTAGCTTTTTCTTTCCGTTTTTTCTTTTCATTTTTTTCTTTCCGTTATTTCTGTTTGCATTTTTTTTTTTTTCGTTTTTTCCTTTCATTTTTTCTTTTCGTTTTTTCTTTTCGTTTTTTTCTTTTCATTTTTTTCATTTCGCACTTTCTACTCGTTTTTTCTTTCCGTTTTTTCTTTTTTTGTTTTTTTTCTTTTTGTGTTTTCTTTTCGCTTTTTTTTCGTTTATTTTCGTTTTTTCTTTTTGATTTTTATTTCCTTTTCCGTTTACTTTTCCTATTTTCTTTCCGCTTTTTCTTTTTATGTTTTCATCTTTCTTTGTTTTTTCGGGGTTTTTTTCTCTTTTTGAGTTTTCTTTCGTTTTTTCTTTTCGTTCTTTCGTTTCTGTTTTTTGCGTTTTTCTCTTAGTTTTTTTCTTTTCGTTTTTTCATTTCGCTCTTTCCTTCCGTTTTTTCTTTTTGTGTTTTTTTTTGTTTTTTCTTTACGATTTTCTTTTCACTTTTTCTTTATCTGTTATCTTTTCTTTTTTCTTTTCGCTTGTTTTTGTCTTCATTTTTTTTGTCACTTTCTCGTTTCGCGTTTTCTTTACGATTTTTCCTTCTTTTTTGTCTTGTCTTTCAGCTTTTTCTTTTCATTTTTTCTTTACGTTTTTCTTTTCACTTTTACTTTTTGTTTTGTTTTCGTTTTTTTCTTTTCGCTTTTTCTTTTCGCTTTTTCTTTTTGATTGTTTTTTTTTACTTTTTGCTTTTCTTTTTTGTTTTGTTTTTTCTTTTCGCTTTCTCTTTTCGCTTTTTCTTTTTGTGCTTTCTTTTTGGTTTTTCTTTAGTTTTTTCTTTTCTTTTTCTTTTTTACTTTTCGCTTTTTCTTTTCCTTTTTCCTTTCGTTTGTTTTTTTTTACACTTTTTTCTTTTCTTTTTTCTTTTTTCTTTTTTCTTTTTCTTTTCTTTTTACTGACATTCTTTTTCAGTCCGTATTTCTCCTTCAATCTGAAAGTCTTTACTTTTTTCAAATTTGTATTCGTAAAACGAAACTGTAAAAATCATTTTAATCATTTTAAATTGCACAATTATTATTATTATTATTATTATTATTATTATTATTATTATCTAGGTAAGTCTTCTTTATCTGCCCTGTTCCCTCAGAACAGAGGTGTTCATGACTCTTCACAATTTCCTCTCCACTGTAACTCTTAACAAAATTTGTCTTTTAGTTATTTCTCTTAAACCCTGTTACACCATCCATTTATTTAAGCTCATCAAGTATGTTATGTGCTGTTTTTCCCCTGTCCTTCTTTTCTTTCAACCTGTCTTGTGAGTATCAGATTTTCCAAGCCCTCCTTCCTCATTATGTGCCCTAGAAATTTCCATGGCCTCTTTCTGATGTTAAGTATAATTTCTCTTTTTGTTTCCATTTTCTCTAAAACCTCATTGTTGCTCAAATATTTGGTACATGGTATTCTCAGCATCCTTCTATAGAACCACATCTCTGTTGCCTCAAGTCTCGCCATCATCTTTGTGAGGAGATTGTGCAGCATTCACTGCCATATATATGAGGAGAGATATCAGTACTCTTTTCTTTGTTTCTAACGAAATTTTACTGTTTCTTAATACTCTGTTTAGCTTTTGGGAGGCAACTTTCGCTATCCCAATGCGTCTTCGGATTTCTGTGCCACACTTTCCGTTCTCTGTTAGAACGCTTCTCAGATGTTTAAATTTTTGTAATTGTCTGATTTTGCCATCCCCGATTTTTAATTTGCATTTTGGGCTGCCCCTTTTGCTAACAACTATGTATTCTCTCTTCTCGCAGTATATGTTTCACCCTTCCTTCTCGCTTAAATCATATTTTAAATCAGTTAATTTATAGTATATATATATATATATATATATATATATATATATATATATATATATATATATCCAAGTATAAGATTGGTGTATATAAAATAAATTCCAATAACCAAAAATATTGTTCTTAAAAGAGTGCTCAATACAGAGGAGAGCAAATATAATTTATTCGAAAACTATAACATAAACATGTTAAAAAAATCACTACAAAAATAGTCATTTTGTTTCAACACATCGGTAGTTATTGGTTACTATGGGTTGTTCTTCTTGGTCAATGTTTTTCTCTCTGCTGTAGGAGGTTTTTCGGCCGCACGTGTCGGTTTCACGTCAGCCTCCTCCGCCGGTCTTTCTGCAATTTCTTCGTCGATTCTGTATCAGTAAAGAACACTGCTCGGCATCTCCCTCTCGAGTTGCTGCATGCTCATTTGATCAACACTACTTAATTTCCTCTTATTTCTAATCTTCCATATTGCCATACCCACTATGGCTATAATTATGAATGTACCCATCATTGCCGACCAACTTATCGCGATCTGCTCATCATCTTGCCAAGCCATACCTTCATTTCCCAACGTACTTGTCCCTCAATTGATCTATATCGATCTTTTCTATCGGCTTCATTAGTACTGGCATTTTATTCAAGGTAACATTGGAGAATCCCCTCACTATTGGCTCCCACAACTCTGTACAATTGACTAAGCTTCTGCCAATCATTTCTATGATTGAATCTTTCTCTTCATATCTTTTTTCTTCCTGGTAATAGGGGGGTAAGGAAATAGATGTCCCAAATGCCGAACATCCCAGGGGTAACTTTAACAGGGATAATGGTGGCTTTACTCTTAATGTCCTTATGGCCTCTCCCCCACATACCCTAGACAAGCTGATGGGTTTCTGTGTGGCCACTGCCCACACCCCGTCTGAAACACTGATAGCTTGTGGTAATGACGTGTTTGCTAATACCTCTACTTGACAAGTTCTCTTAATTCCCTCTTTCTTCACTTCAAACAATTCTAGTATGCACATTTTGTGGTTACCACCTATATAGATAGGGCTTAACGATGTACAGATCCCTAGAGCATCATTTCTACACTTTCTAGCTTCTTCAGCTTTTAGCAACATGAATTTTGTTCTACCCGAATTTAAAGCTATTTATTCTATTTCCATCTTGTACCTTGCTACCATTCATGTGGCTACTATCATCATCATCATCAACCCTTTCATTTTGATCGTCCCTGCAACAAGATTCTCTTGTTTTTATTCTTCATAACCATTCAGTCTTGTTCAATTCTTCACTCAGTTATTCCATAATTTCTTTCTAAGTTTGTAACAGCTCTTCCCTCCCCTAACTAACTCCTAGCAGACAGAATGGTCCGGACAGGTGCGTGGGGCTCCTTCTTCTAAGGCCGTACTTCATGACACCACTGATAGCCAGTTAGCAATGCCAATAATCTTCTTCCGTCCTTCGTGAGGTGCAACTCCATCCCCTCCATCCACATCCACCACAGTCAGCCAGTAGGTTTTTGGATGAGCCAATGTCGTTATCTGTCGACACCGAGTGCTTCTATTCTGCAACGCCTTCTTTGTTCTACTGAGACTTGGGGTTCTCCACCTTTCTCAATCTCATCTTCAGAGGTAGTTCCTGCTCGACCTCTAACCTTCCCTCGGTGTTCAATTCCCGTTCAGCTGTTTTGTCCTCTTCTTCCTCTCCTGATTCTTCCTTCTGTTTCGAGTCCGCGCCCTGGACGTCTTTATTATTTCTTGACACGATGTCTAATTCTCTCCTGTTTCTTAGTCTTTCTCTGAGTTGGGAAAGGGGTATTTGATCATCTTCCTCCCACTCGTTGAACTCTTCGTCTTGTTTAGGGTACCTCTTTTTAGAGCCCTTGACTGCTTGATTGGATCTCTTCGTTTTTCTCTTCCTTTTCTTTGGGCATTGGGGTGCGACGGTGACATCACAGGGTCTTCTCTGCACCGATTCAGGCAACGACTGAACGCCGCTGATCCCCGCCGAGGGTTCCAACTCCGTCACTCGAATCGCTTCGCCTATCAGGCTAAGTCTATCTATCTCTTCATTTTCCTCGGAATCTTCCTCCGTCTCCATTTCTTCCGGCTCAACCAGAGTTACCTTCCTTGTCCTTGTCTTCTTAGGCCTCGACTCGCTGATTTCCAGGTTAGCTATTTCAGCCTTCTTCAGATTGTTGATATGGACCCTCCTTGCTCGTCCTGCCACTTGATCCCATATTACATATGATACTGGACCCGTCTGCTCTACTGTCCGGTAGTACGGTTCCCATCTTTGGTCCAGCTTCCCTCCTCTCTGGTGGATTTTATAGTAGATAGGGTCTCCAACTTTCAATTCTACTACCTTTCTTTCAGTATTGACTCTCTCATTTCTTCTCTTCTGTGCCCTCTTTATTCTTCTTCTGTCCTGTACAAATATTTTATGTTGCTGTTCCAGTAACAACTGATGATGATCTTCTCCCATATACTTTCTTCGGGGCTTCAACAGGTTATCCACAGGCAGGACCACGTCTCTGCCAAACAATATAAAGTAAGGAGAAAATCTGGAGGTTTCGTTTATCGTAAACCTCACGGCCGCCAGAGCCTGCGTCAAATACAAATCCCAATTTCCTGTATTCTCTCTGGCCAGCTTGGCCAGTACGTTTCCCAAGGTTCTATGAAACCTTTCCACTTTAGCGTTTCCTTGGAGGTGATATGGAGATGTTCTTACGTGCTCTATATTCAAACCTGTCAGCACTTCTCTCATTATGCTGTTTATATTCTCTGTGGCATTATCAGTGACAAGTTGCACAGGGGCGCCATACCTAGGGAAGATTTCACTTATTATCAAATCGGCTACAGTTTTCGCCTTCTTGTCTGGTACTGCATATGCCTCAGGCCAATTTGTTAGCCAATCGACAAAACTCACTATATAGTTGTTTCCTTGTGCAGTTTCCTCATATGGTCCTGATACATCCATACTGACTTTCTCGAAGGGGAAGTTCGGCACGTCCATCTCCTCCAATGGTGCCATTTCCTGCCTTCTGCTCTGCGACTGGCACACTACACAGCTCCGAACATAGTGACCTCTCCGTATAGTTTGGGCCAATAGTACTTTCTCCCTATTAGATCATATGTTCTATCAATTCCCTTGTGACCCAACCTCTCGTGGCACTGTTCCAATATCTCTGGTCTTTTGGGCACATACAACTTGGGCTTGACTTCTTCATCCCTACCTGAGAGATAATGCAGCCTTTTCTCTATTACTGCATACTTGGTGGTCTCTCCTGCCTCCACCTTCTCTCTAAGGGCAGCTATTTCACTATCTGCCTGTTCCTTCTCAATTCCTTCTGTCCAGTAAGGATCGGTTATTATCTGTGCGTCCCCTTCCTCGTCCGATTCTAACATAGGGCGATCTTTTAGCTTATTAGAGTTAATTACTCCGATTCTATAGGCTTTATCATCTACTCCCTGCTGTACTTTTACAGATCTTTCTTCCAGTTGTTTCGGTATTCTTGAAAGCAAATCTGCACACGTGTTTTCCTTCCCTGCCAAATACTCTATCTTACAGTGGTAGCCACTTAACTTTAGCGCCCACTGTTGAATCTTATTATTTGTCCATTCAGCCTGCAGTAGGTACTGCAGAGGCTTGTGGTCTGTCTTTATAGTAAAAACCGCACCATTCAAGTAGTAGTCCAGTTTTTGGAGAGCATATGCTTCTCTTTCTATTACTGGCCATCTTTGTTGTGTCTCTGAGAGCTTATGAGAGAGAAAGTATATCGGTACCTCCTCTGGTATGCCTGGCACTGGTCCTTCTTTATCGGGACACGGCTGGGTAAGAACTGCTCCTACACACTGCTCACTGGCATCAGTGTATAGTACAATGGGCTTGCTGAGGTCTGGGTACGTCAGCAGTGGGACGGTTGTCAACTGTTCTTTTAAAGTATCAAATGCCTGTGTCCATTTGAACCTAGCGTATTTCTTTGTCAGGGCTACTAGTGGTATGGCAATTCTCGAGAATGCCGGGACGAATCGTCGGTAGTACCCTATAGCTCCTATAAACCCTCTTACTTGTCTCACTGTCTTAGGTTCTGGCATTTCCCTTATGACTTTCACCTTATCCATGTCAGGTTTAATACCGTCTCCGTTTATAACAAAGCCCAAATATCTAGTCTCCTCCTTCAGAAACTGACACTTCGACAATTGCAATTTTAAGCCGTGCTTACTTAGTCTTCCCAACACTTGTTTTAGATGGAAAAAATGTTGTTCTACTGTTTCTGAAAATATCAAAATATCATCTAAATATGCCATGGCAAAGCCCTCGCGTCCTCCTAACACTATTGACATCAGCTGTTGGAAGATTTCCGGGGCATTGGCTAAACCGAATGGCATCACCCTGAACCGAAACAGTCCCAGGTGACATGCAAATTCGGCCTTTTCCTTGTTAGCCTCATCAAGGGCTACCTGCCAATACCCGGACCTCAAGTCCAACGTAGAGAAGTACTTCGCTTTCCCTAATAATGCCAATATGTCATCGATTAGTGGCAATGGCACCGCCAACAGTTTCGATATAGAATTCAGTTTCCTAAAATCTACACAAAAACGGTGCCCGCCATCTTTCTTACCTACTATCACGATTGGAAAGCTCCAAGGGGAGATCGATCTTTCGATCATCCCAGCTTCCAACATCTCTTCTACTGCCTCTTCCACAAGGGGTCTCTTATGAATAGGTGTTCGGTAGGGCTTCAATTTCACAGGGGGGTGGGGTGATCGCCGGTGTCGATTTTCATTTTTACTGTGTGGGTCTGGCCTAATTCCTTATCTGATTGGGCCACCACATCTCGATTATCTCCCAGCAGACTTCCCACTCTGGCCCTAAATTGATCAGGTGCCAATATATCTTCGTCTACTATTCATTCTGTTTGTTCTACGAGTTTTCCTCGTTTCTCCTCGAATCTCACTCGATTCAGAGTTCGTAGGGGTAGTCTCCTCCCCTCTCTTAACATTTATCGTCTTTTGGGCCTGGTTCACCATCATAATGGGCACTAATTCAGCTGCCTCCACTACTGCCTCACACAGAGTTACCTCATTTTCTTCTAGGCCTATCTCTTCTACAGGGACCAATTGCAGGGTTCCTTTTCCTATTTTCTTCCCTGTCATTAGCCTACCCCTTCCCGACACCGCCGTTCTGGGGGGTAGCTTTACATCTTCCTCTACCACTATTGTTATATCTTCTTCCGGTGGGCATCCCAATGGCGTTCTCTCGCCATTCACTACCAGCACAGTGGGGTTGAACTCCATCCGAGCCCTATGGCTCCGAAGCCAATCCTCACCCAAGATTGCTTCCGTTCACAGGTTGGGGGTTACGTAGAAGTTCTGGGTGCTTCTTAATTTCCTAATCATCACAGGGAGATTCGCCATCCCTCTTATCTCCAGGGGAGCTCCATCTGCCTGCGTGACTTCTAAGTCCGCTTCCTGCAACCCATTCTTCTGTTTCACCCGTCTGTATGCTTCCTCTCTCAGCAATGAAACAGACGCTCCTGTGTCTATCAGGGCTTTCATTGCCCTACCTCCTATCCCTGCCCTACAGGATAGCTCCTTCTCTTGCGTCAGCGAAGAGAATACTTGGGCTTTTCTTTTCCTGGGTTCCTACCTTTGGGTCATCCCAGCCATAGGCGCCGGTAGCAACAAATTCTTTTCATTCTTCTCGTATGTGTGAGTTCTGCGTTTTCTGCACCTGGGCGGTCCCGGCTAGACCCCTCCCAGTCTCCCGCGGCTGTTCCTAAGAATACAATTCCTCTTCAGGTGCCTTGGTCTCCTACAAAACCAGCACTTTCTTGTTGGACAGTTTACCGCAAAGTGGCCCACCTGACCACATATCCAACATTTTACTCTTCCTCTCTTCAACTGGGCCACCCTTTCCCTTATTCCTGGGGTGGGGGACCTGCCCTCTACCTAAGTGGCTCTCCTGACCACATGTCCAACGTTTTACTTTCCTGCTTTTTAACTGGGCCACCCTCCCTCGTAATTCTGGGGTGGCCTGCTGGCTTTTCCCTGGTTTTGTCTTTTGGGCTCGGCCTTCTTTAACGATATCGGTGAGGCACCTTTTCTTAACCCGCACCACTTGGCTAGGTGTCCCTTCTTCCCACACCTAGTACACTTATCCCACTCAAAGTCTGGGGGCAAACCTCACTTCGTCGGACATTCCGCTGCTCTGTGGTCCTCATGTCCACATGTCCAGCAGACCAGCCCGTATCGACCCGGCGTGGGCTTATAGAACCCATGCCTTGTTGACCAAGCCTTTCTTGTGGGATCCCCTTCCCACACCTCAGGCTCATCCACCTCTAGCTTGACCTTCCGATTCCACGCGGGGGGTCTTCCTCCTTCCTCCTTTCTTCTGACCTCTCGACTTAGCTCTTGCTTCTTCCCACCTCTTTTTACCTTCTCCCAAACTCCCTGGCTCTCTTTGGCCAGCGCCACAGCTGCCAATAACCTTAGCGGTCCTTCCTTCAAAACATCGTGGCGAACACGCTCATCACTGAGCGCTTCCACATACAGATCAGCCAACTGGGCCTGCATGACCGCATTATTTCTCACTACCTCTGGGAAAGCTAATGACGACAGCTTCTCTGTTCGGGTCCCCAATTCTCCAGGGGTTTCGTCCCTCAGCTGCGTCATCTTCAGGAGGGCTCTGATGGCCTCTATCGCCGTCCCCTCGTCAGCGAACTCCAGAGTTAATAATTCTTCCAGCCTTTCCCATGTCAAGTGGGGCTCACTGGCTAAGAGTCCTTTTATAAACTCAGACGCTTTCCCTCTGGTGGCATCATACGCCAAATAAAGGGTTTCTTGGTCTGAGAGTCCATATATTACGCGGCTCTTATCCAGGACTGCCAGCCAATTCTTAAAATCCTTTTTACTACCGTCAAACGCCGGGATCCTCGGTCCACCCAACAATCCTCTCAGGTCTGCTGGTAATCCCTGTTCAACCCCCTCTTCCTCTATGTCTACCGTATCTGGCTCATAGTCAGACATATTTAACACAGCAAAAGAAAAACAATCTGAGCAGCAACAATCGAAATTGGGAGATCAACCGAAAATAAAGTGTCCTACCTGACAGACGATTTCCTGCTCGTTTTTCTCAGGTTCCGGGTTGTCGTACTAGAGTGTCTGGAACCGTATGGTTATAGCCAACTTAAGTCCTTTGGTTCCCACTCTAGTCGGTTTCAATTTAAGTCCTTGAGACGCCGTGTGTTGTCCTGGTCGAACTTTTTCTGCAACTCCTGTGGCAGCGGCTGATCCAGTGTCTTATCCTGCTCTCACGGCACCAATTATAACGTCCCCCCGGTGTCGCTGCGTCAAATGTGACGTCTGCCTAGCCGCGTCCGTCGTGCTATCCTGTCTTGTGACGACCAACTGGCTTGGTATTGGTCGCGGCACCAAATGTGACGTTCTAACCTTTTGGTGATTCGAATGGGAATCTGGTTAGATTCGGTATCAGCCTCGTCGTTCCCAGCTCGCCTCCAACGTCTGGTTACCGAAGTAACTGTTTTGATTTTCCAGTCGTTGTGATTTGATCATAGGTTGACGAAATCAATCAGTCGCCGGGCCGTAATGCAAGCCGAGTTCGATCAAGGGTAACACCGCACAAGTATATGTAAAAGAAAAGAAAATAATAACTCGAAAAGTTCAAATGTGTTAAAAAATGGATAACAATATTTTATATCTGGTTGCTGAATACAGGACTGCGTCTTCTTCCCAACCCGCTATATGGATTCGTGACACTTTGTGTTTGTTAGGCGAGTCTTTAAGAAACTGGTTCTTGGTGTATCTTCAGGTGATATTCGTAAAACTTGTTTTGGTGATGTGAGTCTAAGTCGTTCTTCAAAAATAAATTGTTCTTGATTAGAAGTTGAGTCGTGATTTGCGTGGAAACTTTCAAGTCAGCTATCTGCGAGGCGTGTGCAACTCCAACTGCGAACTTCACTCGAACTCGAACTGAACTCAACTCGCTGCGACTCTGCTTATATGGACGCCGACCAAAATCGGGGTGGGCGTGTCGGGGTTTGAGGTTCCTTGATAATTCTAAACCCACAATCCGCTTCTTTGTTTTCGGTCAGGAAAATTTTATTATTTTCCATTTTTGGAAGTCTTTCGTCTTCCCACCTTCTTCTGTTCTCATATTGGTATCTCACCATGCCCTTTCTCTTACAGTGGCATCTCACACCTATCCCTTCAGGGGGGCGCAACAGGCCTCCCGTCCTTCTTCACATGATTTCCTCCGCCTAACGCTCATGCCACCATTCAGCCAATGGGCGCTCAGCAGCGTGGGTGTGGCCAGACTAGCCTCGGTTTAAAAAATCTTGCTCAAAGAAAAAAATTATCTTCCCTTTTTTTTTTTCTTTCTTTTCTTCGAGGAGACCTCACACCCTAGACTCTTATCTTAACCGAATCACCTGGAATTCGTCAATCAGATTTTCGCCAGCATCAAGTGGGTGACCATTTGGACGTATTTGCATTCTTGGTGCCAATTACTGATCCGATAAAATAGTTTCGCTATCATAGCCAGCCCTGACGACAAACAGATGCTCCTCTCAATGATATTCTGCATATAGACAAAGGCTTAACCTTTCCTTCATGGTGGTCAGCGGACACTTTTGTTTTTCTCGGACAGTGCGTGCTTAATTAATTTTTATTTTCACCTCTTTAGAATTCTGCGGGAGGTAACTCGTCCAACTTGAAAATTCCCTTTACCATTGCCATGGGCAGATTGGACATATCTTACTTTCCGCCCCGTAACATAAATCAGATTAAATTCTGTGTTTTACTTTCTCGACAATGGAAATAAAAATCATACCACTTTTCCTTGTCAGAAAAATAACACCGCTTAGTGTCCTTTTCGTGATTGCTTCTTATCACCTAAATTTAATTCTCACCTTTCTTTTTTTTTTCTTCTTTCTTTCTAGCGACGTAAATAGTGTCACATATATATATAATATTAATCATAATATATATATATATATATATATATATATATATATTGATGCATGTTTCATTAAATAATATAGACACGTTTCTCTATTCATTTTATGTAAATTATTTTCGTATCGTCTGATAAGCTTAATAACATTATCATTAAAAGAAGAAAGAAAATCACAATTTTGATACATATTTTTTTAATCCTATCTAAGCTTTCGGCTTACTTAAGCCATTATCAAAGATGACAATTATATTACAATGTATTAAACAATATACGGACAAGACAATAATGATAGTCTGTTTTTTGTTTACATGGAAGATTTCCGAGTAACGACAAACTCGTAGACATGTGACGCAAATTGAATGTATCGATAATGTATAAAATCTGATACTCACAGGGCAGATTTAAGGAAAGAGGAACAGAGGAAAAGGGTTTGGGGGAAATAACATAGAGAGAAAATTTAGTAAGAGATACAAGTGACAGAAAAATGTGGAGGACTATGATCGCTTACGTCTTGAATGAACACGGCCTCTGAAAGAAGAAAGTTATGTTTCATCATTCGATTGCTTAAATTGCTAGATTTAATCGTAAATTCTTTTCTAATAGTTTATCTCTCGCAGTACTCGCCGAAAGAACTGTCTTTCAACTCCTTGCTTTCCTGTAAATTAAAATTTAAAAAAATTAATTGTAACGTCAATCGTCATTTCCTCTCTTTGAAAGCTGTTACTTTATTGTCCTTTCAGTCTCAGTAACCTCTTCAGCTTTAGTGGCTTTATCCCCTTGCTTCGGGTAAAATAATTAGAAAAAGAAAAGAAAAGATGGAACTTTACTGATAACAAATTGAATGTATTGATAATGTATAACACGAGAAATGGGAAGTTTGGTTTGAACAGAAAAAAGCCATCTTCGTCAGTTTTTACGTCGGACAAATGCAATTACTAATTACGCGATTATGACATTGATAAAGCATTGGATAAGCGGCTGCCATACATACCTATCTGATTATACTCATCTTGTAGGTGATTCAAGATCAAAGGGACTTAAATCCTGTATTATCAAAAGCCAAAAATGGCGCAAAAGAAACTCTGTTCATTGACGTGTCAATCAAAAACAGCAAACAAATATATGAATCATAGACTATATATATATATATATATATATATATATATATATATATATATATATATATATATATATATGTATATATATATATATATGCGGTGTTCGCTTTCTTCAAGCGTCAACGCAAGATCTGAAAAAAAGTCATAGACGCGAGAAACATTAACTAGAAAGAGAAAATACACTGAATTCGACCGGGGTGGGTCGACCCGAGGCTGCGGTCGAGTACCCCTATGAACGGTTGTTAGATGTCGGATCGAGTGTCAAAAGAACAGACCCGCTTTCGGAGGGGGCCCTAATTGAAACGAGTGGGTGGGTGCAGCATTTGGTGATTCCCTCGCCCCATACTTCCTTCCCCTATCTACCCCCATGATATATATATATATATATATATATATATATATGTGTGTGTGTGTGTCTATGCGTGCGTTTACGTGCGCGTGCGTAATGCCACCTAAAGAAAGACTCCATTCTTTACTCTCCTTCTCGCTCCCCACGATGTTTTTTTTTTTTATATATATATTGTTTTATAGCTAAATGTCGCATAAATACAAAACAGACGATTGTCGGCGTTTGCCTTTTGTAAAGATCGGCAACTCTAATTTAGCGTGAAGACAGTAATTCAAAGATTAAACAATAATGGCGGAAAAATCCAAGTGATCCTATGAAGATATATATATATATACTTTCATATATATATATATATATGAAATTGTCCGACAATTGTTTTAAAGCATTTTTTTTTTTTTTTTGCTTACACGTTCTTTTTATAGATACAAATATTTAAGTAAATGCTCTGTTTATAATAAACAGTATTAAACAACATTTACCGGTCTGAATGTACGAGAAATTTTCATAGAAAATATGCGTCCTCCGACAGGAATCGAACGTGTATCCTATACGGAACCGCCGTATAGCCTGATGTACTTTTACCAACTGAGCCACAGAGGAGCGTTTCGGTTAGCAAGGTCGATTTTACTGTTTTTAAAATACAATTCTCCATGATTTTCTCTCGTACATTCATATCTGCTCGATGCGTATCCAAATTTAAACAAATGACGTCACACATTATGAAATGGACAAAGTCCGACAATTATTTTAAGACATATTTTTTCTATGAAAATTTCTCGGACATTCATTTAATGTCGTTAATACTGTTTATTATAAGCAGAGCATTTACTTAAATATTTGTATCTCTCAAAAGAACGTGTATATATATATATATATATATATATATATATATATATATATATATATATATATATATATAACGTATATTTCCGCGTATAATGTGACATTTAAATAAGACAATGTAAAATATATAGCAAGTTTTCTTAAATTTATCCTAGATCTGTAGTAAAAGACGCCTGCTTATTGATTTTATGATCTTATTAGAAATGTTGTTACTGTTCTTTAGAAATTAAAAACAAACGAAATAACAAAACCCACTGTATATTATGTTTTTTCTACAAACGCCTCACTAAAAGGGAAACCTGTGTCTTACTTGCGTTTCATCACGTCATTTCTTGCGAATACTGATTCTTCTTCTTTTCCTTCTTCCTCTTCGTTTCCTATATTTAAGCAGTTGCAAACAGCCTGGTGTACTCATGGCCATTTACTTATACTTCATCGGCAACCACACAGTACTACTAATAACAGTACATTCTATTGCTCTGAACTCAATCATAACTCGATGTTTACATTTTCTCAGCTGAGCTTGCATGGATACGAGTTGATTTCATTGATATAGAATTATTCTTCGAATAGACAATTTATTATAAAGTTATGCCAATAATATGTAAGGTAGAAATGGTTTTATTACTTTCATTATCGGTTTATTTGATAATCTGAATCTTTTCATGTACGTTATTGGTTATCACACCGTGGCCGAGATTAGCCTACAGACAAACCTCACTCAGAATTTAAGGTTTGTTTTTTGAGAATTGTAATATAAGATGACCTCCAATTATTAAGGCTGATTTTGAGGATTTAAAGGTCGTCATATACGCAGAAATATACGGTATATATATATATATATATATATATATATAGTTGGATTTATAAGATATCCAATCCGATAAAACAAGTTTTATAACATGGAAAATATTGAAACTGCTATCTTCTCCTACGTGTAGGGTAGCGTCAGGCTGTGGGCGTTCATAGTCCTCTACAACTTCCAATAATTTCTAGCTCTATATAATATTTTCCCTCTTACTATTCTTCCCTGTAATTCCATTCGATGTTTTCCTTATTGCGTTCAATATGCCCTCTGGGTGTCAAATTCTCCAAACCCTCTTTCTACAAGGAAATGAACTGATTTCTCCGCGAAATTACGTGTATTTTCCGACACAGTCCTCATTTATGACGAATTAATTTCTTTTTCGTTCTGTTCATGAAGAAAGGTTTTACTTTTGATTTTATTGGACAATTTTGACTTCAGCATCGAGTGAAAAATTGATAAGAATGGGTCGCAGTGAAACTAAACAAGATTAATTAGGCTTCTATCAAAATAGAATTTATTTCTTTTCAAAATGTCGTGGATTGATTAATAAGTAAAAATCTCTAATCCGATAAAAATATTTAAACCCCATAAAATAATGAAACTGGTATCAAAATGAAGTCAATTTATTTCTCTTCAAAAATGCGAGGCTTGATTGATAAGTAAGGTCTCCAGTCCTATAAAATAATCTTTAGACCAGATAGAATAATGAAACCGGTTTCAAAACGAAGTCAATTTATTTCTCTTCAAACTTTTTAGGGTTGATTGATAATTAAGGTCTCCAATCCTATAAAACAATCTTTAGACCAGATAGAATAATGAAACTGGTATCAAAATGAAGTCAATTTATTTCTCTTCAAAAATGCGAGGCTTGATTGATAAGTAAGGTCTCCAGTCCTATAAAATAATCTTTAGACCAGATAGAATAATGAAACCGGTTTCAAAACGAAGTCAATTTATTTCTCTTCAAACTTTTTAGGGTTGATTGATAATTAAGGTCTCCAATCCTATAAAACAATCTTTAGACCAGATAGAATAATGAAACTGGTATCAAAATGAAGTCAATTTATTTCTCTTCAAAAATGCGAGGCTTGATTGATAAGTAAGGTCTCCAGTCCTATAAAATAATCTTTAGACCAGATAGAATAATGAAACCGGTTTCAAAACGAAGTCAATTTATTTCTCTTCAAACTTTTTAGGGTTGATTGATAATTAAGGTCTCCAATCCTATAAAACAATCTTTAGACCAGATAGAATAATGAAACTGGTATCAAAATGAAGTCAATTTATTTCTCTTCAAAAATGCGAGGCTTGATTGATAAGTAAGGTCTCCAGTCCTATAAAACAATCATTAGACCAGATAGAATAATGAAACCGGTTTCAAAACGAAGTCAATTTATTTCTCTTTGAAATAGCGAGGGCTGATTGATAATTAAGGGTCTCCAATCCTATAAAATAATCTTTTGACCAGATGCCCGTAGAACACGTATAATCGGAATCGGGTTGGTCAACCTCCCCGAACGAGACTCTGCCCTTCGGCGGAGCCTCGTCCGGGTTCCTTTCTGCTCAGAGGCAGAGAGTTCGACCGTCAAGCCCAGAAGCTCAGCTTGATTCGGTATCTAGCCACCCCCCACGAGGGTTGCATATGACACAAGGCCGAGTTTAACGTGGGTTTCCCGAGCCCGTAGGCCCGGCCAAAAAATGCCCGTAGAACCCATATAAACGGGATCGGGTTGGTCAACCTCCCCGAACGAGACTCTGCCCTTCGGCGGAGCCTCGTCCGGGTTCCTCTCTGCTCAGAGGCAGAGAGTTCGACCGTCAAGCCGAGAAGCTCGGCTCGATTCGATCCTCTCTCTTGAGAGGCGAAGTATACATAGTGTTAGGAAGAGTTCATTCTGTAGTTATAGGTAAGGGCCCATGACAATAACCAAGTATAAGATTGGTGTATATGAGATAAATTCCAATAATCAAAAATATTATTCTTAAAAAAGTGCTCAATACAGAGTAGAGCAAATATAATTTATTCGAAAATTACAACGTAAACATGTTATCAAATCACTACAAATAACATTCAACATCATCACTTGATAAGACACCAGAAGTGTTGAAGTGTAGAAGTGTAGTTATTTTATAACATGATTATGGTGCAATTTTCGAATAAATTATATAAAGTGTTCAATATCAGAGATAAAGCGTACGTAAATATAAATATGAAAGTGAACATTGAAGTCAACACTCAGAGGCGACAGGCTGTTTCATGCTGGACGAAATTGTCAGGCGGCCTGACAATTTCATCCAGCATGAAACAGCCTGTCGTCTCTGGGTGTTGACTTCAATGTTAACTTTCATATATATATATATATATATATATATGTGTGTGTGTGTGTGTGTGTGTGTGTGTGTGTGTGTGTGTGTGTGTATACATATATACATATATATATATATATATATTTATTTAAAAAAATTTATAACATAAATATGTTATAAAATCACT
>OZ010599.1:22614278-22626778 GCA_963932145.1 Acanthosepion lycidas
TAACAATTCAAGCTTATTCTTCGGTACTTAAATCTATTTACATTTCACATGTGACAGATTGTGTCTGGGAAAACTTTATTCTTATATGTAGATTTTCGCGGCCTAAAGTACGGGGCACCCGTTGAAGATCGGACTCATTTTTCAATCGTAATTAATCTAGCGAGAACATGTAACCGTTACATCACTTCGATGTATCCAAAAGGTTACTTCATTTTAACAGATATATTTACCAGAATTGCACAAAATATTTTGAAATACGAAAGAGTAAATTTATCCAATAAAATCACCATTGGTTTCAACCACGTTTTTCCAGATGACTTAAAACAACAGAAATTTAGAAGACAGAAAACAACTTACAGTCAGCCAGAATCGTATCGTTAAACATTCAGGCGCCTGTTTATACTAGTTTCAGCCATTTATAATAGATAAATAATTTCTGTCTTTGCTTATCAAATTTATTCATTTCAAAATAAAGCATAGTTTCATTTTCTTCAATTATATATTCATCATTATTTGCAATAACTTGGCGTCACTTATCAGGATACTCTTCAATATCTTTTCTGTTTTATTTGAAAAAAAATTTCTAGGAACACTTTAATCTAGTTTTCGTTAGAGAAGGTTTCCCCCCATCAAAACGTTTTGTTGCGAATTAGAACGGTAATAATCGGTCGGTGCCAAGGTCAGATGGATATGGCTGGTAGGGCAGAACAGACTAACCGAGTTCAAATCTTTTTTCCTACGTTTTCTTGTTGTGTGTAACCTTGCGTTGTCATGAAGAACATCATTTCCTCTGCTGACGGACACAGGGCGCTTTTCAACCAAAATTTTACGGATATGTTGCAGCTGCTGGGCGTATAAATGTGCATATAAATCTTTCAGAAGAAAGAACTATAAACGAATAATAGACCAATGCACAACAGTACCATTCTTTCCTGGAGATCAGGTTTTCGGTACCGGTTGTGGAGATTTGCCCTTATCGATTCACCGCTTTTTTCGTTGAACATTGTCGTCTGTTAATGCATTCCAAATTTATTCTTAACTATCGCGCATCATTGGTAGTTTAGATCAGGGGTCAGCGACCTTTTGCTAACTATGTGCCGACTTAGGGTTTTAAAATCATTCAATGTGCCAACAGCATACGTATTTATATACAAGTCATGGTCAATAGACCTGTTCTACAATATATTTAAAACAGTAATATATATTATATATACTTTAGCATATATTAAAATTGAAACAGCTAAATATCTTCTTTGCGTTGTAGTAGTTATTGGTTCCGACTTCGTGATCTCATTTGCGGCTGCTTGCCATTGGAAATTGCTTGGCGTGCCACGTGTGCCACGCGTGCCGTAGGTTGCCGACTCCTGGTTTAAATGATGCATTCGCCATTGCAATTTGTTCCCCAAAATTAAATAAAAATTACCTTACTCTGCAGATAGATGTCTAAATAAGTCATTGGTTCCATTGATGGAAGAATTATTAAATTTTCACGAGAAATATATATATATATATATATATATATATATTTTAACATAATCTTCAGATGTCTCAGTCATTTTCCTTTAACTAAATTCTCCAAGTTTTTGTTCACCACTGCTAAGGCCTGGGACTGAACTCACAACTCTTTGGATCTAGTCACTAGAGCTAACCAACGACTTTATCCACTGGGCCATGTGTCCTTGAGTTAAATGGAAATAACAGAGACGTCCGGGAGAGGCATGACACGTGGAACTAGAACAATCTACCCTGGTGGACGAAATAAAAGGTTCGGTTCGAAATTCCAATCACCTGAAGAAGGCCAGAGCCTACAACGACCGAAACGTTGTGAATATAGCAATGAAGATGAGGATAACACTCCGAATAATGTAAATAAAGCAATTAATCATAATACCTGATCTCAGAGATATAGACAGATAGAGAGATGGATATGAACATAAATAGAGAGAGAAATAGACTGATCGATATGAATAGAATGCTTAGAATAGAATAAAGGCTTTGGTTCAAAATTTCAATCACCTGAAGAAGGCCGGAGTATACAACGGTCGAAACGTTGTGAATATGACAGTTAATGATGAGGGTAACAGTCTGAATAATGTATATAATACAAGTAATCATAATACCTCATCTTTGAGATATAAACAGATAACTGTGGAACTTTCTTCCGACTTTCTGCTTCCCAGTTGCAGTGACCTTGTTAGGACCAGAAATAAAGACACAAAGAGATGAATTTTATTAAAGAAATATATTAACAGAAACAATTTTACAAACAAGAGTGTTACAGCAAGAATATTCTGTCCGACTGTGAGAGCTGACTACTGGAATCTTCCCTCTTCAAAAGGCAGTACCTGCTCCTATTCATAGCTGGCAGGGTCCATGCGTGCGTGAGTAAATTACCATAACACCACTCAACTTTGATCTTCAAAAATTTAACTGTAATATCAATCGTGATCTTCTCTCATATTGAATCCAGTTCTTTTATTGACTTCACATGTTTCTTCCACATTCAGTAACTTCTTGCATCCTAGTGGCTTCCTCGCCTTAACTGGAGAGAAATGATTTTAAAAAATGTGAAGGCTTGTTTAGATAAAAGGTGAATCCCCTAACAAAATTCAGAGCGTTTGCGATCATGGGACTCCACAATTTACTGTCCTTTTGTTATATACCGTACCTATGAACACTAATGGGTATGTCCCAATCTTCTTAAATACGTTGGACATTATTGTAAGTGAGGGTAATATGCTGTCTAAGTAGTCAACCGTTAGCAGTATTGTATTTTGTTGATGTTATAAAGATTATCATTTCATTTCCAGCCTCTGTTTGAGTTATTCCTCATTCAGTAACCTTTTCAAGGTTCCAACTCTATCACAGTCACTACATTATCTATCTATCTATCTATCTATCTATCTATCTATCTATCTATCTCATTCTGTTCATTATCTATCTATCTATCTATCTATCTATCTATCTATCTATCTATCTCATTCTGTTCATTATCTATCTATCTATCTATCTCATTATGTTCATTATCTATCTATCTATCTATCTATCTATCTATCTATCTATCTCATTCTGTTCATTATCTATCTATCTATCTATCTATCTATCTCATTCTGTTCATTATCTATCTATCTATCTATCTCATTATGTTCATTATCTATATATCTATCTATCTATCTATCTATCTATCTATCTCATTCTGTTCATTATCTATCTATCTATCTATCTATCTATCTATCTCATTCTGTTCATTATCTATCTATCTATCTATCTATCTCTCTATCTCATTCTGTTCATTATCTATCTATCTATCTATCTATCTATCTATCTATCAATCTCATTCTGTTCATTATCTATCTATCTATCTATCTATCTATCTATCTATCTATCTATCTCATTCTGTTCATTATCTATCTATCTATCTCATTCTGTTCATTATCTATCTATCTATATATCTATCTATCTATCTATCTATCTCATTCTGTTCATTATCTATCTATCTATCTATCTATCTATCTATCTATCTATCTCATTCTGTTCATTATCTATCTATCTATCTATCTATCTATCTATCTATCTGTCTATCTCTTTTTCTTCATATCTATCTATCTATTAAATACCGTACCTATGAATAGTAATGGGCATGTCTCAATCCTCATAAATGCGTTGAACACTACTGTAAGTGGAGGTATATATGCTCTCTAAGTAGTGTACCAGTAGCAGTGGTTTATCTACTTCACGCCGCTGGCGAGTATTGCATTTTGTTGATGTTATGAAGATTACCATTTCATTTCCAACCTCCGTTTTGGTTATTCCACATTCAGTAACCTTTTCTAGTTTACAACACCTTTATAGTTCATCTTTTAGCCATCCCTCCCGAACCTTGCTCCATCATCTATTTACTCAAGCTTGCCAGGTGGGGTGAGCGTTGTTTTCCTCTGTTCCTCTTGCCTTCAATCTGCCCAGTGAGTATCAAATTTCCCATGCCCTCTTTCCTCATTATGTACCCTAGAAATTTCAGATGTCTCTTCCTTATGTTAAGTATGTGTCCATTTTGTTTCCATTTTCTCTAAAATTTCGTCATTGCTCACGTTTTCGCACCGTGGTATTCTCAACATCTTCCGGCTGCTTCAAGTCTCTTCTTCATATGTGAGAAGATTGTTCAGCATTCACTACCATATAGGAGGAATGATATTACTTAACAGTTCAGTACTATTTTCTTTGTTTCTAACGTGATGCTTCTGTTTCTTAATACTTTACATAGCTTTTGGAAGGCATCTTTCTCTATCCCAATGCACCTTCGGATTTCCGTGTCGCACTTTCCGTCTTCTGTTAAAACACTTTCAAGATATTTGAATTTTTCTCCTTGTTTGCTTTCGGTATCTCCAATTTGTAATTTGCATGTTAGGCTGTTCCTTTTGCTGAAAACTATGCATTTTGACTCGTTGCAATTGAGGCATAGTCCTTTCTTCTCGCTTTCCTTCACTAACTTATGTAAGATTTCTCATAGTTTCCATTCTGTGTCTTCTACCAACACTGCGTTATTTGCATATCTTGTATTACACATTATGAAATGGACAAAGTCCGACAATTATTTTTTAAGACATTTTTTTATGTTTATACGTTCCTT
This sequence comes from Acanthosepion lycidas, assembly GCA_963932145.1. Classification (NCBI taxonomy): domain Eukaryota; kingdom Metazoa; phylum Mollusca; class Cephalopoda; order Sepiida; family Sepiidae; genus Acanthosepion; species Acanthosepion lycidas. The sequence goes on from OZ010599.1 coordinate 22,618,906, forward strand.
TTATAGATACAAATATTTAAGTAAATGCTCTCTTTATAATAAACAGTATTAACAACATTTACGGGTCTGAATAGAAAATATACGTCCTCCGACAGGAATCGAACCTGTATCCTATCCGGAACCGTCATATAGCCTGACGTGCTTTTACCGATTTCGCCACAGAGGAGCGTTTCGGTTAGCAAGGCCGATTTTTCTGATTTTAAACTACAATCCTCCATGATTATCTCACGTACATTCATATTTGCTCGATGCGTATCCAAATGTAAACAAATGACGTCACACATTATGAAATGGACAAAGTCCGACAATTATTTTAAGACATTTTTTATGTTTATACGTTCTTTTTATAGATACAAATATTTAAGTAAATGCTCTGTTTATAATAAACAGTATTAACGACATTTACCGGCCTGAATGTCCGAGAAATTTTCATAGAAAATATGCGTCCTCCGACAGAAATCGAACCTGTATCCTATACATAGCCTATATATCAGGCTATATGACGGTTCCGGAGGACGAATATTTTCTATGAAAATTTCTCGAACATTCAGGCCGGTAAATGTTGTTTAATACTGTTTATTATAAACAGAGCATTTACTTAAATATTTCTATCTATAAAAAGAACATATAAACATTAAAAAAAATGTCTTAAACTTATCTTGTATTGTTAAGATTATGACCGTCAATAATAGTAGGACTGGTAGGACTTCTTATCACCTCCGAATTCCCTCACTGCCTATGTTGAATACGTCTGGCGAGAAGACACATCCTTGTCTTAACGCCCTTTCAATTGTTCTATATTTACTGACTTCTTTCTCCTATTCGAATGCAGGCGGTTTGGTGGATTATTTAATATCCTTCCGAAATATGTCAAGAGCAAACATTATACAAAGATAGTATCAGATCAAAATTCAGCTAAATTAGTCTAATGATATTAATCGATAAAATTGATTTGCGATTATCTTTAAATTTCTTCATAACTATTTATCTATTTCTAAGTATATACTTATCTATTTATATCTTTCACTTTATTTCTCTTCTCTTTCTCGTTAGCTAGCTTGCTATGTATTTGAGTGTCTGTCTGTTTGTCGATTTGTCTGTCTGTACATCAATAACATTTCTGGGCTATAAAAATCCCCGGAGAGACATTGTATCGCGTTCCAGCAATTGTTAGTTTTCCACGTCTCAAGTCAGTAGATAAACAACAAATAAATCAAATGGCGAAAATGCAATGCGGAAAATCCCGGGTGGGTGTCTTGTCGGGCGACATGCCGCTTTGTCTCAGGTGTCAAGTATAGAATTTATACAACCGGTTTTTAGAAACACAGAAACGTTACATACCTTTCTGTGTTTCGACAGCCATTGACAGCGAAGAAGTGGCTGAAACCTTAAATTGAAAAGGCAATAAAACAGTTATCTATCTATTCAAGCGCACGCACACACATATACATAAAAGTTCAAACTATATATATATATATATATATATATATATATATATATATATATATATATATATATATATATATAATATGAAATGGATTAATTTCTACAATTATTTAATATATTTTCTGTTTATACGTTGTTTTGATAGATATAATTTTTTTAAGTAAATGCTCTGATTTTAAATAAACAGTATTAATTACATTTACCAGCCTGAATGTTCGAGAAATTTCTTAGAAAATATACATTCTCCGACAGGAATCGAACCTATGTTTTATACAAAATTTAAATTTCTCGAACATTCTGACCGGTAAATGTAATTAATACTGTTTATTTAAAAAACAATGCATTTACTTAAATAAATTGTTTCTATTAAAATAACGTCTAAACAGAAAATATATTATACACACAAACACAAACACACACACATACATACACATACACACACACACACACACACACACATATATATATATATATATATATATATATATATGAATGATAAAATACAGTTTTATAGTATACTGTAATTATGGGCTAAAGTACTTAATATCATAGAGCGTATGTAAATATAAAAGATTGAAGTCAATACCTTGAGGTGATAGTCGGTTTCATGTTAAATGCAATCAACAGGTCAATATATATATATATATATATATATATATATATATATATATATATATATATATATATATATATATATATTCATTGAATACTACAGACAAGGTGCTTTTATTTAGTTTTTTATACAATTTCTCATGCGATCTATTTTTTTTTTCTTTTCGGATCATAAATTATATAAAAACTGTCCGAATGTTCTTTTTATCCGAGCGCTTTCGGCTATACGTCTATAAAACATACATACAACAAACTATTTCTTATTTAACAGTTAAAATATTTCCTCCTTGAAAATGGCTAAATGTATAGCCGAAATCGCTCGGATAAAAAGAACATTCAGACAGTTTTTATATAATTTATCATCCGAAAAAAAAAAAATAGTAGATTTTTTTTGATCTGGACATGTTATTGTTAATTTTTCCTCCTGGCATAGTTTGCAGATATCTTAACGATTGATGTGAGGTGTGGCTCTTTTTATTATTTTCCAGTTTACATTAGGATCATTATTATTTTTTTTTTCTTTTGATTCCCACACATAGCTGGCTTTGGTATAATTCCTCAGGCCTTATAACCTGAATAATGACTTATGATTATACCATCTCTTCTTGAAGCAGCCTTCAGTACAGCCCATGTATAATTTGCTCTAACCATTTATATCATTTACTTCTGCTTTGTAAATTACTACTTCCGTTTTTAAAACTCCATCACGTGGACATTTACTTATATCTCTACAGTTGCATGTTTCATTGTTAACGATATTTTGCTGCACGTTGGCTTTGAAATTTCTGGCCTTTTGTCATTTTATTGTAGCTTCAATTAACTGTGTTTCTATTAAAGATCTTGTGTAATTCGTAAATTTTAGGGAAGTGTTTATCAAGCAATGTCAAAGATATTGTTTCTATTTTACATTTCACCTCTAAATTAAAAGAGGGGCTTAATTAAATAATATTTTTTCTTTTTCTCGAATTATTTTGCATTTCTTGTTTTATTTGAGGTTTAAGTTTAGTTTTATGTCCTTCTTCGTACTTTCATATTCCCCCTATTTTCATCGAATATTATTTTACGAGAGGAATTTCCAGATAACCTGCAACCTTTAGGGATGTGTTTTATTATACTCACAGTATGGTTAGATCTAGCGTACCCCAATTTTGTGTTGGGTTTCGTTTAGGCAGAGACACTGCCAGTCTGTAGATTTAATTCTACATGTAAATAGTGCGCAACCTTCTTATTCATATCGACCCCTATTTCAAAGTCAAGGCTTTTGAAGAATTTGAAAAGCATCTTTCTCATGTTGTCATTTACTCTTCTGTTGTCTGTCACTATCATCAGCCCGTCTTCGGGATCGATAACTTTAACATGTTGTTTGATTGTTAATCTTTCCATGGTTAAAATTGCCAAAGACTTAAGTTGTTAAATCTGAAAGAGAAAGAAAAAATCATTAAACGCTTAAACTTAATACACATTTAAAATTGCTCTAAGTTATTGGAACACCCTTTATATGTACCGGGTGTAGCAGCAGAATTGTCAAATTGTTAGATTAAGCATTGAACCGTTGTATCTTAGAAATGATTAAAGATATCTTACTGGAATTCTCCGAGGTTTTTATAACACTATTGGGTTCTACTTTGAGCAATAAGAATGAACTCTTTATACGGATTATATATAAGGGTGTTTCATTAAGACGGATCAAAGTCAGCAGTAAATAAATCAGTGTTATTGGTGAAAATGTATTTATTTCTCTATTGGATCATGTTATTTAAGTCATGGCAATTATGTGTGAAAAATAATACCGCCCAAATGTCCAATAACACTGATTTATTTACTGCTGATTTTGATCCGTCTTAATGAAACACCCTTTGAAACCAAGAACTCTAGTAAACGTAAAGCCAAATACCTAAAACTCAATAAAACATTAGATTACGGAGAATATTTTCCTAAATTTTTAAAGGGTAGTTAAAAATTATTTTAAATAGGCGCTCACGTTATATTCCTCAAGTAATTTTTATAGTTTTGCCAACCGAAGAAAAAATACTAGAGAAACTTCCGTCTGTATGTCGAGCTCTCAGCAACTTAAATAAATACCTACCAGCGTGTTAAAAAAATCCATTTCTGTGATATTTTAAATAAATAATATTTGTTTGAAATCATATCAGTTAAACTATAAATCAACTAATATTCCTCAAATAAAGTTTCGGTAAAGTATTATTTATTTTATTTTTGAAAGATTATTTAATAAAGTGAATTATATAATGATGACAGATGACTAAAAATGACGCTAAAATCAGCGATTTAAAGAAAAAAGAACTCCTTCCGATCAATATAAATTAGTTTAGAAATGTAGCAAAATATTTTGATAATTGGAAATATTAAATTTAATGTATTAGCTTGAAAGCAAATCTATAATACAAGCTTCAAGAAAGATTTTCACTTTTTAAAATTCATTTTAAATCTTAGGTATTGCGTTTCTGTGGAGGTTCCTACTTATAACAAGACGGTGTTAATTACTGTTTTTCCCTTATAACCTATTAATCCCTCACCGTTCCGAAAATGGGGAAGTGAGTATTAAAGGTTTAAAATTTAAAAATTTCGAAAACTTTATGTCTCAGTAAACTTATTTTACTTTGTCCATTTCGTAATATATGACGTCATTTGTTTACATTTGATACGCCATGAGCAATTATGAATATTCGAGATTCATGGAAGATTGAAGTTTATAAGCAGTAAATTCGACCTTGTCTACCGAACGCTTCTTTCTAGCCTAACGGTAAGGCACGTCAGCGTAAATGACGGTTCCGTATAGGATGCAGGTTCGAATCCTGTCAAAGAACGAATATTTTCTATGAAAATTTCTCGGACATTCAGGCCGGTAAATGTTATTTAATACTGTTTATTATAAACAGAGCATTTACTTAAATACTTGTATCTATAACGTTAAACATAAAAATGTCTTTAATAAATAAACTTATATTAATATACTAGCAGCCATATCTACCTTTGCTAGAATGGAGCAAAAACAGCATCATGTTTAAATGTCACAGAATCTATCTTCTTCAATGACTTTAAAGTACTTTCATTAAAAAAACATTATGTCGTATATGGACACCCGAATTTACAAAAATGGGCACGTTTATAGACAGAAAAAATTCAAAATTCTTTTTAAAATATTGGTGGTCGCTGAATTAGCGTAAGCTTTTCAATTTATGATTAATAACTATAGTTTTTACTTAATGACAATATCAAATATCCCGTACAAATTAATAAAAAAACAACTTAAAGGTTTGAAGTTTTACAAATTATTTTAATTAATTTAAAAAATAAAAAATGGAGACAATTCTTGTGAAAATTCATTATTCATCGATTTTTTTTTTCTTAAGACAATAAAGTCCATAATATAGCTTATTCATAAAAGCAATTAAAATCTTGTCAAATTAAATAATGTTAATGCATCTTTTATTTTATTATTCAGAGCAGATTTTAAGCCACTGGGCGTCTTGTTTTACAAAAGAAATTTGATGATTTAAATTCTCCAAGGACTTCTGCATATAACTAATGCAAATATTAAGTAGTACAAAGATAAATTTCTAGAAATTTCATAAAATTAAATAAGTGGGGGTAACAGATATAAAACACTGTTTTTACCAAGACGTTCTAAAAAGAAACATTTCTAAAATAATTTTATTCATTTGTAAATGAAACCTGAAAGTTTCATTAAAATTATTTAATTTTTGCAAGAATTTCGAAATCAATATGTTTTTCTAAAATTTCTTACACTAATTTTGGTCTCCCCACCCACTCACTGACGCAAGAAAAACAAAATTCTTATATAGATAATTTCTAACGTTCTAAAAGGGATCAAAAATATATTTTATTAATCCAAAATTCCTCTTAATAATATCGTTAAAATTTCTGACGGAAAACTTTGTTTATATTAAGGTTCTTTCATTTTATTACCATGGTATACTCATTTTTTAGCGAATCTGTGGAGGTATTTATTTATATTTTATTTTTAATTCATTATAATGTCAAGATGACAAAAACGATTATTTACAAATAGGAAGTAACGTGGAAAATAGATATTAACATAGACTTAAACAGATTTAGAAAGAAAGAAAGAAAGAAAGAAAGAAAGAAAGAAAGAATTAGATAAATAGATAGATAGATAGATAGATAGATAGATAGATAGATAGATAGATAGATAGATAGATAGATGAAAAGGATGTGATTAGATAGATAGATAGATACATACATACATACATACATACATACATACATAAGTTAAATGCTTGATATGGATCGGAATCAGACAATATTATAAGATAAAGAAGAAATAAGAAACGTTTATCAATCTAATATGGTTCACTTTTATTAAATCTTCGTCAGAGATTGTGAAAGAAACGGTCAAAAACAGAAATTCTGTTAATTTAGATAGATAGATAGATAGATAGATAGATAGATAGATAGATAGATAGATAGATAGATAGATAATGAACAGTCTCAGATAGATAGATAGATAGATAGATAGATAGATAGATAGATAGATAGATAGATAGATAGATAGATAGATAGATAGATAGATGATGAACAGTCTCAGATAGATAGATAGATAGATAGATAGATAGATAGATAGATAGATAGATAGATAGATAGATAGATAGATAGATAGATAATGAACAGTCTCAGATAGATAGATAGATAGATAGATAGATAGATAGATAGATAGATAGATAGATAGATAGATAGATAATGAACAGTCTCAGATAGATAGATAGATAGATAGATAGATAGATAGATAGATAGATAGATAGATAGATAGATAGATAGATAGATTGCGTTACACCAACTTTCCAAGATGCTTAATTTACCTGTTTTCAAATCCAACATTCTAATACAAGGTTTTAACAACATGCAAGAAACCAACAGATGCGCCATGTGCAGCAATCGAATTCGACATGCAGACCCCATCACATTCCGTCAACCTCACAATTCTATAATTTCATGACTAATTTCCATTTTAGTGTGGATTTACGTCGCGACAACATATGCACTCGTGACCAATATTTATTGCACAAGCGTACAGACAGTTCTTGTTCAAGAAACCTGATCATTAACCATCGCCCTGCCACTGATTCTTGCTCTAAAAACACATACCAATCATTTGAAACTATAATCACCTCGTGTTGATAGTCGGGAGCATATAAAGACGCCAATGGCGGCGGATGTAAGGGAAGGAAGCAGACATCGTGTTACGATGGTTTTATGTTTAGTCTGTGAACTTCTGTAAAGGGTTCGCCTGTCATCAGTCCCTTATTTGTTGCTTGAAATAAACGCCACCTAATTTGTTTCTTTTCTAAGTATTTTTTTTTTGTTTTAAATTATATAAATAAGAAAAATAATCCATGCAAATATGTAGATAGAGGCAAATATTAGGTTGGTGCAAAAATAATGTCGTTTTCTCACATATGTTACTATGTGAGAAAACGACGTTATTTTAGCACCAACCTTATACATACCTACATACATGTATAGCTGGCCACTCGTATTCGAAGATGCCCGTCTACTAGGCTGGCTAGCTAATCCCTATTGCAGACTCTCGCTCAGGCACATTTGCGTTTGTTTTAACATCCACAAAGCCAAACTGTGGTTTATACTGCAACTATGCTGAGCAGACCGTAGTTACAGTTTCTAGGAGAGAGCGTGTTATCTAGAATGATCATCAATCTGAACCCCCCCTCCACCAGCACACTCGAACCCTCGGTCACGATGACTTGTGACTTCGTGCTAGCACAGCTATCGACAATGCTCCGCCTACTCAATT
>OZ010599.1:22629278-22646778 GCA_963932145.1 Acanthosepion lycidas
TATATGCATTAAAATATTGTTAATCCATAAAGTGAAGTGATCCTCCTCGAAACCATTGATGTCTGTAGTTTTCAGTTTATTTGATGTTAAAATGTTAGTACTTACGAATAGTCCTCTATTCATCATCAGGCATGTGTTCTTTTTTTCCTTATAAAATCAAAAACTTGAAGACGAAATACTTGTTTGTCGACCGAAAGATGTTTTTTGAATATCTGTTATTAATGACGGGTTAGGAACAATCTCGGAACGTGCAAAGATGCAACGCAAAGTTTTTCAAAATTTTAAGTGAGAATTGTATTTAAATATTTCTTGTGATGTGTTAAATCCACGAATTCTATTTTACAAGTGTATTCAGTTTATATGGCATGAACTAAGCATATAATTCAATAATGTAGTGTAATGTCTTAGTAGTAGTTTTTTTTATAGGAATTTTCTTATACTGCGGATCAATAGTTTTTTATAAACATAAAACATTAGGCAGCATATAATTTACATACAAAGAAATAATCACACATAGAATCAATCAGAAATAATAAACTGAAAACTACAGACATCAATGGTTTCGACGAGGATCACTTCACTCTATGGATTAACAGTATTTTAATGCATATATTATGTTTCTAGTGACGGATGTCACCATTAATGGCATTAATATTTCTGATTGATTCTATGCGTGATTATTTCTTTGTATGTAAATTATATGCTGCCTAATGTTTTATGTATATTTATATATATATATATACACACACATATATATATATATAGTTAGATATGAAGAAAAATATACGGAAAAAACAAACAAAAATCCTAATATGCAATTATGCTGTTTTAATGTTAATATAATGTCAACGTCGGACGTTTCGGTCTAGTAGACCATCTTCAGGACATATTCATAAATCATAATTAACATTAGACTATATTTAATTCAACATGAAAAGACGATAATGTTAATTATACTGTCGGATCTATATCCATATATTTGCTTACATAGTTAGATATGTAGAGATAGATAGATAGATAGATAGAGAGAGAGAGAGAGAGAGAGAGAGAGATGTATATATAGATATATATGGATATACATATATATATATATATATATATATATATATATATATATATATATATATATATAGCACGATCAGCTTACATCTTTTGTTCTTGTGATTTAGTGCTATCTTTTTAGTTTTTACCACCTACCAAGATTGAGCGACCAAATTTCGAATGGTCCGTCCCTGTGCCCTCTAGATTTACAAGCCATAGTTTATAAAACGTGACTTCAGGAAGCGCCATACTTTTTTTGTAGTCGTATTGTTTGCACCTTTTAATTCTGACTTAATCGACAGGCGATGATATCAGTTCGATAAATAACAAGAAAATGGCGTCAAGCTGCTTGGATTTTCGACCTGGATCTTTCACAAATCTGTTTGGAATTGTTCGTTTTTTTGAGGGTTTTTTTTTATATGTCAGTCCATTGTTAATTGTTGTTAGTTTTTAAAGTTATTTGTTATTCTTATGTTGTCTGGAGCCAACATTTTGAATTAGAATTATTCTTTCTCCTGTCCGGCTGTTCACACCACGATAGCCATTTCTCATAAGGGTAAAGAGCACAAGGGCACACACGCACAAACACACACACACATATATATATATATATATATATATATATATATATATATATATATGTATTCATTTTTATATGAATAGATATATTTACATGTATATACACAGAGAGACATATATGCATATATATATGACTTTCTTAATATACTGTTAACAGCTCCTATATATATATATATATATATATATATATATATATATATATATATATATATATATATATATATATATATATATATATATATATATTACATGTATACACACTTATATGTGTGTGCATATATATATATATGGTGCTCGGTAAAAATGGCAGCGGTAAAAATGGCAGCGGTAAAAATGGCAAAAGGGGATAAATAGGGAAAAATGGCAATTCGACAACAGAAAATTATGACCGTTTGGGAGGGATGGGTTTAAAATAGGGCTAAGTCCCCTCACTCAATATTTTAAGATAAATATTTTTAAATAGATATTTACTATAGTGGGGGTTGGGAGCTAGGCTTCTTCTCCTCTTGTTTTAAATAGGGGCTAAGTTCCCGCTCCTAGTATTAAAAACATTTTTTAAATTTTCGATATCGATTTTTAGAAGTTTTATTGGGTGGGGGTGGGGGGGTTTCGCTAGGTTCCTACTCCTAATTGCAGTAAAAGCACAAATCGTAGCGGGTTTAAGGGAATTTGATGACTATAATTAATTTTATAATTTATAGCTTACATTAGGATTAGATGTATATATATATATATATAATATATATATATATATATATATATATATATATATATATATATATATATATATAAGTGTATTAATGTGTGTGTGTGTATATACATATATTTATGTTTATATATATATATATATTATAAGTGTATTAGTGTGTACATATATATATATATATATATATATATATATATATATATATACACAGTGTAACCCGGATATAAGAGAGTTGTCGGGACCGGAGAAGAAGTCTCTTATATCCGAGTTTGGTCTATTTTATATACATTAACACAGGCTCTAATTTGGGACCAGAGAAAATCTCTCTTAGATCCGGGTTTGTCTTATATCCAGGTCTCTTATATCCGGGTTACACTGTATAGTGTTGGGACGATTAATCGGAATCGGGGAATTGGAAAAATCGCAAAGGCGAAGGTTAGGAATCCCATTCACAGATTTCGTATTGACTCTCAGAGTCTAATTTAATTATTTTATTGGTAAATTATGGTAAACGAAGTAAATATTCTCGACTTCACTTAACCTATTCCCTCAGCAAACCTTTTGAATTTCTGTTCACACCTATTTGCTAAATGTCTATATGACGCCTCTCAGAGACTTCACACTTGAGTATTAAAAGATTGAAAACGCATCAGACAAGATTTTAAATTTTACTGGCACCAGTCTGACCCTGTCGTTGTCCGATAACCTCTGAAATAATGTTTTTTTTTTTTTTTTCGGTTTCATCAAGTGGACCTATAATTGTTTTTTCCCCAAGTTTTTCAGTTTGTTCAGACGTAATCTACTAAAAAGTAAAATCTCATGGGAGTGGGGAGCTTTAGCTGAATATTCTTTTTAATTTGACAAACTTATCATGTTTTTCTATTATGTATTGTATTTAAGATTTTAATAAACTCATTGTGAGATATTCATCTATATTTTTTTTCCTTTTGCCATTTTTTCTTATTTATCCATCTTGCATTTTTTACCGTTGCCATTTTTACCGTTGCCATTTTTACCGTTGTCATTTTTACCGCTGTCATTTTTACCGCTGTCATTTTTACCTAAATTCATATCTATATATATATGTGTTTGTGTATGTGTGTGTGTGTGTGTGTGTGTGTGTGTATAAAGAAAGTTGGATACGAAGCAGACGGAATGCATGTATACGCACACACATATATATACTGTTACTATATACTTAATATAACAACTCGCATATATATGCATACACATATATGTGTGCATATATATACATATAATATATATATATATATATAATATAATATAATAACATATAATAATAATATAATAAAATATATATAAATTTATATATAATATATATATATATATGCGTGTGTGTGTATATATATATATACGTGTTTGTGTATATATATATATATATATATATATATGCGTATTCTATCCTCTTGGATTTATTTTTTATACAAATATATATGTATCTGTATGTATATATATTTATATATTTTAGATATGTGTATATTTACCACTAATATTATCTATCTATCTATATGATATAAATATAGTTGTAAGGTATGCTATATTTAGTTACAGTGCCAGATATCAGGGATAGAGCGTATGTAAATATAAAAACGGGCATTGAGATCATCACCCAGCGGCGACAGACTGTTACATGCTTAAACGCAATCGTCGTCAGGCCATTATATATATATATATATATATAACAGCATATATATATATATATATATATATATATATATATATATATATATATATATATATATATATTCGAACCTGCATCCTATACGGAACCGTCATTTACGCTGACGTGCCTTAACCGACTCGGCCACAAAGGAGCGTTCGGTAGGCAAGGTCGAATATTTTCTATGAAGATTTCTCGGACATTCAGGCCGGTAAATGTTATTTAATACTGTTTATTATAAACAGAGCATTTACTTAAATACTTGTATCTCTAAAAAGACGGAACTGGCCCACCTCGGCGGGTTTGGATGGTTATTTATTTTTGGCTGGGCCTACGAGCTCGGAGATACCCACATTAAAAAGGCCTTGTGCCACATTCGATCCCCGTGGGTGGATTGATAAATACCATCTATAAAAAGAATACCCGCTCGGCCCGGTGGCTAGGATCAAAGTGTAGTATCTGCGCTTTGTGAGCTGCCGGGTCGGGTGTCTGTCGAACTCTCTGCTGGCAGAGAGGAACCCGAACGAAGCTCCGCCGAAGGGTAGGGTTTCGTTGGGGGAGGTTGACGGAACTGGCCCGCCTCGGTGGGTTTGGATGGTTATTTATTTTTGGCTGGGCCTACGGGTTTGTAGATACCCACATTAAAAAGGCCTTGTGTCACATTCGATCCCCGTGGGTGGATTGATAAATACCATCTATAAAAAGAACGTTAAACATGAAAATGTCTTTAATAAATAAATTGTCGGACTTTTTCCATTTCTTAATATATATATATATATATATATATATATATATATATATATATATATATATATATATATATATATATAAAACCCATCTTAATGGAAATCCTCAGTTGGGCAGGACATCTTTCTCATATGAGCGACAGCACAATTCCAAAACAACTTCCCTTCTAATAAGCAGGTCAGTTGGGAGGCCACTCTTGCGTTACAAAGACAAACTCAAAGACAATCTCAAACGATGCAACATGCCCCTTTTCTTCCTGGGAAAAAAAAACGTCAGAGCGAAGGAGCTGGGCGTCTGCCCTGCTTCTCATCTATACAATAGTTTGGGCGAGTCCGACTTGAACATCGGGATCAACTATATGTAAATATTAAAGTTGGCAGTATGCTTATCGATCGATCGATAGACAGACACATAGATAGATAGATAGATTAAATGATAACTAGATAGGTAGATAGATTATAAAGGATAGATAGATAGATAGATAGAGAGAGAGAGAGAGAGAGAGAGAGAGAGAGATAGAGAGATAGATAGATAAGAACAGCCTTAGATAGATAGATAGATAGATAGATAGATAGATAGATATAAGCCGACAAAGAGAAACAGATAAACAGACATAGATGAATATGAACAGACATAGATAAATATGAACGGGCATATATATATATATATATATATATATATATATATATATATATATATATATATATATATATATATATATGCACATATATATATATATGTATATATTCATATGTACAACAAACCTCATTTAACATTTATCTATCTATCTATCTATCTAAAATTTCATATCCGTCCATATCTCTGTATCTATCTATCTCTCCATATATATATATATACATATATATATATATATATATATATATATATATATATATATATATATATACATTAGGTTGGTGCAAAAATAATGTCGTTTTCTAACATATGTTATTATGTGAGAAAACGACATTATTTTGCACCAACCTAATGTATATATATATATATATATATATATATATATATATAATTGTATGGATATGAGTTTATGAGCCTAGTTTTCACGCTTTTGCGATCATCTGACTAACTGGGTTTTTTTGTTTTTTTTTTTAAATTGCATATATTTATGCTTGTTTGATATTGAACACACCTTCCAATAAGTACTCCGCATATAAAATAATATATATATATATATATATATATATATATATATATATATATATATATATGTGTATGTATGTATGTATGTATGTATGTATGTGTGTGTGTTTGATTGTTTGTTTAAACAGATAGATAGATAGATAGATAGATAGATAGATAGATAGATAGATAGATAGATATAATACTGACTGGGATAGATAGATAGATAGATAGATAGATAGATAGATAGATAGATAGATAGATAGATAGATAGATAGAAAATGACGTTTGTTGTGCATATGAATATGTATGAGTATCTAATACTAGATATTTAGATATATGCTAAACAATATGAAGGAACAAAATATTATATTATAATACAAGCTGCGTGGGGGGTTCTTTTTTGACTGGGTATCTTATTACCTCTCTCACCGCCTGATTATTGTGCGACTGTCACATTGACCAACTTTACGTCCACATGGGAATAACAGTGAAATATAAGTACGTTTATTTTGGGTTTTTTTTCACTTTGCATCAACGAAAAGTGCATATAGAAAAGGAAAATTGGAAAGTATAAACAGCCAGTTGCTGATATCTCCTGAGGAGTGGACGGGGTGATTCCTGGAGGGTCACCCTGCAAAACTCTGGAGTTGGGATGCAGAAGGTAACTTCAGTTAACTGACAATTTTCTTACTTGTATTAATGATATATATATATATATATATATATATATATATATATATATATATATATATATATATATATATATATATTTATACACATTCAAAAAGAAAACAGCAAAGAACATCTCTGGAAATAAAAATAGAATTGAAATCTCTGCACAAAAGATTTAATGTTTCAATACTAGTACTAAAATCATAGTATTGAAACATGAACGGTTTGGTGTAGCGATTTCAAAATGTTTTTATTATAATGTCTAATAATGAAAATATAATAATAATATATTGCTCTACTTTGTATTGAGCACTTTTTAAAAGTAAATACTATGAAATAGTGGATTTTTACTCCATCTGTTCTTTCTCTCATTTGGATATATATAGAGAGAGGAGAGGAAGAGAGACACAGGGAGATTTCTAAAGAATTAATATTTATATAATTAATTCTTTAGAAATCTCCCTTTTTCTCTTTCTCTGTGTGCGTGTACGTGTGTGTATACATATATATATATATATATATATATATATATATATATATATATATATATATGTATATATATATATATATATATATGTATATATATATATATATATATATATATATATAAGTAATTCTTTAGAAATCTCCCTCTCTCGCTCTGTATATATATATATATATATATATATATATATATATATATATATATATATATTATGTTGGTGCAAAAATAATGACGTAATAATGTCGTTTTTTGACGTAAAGAAGTACGTCAAAAAACGACATTAATACGTCATTATTTTTGCACCAACCTAATATATATACCTCTCTCTCTCTCTCTCTTTGCATATATATATATATATATGTATATACAAAGAGAGAGTTATATATATATATATATATATATATATAGAGAGAGAGAGAGGGGGAGATTTCTAAAGGATTAATGGATTTTTTAAAATAATTTTTATTACTTCAAACATTATTTTTTGTGGATGCCCATAAACGTCTCTCCACTTCTTTTTTTTTTTTTTTTTTACACAAGATGTATTACGTCTACTGACCTGCGAACTGACTTGGGTGGTGCGGATTCCTTAAGAAGTTATATCGAATCTCGTTGGTGTCTGAAGCTGTCCATGGTTGAAACGTTCTAGAGCACGCCATGTAAGACAGTGGTTTCTCCTCCGAAGGGAGACAAAGCTTAGGATCCTGCCAAAAAAGGCATTTTTGTTTAACTTATCTTGTGTGAGCCTGCCGGTAAACGTCGTACACAGTTCAAAAATATGGGTATCGACAACAAATACAGTGAGACTCCGCCTATTCGCGTTTCGCAGATTTTTCTTTAGAACATATGTACTTGTTATTCGCGGAAACCCCGAATATTTGCGTGTTTTTCTGAAGAACATAAGTACAAATTATTCTATGAGAACTCCAACGATTCGCGTTTTTTTTTTTTTTTAATAGCACATATTTAAAATATTCTTGTAATATTTCCCTGTTATTTAAGTGACTTAAAACATATAACAGTCCATTTATATGGCAAAAATTGGCAGAATTGTACATCTTCATTGTAAAAAAAAGTGAAGGTACCTATCTTTAAGCCAAGTCTCGTTGAATAAGACTAAGAAAATAGTTTATTTTTTTATATTAGTAGCCGTTTTCTAAAATTTTATGTTATACTACTATAATAAATGGAGTGTGTGTGCTATTGTTGAGGATATAAAGTAGATATATTTCTTAAATTCCCAGATACGCCCAGTAGAATACAGGCGTGTGCATAAATGATGCTATTATGGGTTAGTTTTTTCTTTTTATTGTATATATATATATATATATATATATATATATATATATATATATATATATATATATATATATATATAGTGAGACTCCGCCTATTCGCGTTTCAGCATTCACGGCTTCACTTATTCGCGGATTTTTCTTTAGAGCATATGTACTTGTTATTCGCGGAAATCCCGAATATTCCCGTGTTTTTCTGAAGAACATATGTACAAATTATTCGCTGATAACTCCCTTGATTCGCGTATTTTTTCGATAGAACATATTCACTGCGATCCCAACACTTGTAGCCTCCTACCAGGACAAATTTATAAAATACCTCGGCGTATGGATCCGTTATAAGAAATTTATTATAAGGGAAAAGGAAATTAAACATGGAATAGACTGCGCCCGAAGTTTCTTTCACTCAACACCGGAAATAGTTAGAAAAACAAAAAAACAACCAGAAAACACAAGTCATATTTTTAAATGGCTTCGTCATATCTAGTCTTTTATATGGATGCCATTCATAACGCCAAAACCGTTCAGAAATATCTAAACTGTCAGCTGTATCCAACCGCTTTCTAAGTTCAATGGTTAAAATAACTTTGATTGAAGCCTGAGGATCTTGACAACGGCCATCTTTCTCTGAACATTATAGACTGCTGCTACAGAATCACATATACATATCCCTCCTTCTTGAGCGCTTTCATTGCTCAAACACTCTTACTTCCTCTCTCTTTTTCTATCTTTCTCTCTCAATATATATATATGTATGTGTGTGTGTACGTGTGTGTGTGAAATGTGTGTGTATATAAATATAAATATACATATATATATATATATATATATATGTGTGTGTAATATATATATTACTATTTATATATTATATGCGCGGTACTTAGAAAGCGTTCAATATCAGAGGTAGCGCTAACATATTTGCTTGGATTGATATGAATTTGTGACCCTGGGTTTCACGCTTTTGCGATCGTCAGACAATGTCGTGAAACACAGGATCACGAGGTCACATCAATCCAACCGAATACATACATACATACATACATACATAGATACATACATACATATATATATATATATATATATATATATATATATATATATATATATATATGCACTTCTAGTTTTTTCTTGTTCTTTCTCACTCTTTCTCTTTTCTTTCTCTCTCACTCTCTTACTCTCTCTTTCTCAATCGCCCTATTTTTCTCTCACTTACACTCACTCTTTCTCCCTTGTTCACACTTTCCATCTCTCTCTCTCTCTCGCTCTCTCTCTCTCTCTTTCTCTCTCACTCACTCACTAGTTCGTTCTATCTAGCTCTCTGTCTCTTCATTCACACTTTCTCCTTGTAATGAAAAATCTACAAATTTTAATCGAAGTGTCAAAATATCACAAACCTTTCAAAATATTTACTAATGTCAATATTTGGAAGAAAACATTACATCCCATACTTGACAAACAATCAAAACTCTGACTTTTAGTCCTTTGCGAACGACATTAATTGTTGTCATGAAAGGAGAAATATTTTTGAAAAGACATTTCAGCAACGCGCATGCGTTCATGGCGAAGTTTCATAGTCGAAGTGAACAGCCATTTTGAAGCCAATAATAATATTGACCAAGATATAGTCATTGACTTTTTTTTTTTAAATATATTCATTTTCGAATATATTTTTTCTTGTAGAATAATAAAAAAAAGTTACTCTTAAATAAACAGCCATAAAATAAGGGCGGATTTGTTGTTTTATGCACAAATATCCACAATACCTGTGTCACTTTTAGTCCTATACATTTTATGCCAACGTCTCTTTTATTTCACAACGACTCCTTTTATTTTTCATAATGTTTAGTATATATCTAAATATCTACTATTATATATTCATATGTATATATATATATATATATATATATATATTTAAAAGGAAGAGGTTATAGTGGTTCCAACGAGAGAAAAGTGTGTATATTAAAAAGAAGAGAAAAACCGCGAACGTTTTTGGCTGTAATGTGGATTTTTTTTTTTTTAAATACTATGCTTTATTTTTCATAATTTTACTACACGTGTTTCTGGTCTCGCGACCGTCATCAGGTAAAGGATGGAGATTTCCCCAGATTATTAAAAATAATTAATTTTTTTTCTCCTTTATGTTTTTCGATGTTAAATATTCTCGATATGAGACATTCTCTTTTTTGTGTGTTAGTAATCCAAATGTCTTTCTTGAACTGGTAATGAAGAGTTCTGCGAGAAGTGTCATAAAACAATTAAGATTGGTCCGAGCGAAATGATGAATTAGTTAACCGTATCTTATCTTTTAATGTTTTAATGACCCCTGATCTATTTCCATTTTCGTGCTTTTCTGTCCACATGCGTGTATATATATGCGTATATTCCTTCTCCATACATACACACTCTCACTACGAGGAATTAGTAAACACATTTGTACACACACACACACACACACACACACATATATATAAATATATATATATATATACATATATATATATATATATATATATATATATATATATATATATATGTCTGATTGAATAAATTACAGACATTATGTCTGCTAATTTTTAACAAAATCCGTTCATACTCGCGAATAACCTTCCGTGTATTGGTATTAAAGGATGAGAGAAATGTGCTATAACTGTTTAAATTTCTTTTATATTTATTTCCCAAGTACTTTCGATCTTCTTCCAAGATCATCTTCAGAGGAAAAAAATTATAATGGATAATTGTTTCACGTTCTAATGAACGCTTAGCACATTGTCAAGCGTGTTGCAATTAAAAGCATAATGAAAAAAATTATATTAATGGATAACAACGCACAACTTTAGATAAATACTTGTGCTAATGAACAACATATAGTTTTGTACTACTTGCACCCCTGAAGATGATCTTGGAAGAAGATCGATAGAGCTTGGGTAATAAAAATAAAAGAAATTTAAACAGCTATAGCACATTTCTCTCATCAACTAATATCAATAAGCGGAAGATTATTCGTGATTATGAACAGATTTTGTTTAAAATTAGCAGACATAATGCCTGTAATTTATTCAGTCAGACATTCTTAAGAGAGAATTTGCTGCCTAAATGCACGCACACACACACACACACACACACATATATATATATATATATCAAATGGACTAAGTCCGAAAATTATTTTAATGTATTTTATGTTTATACGTTATTTATATATACACAAATATTTAAGTAAATGCTTTATTTATATTAAGCAGTATTAACAACATTTACCGGCCTGAAAGTCCGAGAAATTTCATTGAAAATATGCCTCTTCTGGACAGAATCGAATATGTATCCAGCCCGGAACCGTCATATAGCCTGACGTGCCATACCAGCTTAGCTACGAAAAAGCATCTGGTTAGCAAGGTCGATTTTACTGCTTTTAAACCACAAACTTCCCATGATTTCACTGGAACGTCCATATCTGCTCAAAGCGTATGTTAATGTAAACAAATGACGTCACACATTACGAAATGGACAAAGTCCGACAATTATTTTAATATTTTTTTATTTTTATACGTTATTTATATACGCACAATTATATAAGTAATGCTCTGTTTATAATAAACAGAATTAACAACATTTACCGGCCTGAACATCCAAAAAATGCTATATGACGGTTTCGTGGAGGATACAGGTTCCATTCCTGTTGGAGGACGCATATTTTCTATGAAAGACAGGATAAGATAGATAGATAGATAGATAGATAGATAGATAGATAGATGGAGAGAAACAGAGACAGGATAAGATAGATAGATAGATAGATAGATAGATAGATACGCAGACAGGATGAGATAGATAGATAGATAGATAGATAGATAGATAGATAGATAGATAGATAGATAGATAGATAGATGTGAAATAACGTTTGCTGTACATATAAATATATATATATATATGTGTGTGTGCTCATATTTATCTATCTCTGTCTGTTTATATCTTTCTATTTGTATTTTTATCTGTCTATTTATTTATCTATCTGTCTGTCTATCGATCGATCTATCTGTTTATGTAGGTACCTCCAAAAATCTCCTAAGAAAGATTATTCATGATGAAAAGGACCCCAAATTTGACGAAAACAAAGTTTTATCGTCAAAATATTTATGTTATCATTGAGTATAAAAACGGCAAGTATTTTTCGATTATTTTATTAAATTTTTTTTTTTTTTTTTTTTGCATTAGCGGGTGGGCCAAAGATTAGTATTTGGAAATTTAGCGTCTTTTTGCGATAAAAAAAAAACAAACACATTGTTTCAGATATTCTTGAAAAATTCAAATAATTGTCGGAGTTTAATTAAATTTTTAGTATTCACAAAATTAATGAAGTTATTAGGGAAATTTATTTCTTAGAAATTTAGTATTTTTTTACATCTGTTACACAACTCCAATTTAATTTTATGAAAAATTAAAATTTTAGCCTCTTTATTTTTATATTAGTTCAAAACAGAATTAATTGAAACTTTAAATCATAAATTTTAGTAGTTTAATTGTCATCGGTTTTAAGCGATACATATATATATAATATATATTAAGCTTCGTTAATACTTGATATACTCCAAGATCATTTCGTCGTCTATCATATTTAACGACTTCAAATTTGTATATAGTTTAAATCAATGTTAAGGAATATTATAGTGCTTATTGTACTTTTATTTTATTTTTAATTTCATTTTTGTATGTACTACGAAATGTTGTTGGACAATTACTATCTTGCTTTTGTGAATACATCCATTTAAAGTTAACATACAATAATGTTAACAAACAGACTAAAAGATAAAATGTGATAATAGGGATAAGTTTAAATATCCCCGCCAAAAGAAAAGGAAAAATTACAAATAAAATAAAAACGGCAAATAATTAAACCCTACAATACTTAAGGAAAAGGGTAAGATTTAGGAACATTAAGATTACCTCCTCGGTTATCCACCGAAACTGCAATCCACCAAAATAAGAAAAGAAGCCAGTCCCCACCGCGGGCCATTTAAAAGATATTTCGCGCAGCGGATTGGTTGTTACAAACATCCAATCGGATGTGCGGAATATGTGGTCTTTTTCCTCTTATTCTTTAAAAAGGCCAGAGTAGCTGTTGACGTTTAACTGACAGGAGGAATCAGGGTTTGATCTCCCCTGTTTGGGTCGATTTGGTGATGGGGAGTATGATGTTGAAAGACCCGAAACTCCCTGATGAACCAAATCAAAACATCACTGACGACCCCCATTGGCGCCTACTTAAAAGCGTATTTTCGAATTATGTTTTTGCCAAACCATTTACCGAAAATCTTCTCTGAATCGTAAAATAAAAAATGCAATTAAACTAAGACATTATTTAATTAGAAAAGCTTTTAAATGATTTTATAAATAAGATATATTAAATAAACTATTGGCTTAAAAACAATTCGATAAATAATGAATTTTTACAAGATTTGTTTCCATTTTTTTTATTAAGTTTCAAATCTTTTAAAATTCTGTATTCATCCCAGCATTTTAGTTGAAAGTGAAAAATATATTTATTAATTATAAATGGAAAGGCTTAATTCTAATCATGAAGCACCAAAAATTTTTTAATTTTTTTTTTTTTTTTTTTGCATGTACATAAACGTTCAGACTTTTGTAAATACGGGCGACCATATACGAAATTATCAGAAAATAAGAGCGGTTAATATAGAAAATGTAAAGCCAAAATTTCTAAAATACAATATTGCGGAGAATATTTTCCTAAATCTTTAAGATTACTGTGTTATTCAGATGACGGTCGTCTTCGAGTATAGAATCCAGAGGTTAGCAGTGAATATTTCGGAGACAGTAGGAAAGCGTAGTTCAGGTTAGCAGGGGATATCGCAGCAAAGTAGCAGAGCGTAGTACTTCCTTCTGTTCATCTTCGCCTGACAAGCTGGTCATTCGGGTAGGGTAAACAAAAATGGCCGCCTTTATACACGACAAATTGAATGATCTACGTCTTCTGATTGGTTAACCTTCTATTGGTGGACTATAAAGTGAGTCAAGTCATTTGGACTAACTTACTAGTTATATATATATATATATATATATATATATATATATATATATATAGACACACACAAAAACTGTAACATACTGTCCTTAAAAGTTAAATATAAAAGGCGCTCACATCATTTTATTCCATTATTTTTTACAGATAAAGTCTCTGTAGAACAACATTACATTTGTCATCACGCTGTCAAACACATAAACCCATGGTCAAAAATGCATTTCTGCGATATTTTAAACTTCAAATAAATAATATTTGTTTCAAATCAGATGAATTATATTTTAAATCAGCTAATATTCCTGAAATAAAAGTTTCAGAAAAGTATATTTTATTTTTGGGAGATAAAGAGAATTACATTGCGATAAATGACGACTAAAAAAGGGGCACTTAGCAGCTATTTTAGCAAAAATAAATCAATAAATAAACATCTTTCAGTCAGTTTAAATTAGTTTTTGAGCAAATTATCTTATTGGAAATATCAAATTTAATCGATTTGCTTGCAATTAATCTAAAAATAAAGCTTCAAGAAATATTTGTTCATTTTTTTAATAATTCATTTTTAATCTTAGGTGTCGTATTTTTTGTGACGGTCCCTACACACGCACACACACAAACGCGCACACACACACACACACACACAAAATATAAAGACGTAGACTTTAATTATCCATTTTGCATATAATTTTTATTTCATGAACACCGAGGCTCAGTGTTCATGAAATAAAAATTATATGCAAAATGGATAATTAAAGCCTCTGTCTTCTTATCCTTATAATGCTCTGTTGTCTGCGAGGAGCTCACCCTGGATTTATATCCTTCTCAGAATTATCCCTTCCAATCACAAACTGGTAAAACGTATCATAATAATAATGATAATAATAATAGTAATATATATATATATATATATATATATATATATATATATATATATATATATATATATATATATATATATATATATATATAAATTTTGATGGCGAATCTGCAACAGGTCAAATGCCTTCTGTGTTTCTACCAGGATTACAATGACTCGGCTATTTCTCTACCATGTCTTATGAGTAAATATCATTTTATCATTCACTCCATCTTCTGGCTAGCTTATTCTTTACTTCGTTTGCTATCCATTAGGCACCGATAAACTAACCTTTGCTACAAGCGTTATATTTTCCTCTTTGCTAATTGCCTACCCTCCCCCCACATCTTAATTTCTCTTTCTTTCTTTTTAGTCTTTTAATCACTCGATGGATATCACTTATCTTGGCCCTGATCCACGTTGATCTCTATCTATCTCTTGAACCTAATCCCTGGCATTGATCTTGGCCCGTTTCTCTGGCTTTCCTTTCAAGCGATTCTCTTAATTTACAGGTTTTGAAACCACAAGCCAAAGCCTGGCCTGCCAGTTTTAAGCATATGGCTAGTTAGAATTCAATATGATTACTTTTTATTTAATTACTTACAAACTTAATTTGACTCGTTTTCTATAATGAAATCACCTGTCCAAAGTATATATATATATATATATATATATATATATATATATATATATATATATATATATATAATTATTTATTTAGAAAATTTATAACATAAACATGTTATAAAATCACTACAAAAATAGCCATTTTGTTTCAACACCCCTGGTGTCTTATCAAGTGATGATGTTGAATGTAAAATAAATGGTTTTAAAAGTTTCAAATTAGTTAACGATCCTTCACAGGGGGGAAAACGTTGTTCCAAAAGCTAGAATGACCAATCAATCTGCTCTACTTTGTATTGTGCACTCTTTTAAGAATAGTAAGTGTTGGATATTGGAATTCATTCCGTATACACCATTATATGCTTGTATGTATGTATATGCATTTATTTATATATATTTATATATATATATATAATTAAGACATTTTTATGTCTATACGTTCTTTTTATTGATACAAATATTTAAGTAAATGCTCTGTTTATAATAAACAGTATTAACGACATTTACCAGCCTGAATGTCCGAAATCTTTTTATAGAAAAATGTGCGTACCTGTATCTTATACGGAACCGACGTATAGCCTGGCGTGCTTTTACCGATTTAGCCACGAAGAAGCGTTTCGGTTAGCAAGGTCGATTTTACTGTTTTTAAAAATTTTTGATAAAGAGAATTACATTGCGATGAAAGGCGACTAAAAAAGGGCGAAAATCAGGTATTTTACCAAAGAAATGCTTTCCACTCAATTTAAATTAGTTTTTGAAACACAGCAAAGTATTTTGCTTATTGGAAATAGTAAATGTAATCTATTAGCTTGAAATTAAAACTAAAATAAAAACTTCCAGATTGTTTTTTCCATTTTTTAAATTCATTTTAAACCTCAGGTAACGTGTTTTTGAGTAGGTCTCTAAATGTATCTATCGATGTCTGTTAGAATCTATTTATACCTGTTTATATATATATATATATATATATATATATATATATATTAGGTTGGTGCAAAAATAATGTCGTTTTCTCACATATGTTACTATGTGAGAAAACGACACTATTTTTGCACCAACCTAATATATATATATATATATATATATATATATATATATATATATATATATATATAGTCTTAAGGTGTGCTATATTTATGGGAGAAAGTGCTCAATATCAGAGATAGAGCGTGTGTAAATATAAAAGTGAACATAGAAGTCAACACTTAGAGGCGACAGTCTGTTTCATGCTATATACAATCATCAGGCCACGTGTGCTGTTATTTTTCTCGGCTATTTATATATATACGGGTCAGTGGTGCATTGTGGGTAGTCTATTATGGCGGTTATTTTACCGGAAGTCGTTTATTTATTTATTTGGTTTAAATTATTTTGCTTGTTTTTTTTTGGGGGGGGGGGGGTTGTTTGTTCTTTTATTTATTTATTTATTTATTTATTTTTTAATCGGTGTTTTTATTAACGTAGTAAAAATTTGTTTATATCACTTATTTAATAGTTTTGTTTTGGTTTGAGAATTTAATTAAAGCCATTTATTCGATTTTGGGGTTGATTGTTGTAGTTTGTTCTAACTATTATTTTGGCAGGAACAGTTTTTAATTTGTGTTTATTTGGGTTCATTATCTTTATTTGTTTTTTTCTAACGGT
>OZ010599.1:22649278-22664278 GCA_963932145.1 Acanthosepion lycidas
CTAATATTACAAATTATCATTAGAGATTATGTGAACAGATACTACACTTTGTTCCTAGCTCGATGACCAGGGATTGAAGAAAAGCCTATTTCGCGTAGAACTGGTTGCAATAATTATTCTTGATGAAATACAAGTAATAAGGTACAAGGCCATGAGTGGACGTAAGGCTGGCCTTCATCTATCCTACAATCACGGACCCAAATATACTATACTATACTCTAATTCTCTTTACACCAAAACAACACTTTTTTACATTATTTACATTATTCGGACTATTGTCCTCATCTTTGTCGCAAGGACACATGGCACAGTTGATAAAGGCGTTGGTTAGATCCAGTGACAGGACCCAAAGAGTGTGAGTTCAATACCCGGTTAAGGCAGTGGAGAACTTTCAGAGAGAAATTATCAGGATATAACTGATAACTGACATCCATCAAACATGGCACGTGGAACTAAACAGTCTACCCCAGTGAGCGAAATAAAGGGTTCAGTTCGAAATTCCAACCACCTGAAGAAGGCCGGGGCGTACAACGGCCGAAACGTTGTGATAAATATGGCGACAAAGATGAGTAATGTAAATAATCTACATAATACCTCATCTCAGAAATATAGATAAACACTTTCTTACTACATTCACTATAATACCACAATTTTTCTCTAAACTACTGAATTTTTTCCCGTAAGGAAACGGCTATTATTACCATAACCACTTGTAATATCGTTAAACTCTATTATTAGATGAAGCATTATCAGTTATTATTAACTTTTTATAAGTATCTCTTTCTTTCTAATTTCATTATATACCCATACCGTTATTCTATTGTTATTAAACAACATTGATAACTAAAGAATGTCGTTCAGAGTACTCATACATGCGGCCTTTTACCAGACCAAGTTGTTGTTTATAAAGATCTGGTCGCCTCGTAGTGGGTTCGATAGCCTGCAGATGCTCTATAATTGAGGTTTTGTTAAATTTAGTAAAAACTAATCATCCGCACATGTTAAATTAAATTTAGTGAAAATATATTTACGCTGATGTTAATTTATTTTTAGCTAAATTATATTTATGTTCATGTTAAATTAGATTCAGTAAAAATATACTTACGTTCATGTTACCTTAGATTTAATAAAAAAATATTTATTTAAGCTCATGTTAAATTAGAGTTAGTAAAATATAGTTACGCTTATGTTTAGTAAAAGAAATATACTTACGACTAAAGAAATTGTCTGCGATTGTGCAAGCTTATGAGAAAGAAAGATAGACGTAGCCATGTTGAATTCTAATTACTTTATTCCACGCGTTTGAACTTCCGCCGGAAGTCATCGAAATACGCCACACGAAAGTTTTTGTCAGATGAGTCATACTATTTTTTTCCTTATTCTGTTAATGGTTCTTTTATTTTTTTTTTGGTGATTATTTTTCTTTAGTTCATTGTTGTTGTTTTTTTTCTTTTTAATTAAAGGATTATATTTCCTAATTTTTCGACTATCCTTGCATGAAAAAAAGATGTCAGCTTACTGTTGTCTGTCTAATAATAATTTGAAACGCTATTTTCTTCATTTATTGCTATTATTTAACACTTGACTTCTTTTCTCTCCATTCGTTTTACATTTTAGTCATTTTCTGCTTAATAGGTTTTAGTTATCTTCACATTTGTTCCGAGTTCCATTATCGTATTTCCAGTCTAATAAATCTAAGATTAATGGAATATCCGAGCTGACTCTTTGATGTATAAGATAGATAGCCAGATAGAAAGAGACGGAGATAGATAGATAGATAGATAGATAGATAGATGACACAAATGTCGATAGATAGATCGGAACGGAAAGGAGAGAGAAAGAAACAGGAAAACAAACATTATGTGTGTTTATATATATATATATATATATATATATATATATATATATATATGTTTTAGCTTCGGTTTTTGAAACATGGTAATTCCTGTGTAGCGAAGAAACCATCTTTTAAAACAGTTAATTTTTATCTTTATGCTCCGTAAATTTACATTGAGAACAGTTTTTTTAAAAATAAAAATATCAATAAGAACACCGGATTATATATCTTTCTGTTCTTTCTTTTTATTATGATATATATATATATA
Source organism: Acanthosepion lycidas (assembly GCA_963932145.1). Classification (NCBI taxonomy): domain Eukaryota; kingdom Metazoa; phylum Mollusca; class Cephalopoda; order Sepiida; family Sepiidae; genus Acanthosepion; species Acanthosepion lycidas. The sequence goes on from OZ010599.1 coordinate 22,651,384, forward strand.
TATATATATATATATATATATATATATATATATATATATATATATATATATATATATATGCGTCTTTTTTCTTTCTTTTCTTTTCCGTATTTTTCTCCCTTTATTTTGTTTCCTTCTTTTCTCTCTTAAACGTCTCTTTCTATTCTTTCTCTCTTTTTGGTTCTTCTTTCTTTGTCTTCTTTTTCCATTTCTTACCCTTTCTTCTTTCTCTACTTCTTTTTCTTCTTTATTATTATACATATCACTTTTTCTTCTCTTTCTCTATTTCTTTCTCGCTTTCCTTTTCCCTTCTCTTTTCACTTATTATTTAGTTCGTCTTTATTCCTTTTTTTCTTTGATTTTTGTTGTCTTCCTTTCTTTTTTTATATCTCCTTTTTTTCTTATATTTTCTTTCTTTCTTTCTCTTTCTTTTTGTTTCCTTTCTTTTTCCCCCGTTTTGTTTTTGTTCTGCTCCTTATTTAATTTCTTTCTTTTCTTTTTATTGTCTTCATCACTTTCCTCTTATCTTTTATCATTTACTTTTTTTCTCTTTTTATCTTCATCTATTTTCTTTCTTTTCTTTTTTCTTTTCTCTTTTTTAACTCTTTTTCTTCTATTTTCCTTATTTCTTTCTCTCTTTTCTCTTTCTTTCTCATTGCCATATTTCTTCTCGACATTTTTTCTCCGATTCTCATTCTACAATTCTTTCTTTCATTTTTTCCTTTATATCGTCCTCACTTTTTCTTTCTTTCTTTATTTCCCTTGTTTTTCCTTATTTTTTTCTTTTTCTCTGTTTTACTTTATTTCTTTCTTTTGCCTTTTCACTTTTTATTTTCTTTTTCCTTTTCATCTTTTTTTCTTTTCTCTTCAACTTATTCATGATTTTCTTTCTCCTTTATTTTCTTTTTTTTTCATTTCTTCTTTCTTTTTTTAGTATTTCTTTTGTATTACTTTTAATTTAATTTTTAATCCATTTTTAATTCGCATGATTTATATAAAAATATATTGACTTTAAGCCTACCAACCACTCTTTCTTCTTACAGAGAGATGACTGTTCAGACTCACTATAAACAGGTTCTAACACCTTCAAATTAAATCCAGAATTAGCCTTCTTCGGTACTGAGAACATGACATGTTTGTAAAACCAGGCACGTTGATGTCTTTTATGCAAATATTCATCTATCGACATGTTCACACACCTATGCAAAATTTTCCCAAATTTTTCAAACTTTGCCCGTTTACCGATATAATCAGGTTCACACTAACATTTGAATTGGCAACATTATTAATTTGAAATATTTCTTTTTGTTAATTTTAAGTTAAATTTTGATTGCTTTATTTTAGTTAATTCGTGGGCTAAATACTATTTGTTATTTTATTTAAATGAACGTTTTCATTTTCGTTTTTTTTGGGGGGGGTCTACTTAATTTCCATCTTTTTATAACATTAAACCCTTTCTTTCAGTCTGTCTATGTCTCTCTGTTTTTTGTGCATATCTCTGTCTGTCTGTGTGTGTGTCTCTCTCTCTCACTCTCTTTCTTTCTCTCTCTCTCTCTCTCTGTCTTTGCTTGCCTCCTATCAGTATATCTTTTTTTCTCCTTTTCTTTCCCCTTCCTTCCTTTTTTTCCTTCCTTTCTCTTTCACCTTTCCTTCCTTTATTTCTTTCTTTCTTCCCTTTCCTTTCTTTCTTTCTTTCTTTCTTCCTTTCTTTCTCCCTTCCTTCCTTTCTTTCTTTCTTATTTCTTTCTTTCTTTGTCTTTTTCTTTCTTTGTCTTTTTCTTTCTTTTTTTTCATTCTTCTTTCCTTTTTCTTTCCATCCTATTTCCTTTCTTTCTTTCTTTCTTTCTCTTTCTCCCTTTCTTTCTTTCTTACTACTTTCCTTTCTCTATTTTTTCGTTCTTCTTTCTTTTCTTTCTTTCTTTCTTTCTTTGTTCTTTTCTTTCTGTTTTACTTCCTTTCTTTCTTTCTTTCTTTCTTTCTTTCTTTTTTCCTTCCTCCCTTTCTTTCTTCCTTCCTTCCTTTCTATCTTCTTTCTTTCTTTGCCTTTTTCATTCTTTCTTATTTCCCTTTCTTTTCCTTCCTTTTTCGTTTCTTTCTTTCTTTGTCTTTCTCCCTTTGTTTGTTTGTTTGTTTGTTTCTTTCTTTCTTTCTTTCTTCCAAACAGCATCCTCTTGATACGATTTTTTCTAACACTTCGAAATCATCCCCATCTCTTCACTAGCACAAAAACACAACTTGCTACCTTCATCATTGTTACCATAAAATCAACATTCAAACGACAATTACATAAGCGCCCCCGTCGTTTGCCACCTAAACAAGCCGACATATTACTATTCCGGGCCTGAATCCAGTATGGAAATTCTCAAATCGACGTCCGACTATCGTTTTTCACGGATTTTAATGAATTAAACTCCCCATTACTGGTCGGCATTTGCTTAATAACACCTCCGATGCGACACCCGAGCAAAGACACGTCCTTACCCGGGGGCCTCTAGGGTAGAAATAATGAAAAGTCGAAGAGGATCGGGTAGCAAAAGAACAAGAGATTGGTCGGATGTCAAAAGAGATCGACACACCCCGAGTTTCTTTTTATTCTGTTTTTAATCCTTTTTTTTTTTTTTTTTCCTTTCTTTAGTTTGTTGAATAATATTTTATAGAAAAGGCCAAAGACTTATCCACCTTCCATGTTTGATTATTTGCTTATTTATGGAGACGTATGAGAAGAGCCTTTTGGAAAAAAAATGGTTGCGCATCTGTTATGGTTAGTTACCACTTTTAATAGGTTACTTCATATCATTCCTATGTTACATTAATATAAAACTGTTATAATTTCTACATCTTCTGGCATGCGGCCAACATTGGTTCCCGTGCAATCATATATATATATATATATATATATATATATATATATATATATATATATATATATATATATATATATATATGCAAATTTTCACAAAATTATTAACGGAAACGTGATAATAGTTTATGAAATGCGAAATTACATAGTCAATTCCTATTCAATTTTTTACTGGAAACAACGATCATGCACTTAAACATGGAAAAGAATTAATTCCTTAAAAAAAAACAGAAAACGGTTCGTTGTAATTTAATCAAATTTGTGCAAGCCAAAAATTAGTGTACATATACACACAATATTTATAGACATTTTATGGCCTTTATGGATGCCGAAAAAGTGATGAAGAATCGACTTTATATTTAGTTTTACAGAAGTATACAGAGAATATGCAAATGTAGTTGTACATAAGGATGCAGATAATGCACAAATTTACAGGAGGGTGCAGAGGATAAGAAGATGTACAGAAGGATTCCGATAATGCACAGCTGTCCAAAAGGATGAAGAGAATAAACAGATGTACAGAAGGATGCCTAGGATAAACAGATGTACAGAAAGATGAACCGAATAAACAGATGTACAGAAAGAAGATTATAATAAACAGATGAACAGAAGGATGAAGGGAATAAACAGATGTACAGGAGGAGTCTGGTAATAAACAGATGCACAGAATGATTCTGATAATACAGAGATGTACAGGAGGATGCAGAAAATAAAAAGATGTACAGAAGGATTCTGATAATAAACAGATGCACAGAAGGATTCTAATAATGCACAGATATACAGAAGGATACAGAAAATAAACAGATGTATAGAAAGATGCAGCGAATAAACAGATGTACAAAAGGGTTCTGATAATACACAGAGGTACAGAAGGACGCAGAGAATAAACAGATGTACAGAATGATACTGATAATGCACAGATGTACAGATGGATGCAGAAAATATACAGATGTACAGAAGGATGCAGTGAATAAACAGAAAGATTCTGACAATACAAAGAAGAATGCAGAAAATAAGCAGATGTACTGAAGGATTCTGAGAATACACAGATGTACAGAAGGATGCTGCGTATAAACATATGTACAGAAGGATTCTGATAATAAACAGATGTACAGAAGGATGCAGAGAATAAACAGATGTACTGAAGGATTCAGAGAATACACAGTTGTACAGAAGGATGCTGCGTATAAACATATGTACAGAAGGATTCTGATAATGCACAGATGTACAGAAGGATTCTGATAATGCACAGATGTACAGAAGGATGCAGAGAATAAACAGATGTACTGAAGGATTCTGAGAATACACAGATGTACAGAAGGATACTGCGTATAAACAGATGTACAGAAGGATTCTGATAATAAACAGATGTACAGAAGGATGCAGAGAATAAACAGATGTACTGAAGGATTCTGAGAATACACAGTTGTACAGAAGGATGCTGCGTATAAACAGATGTACAGAAGGATTCTGATAATGCACAGATGTACCGAAGGTTTTCGATAATGCACAGATGTACCTAAGTATTCTGAGAATACACAGTTGTACAGAAGGATGCTGCGTATAAACAGATGTACAGAAGGATTCTGATAATGCACATATGTACAGAAGGATGCAGAGAATAAACAGATCTACCTAAGTATTCTGAGAATACACAGATGTACAGGAGGATGCTGCGTATAAACAGATGTACAGAAGGCTTCTGATAATAAACAGATGCACAGAAGGATGCAGAGAATAAACAGATGTACCTAAGTATTCTGAGAATACACAGATGTACAGAAGGATGCTGCGTATAACAGATGTACACAAGGATTCCGATAATGCACATATGTACAGAAGGATGCAGAGAATAAACAGATCTACCTAAGTATTCTGAGAATACACAGATATACAGAAGGATGCTGCGTATAAACAGATGTACAGAAAGATTCTGATAATATACAGATGTACAGAAGGATGCTTATATTCCACAGATATAATTATACCGAAGAATGCTGAGAATACCGTGGACAGTGCATGAAAGCAAGGAGGTAACAAAAATTACACATAATCAGAAAGAGAAAAAGGTCAGATAAATAATGTGGAAAGAAGGCTTTGCAATTTTCACAGGGCATACTGAAGGCAAGAGAGGCAGGTGGAAAAAAAGAAGAAGTAAGCTACATAAATAGCTCGTCAAAGGGGATGACAGTCAATGAAATAAGGAGATAGTAAAAAGAGAAACAGTGCTAAGATCTACTATGGATGGGAGTTTGTAGAGCACATCCTAAGGAGACACAGGATAGAGGAGAAGAAGACGAAGAAAATGGAGAAGAAAGGGAAGCAGTACAACAAGAAGAAGTAGTACAAGAAAAGAAAAAGAAGGAAGAGAAGAAAAAGAAGTAGAAATAGTAAAAGAAAGACAGAAGAAGAAAAAGAAGTAGTAGAAGAAGAAAAAGAAATAGAAGAAAAAAAAGAAAAAGAAAAGAAGAAGAAAAAGAAGACGAAGAAAAAGAAAGAGAAGAAGTAGAAGAAGAAAAGGAAAGACAAGAAGAAGATAAAGAAACAGAAGAAGATAAAGAAGAAGGACAAGAAGAAAAAGAAGAAAAAAGACAAGAAGAAGAAAAAGAAGAAAAAAAAAGAAGAAAATGAAGAAAAAGAAAGACAAGAATAAGAAAAATAAGCATTAGAAGAAGAGGAAAAAGAAAGAGAAGAAGAAAGAAGAAGGATAAGAAAAATAATGACAAGAAGAAGAAGAAAAAGTAGACGAAAAAAGTAGAAGAAAAAGAAAGAGGAGGAGGAGGAGGAGGAGAAGATGAAAAAGATGAATTGTAGTAGAAGCAGTAGAAGAAGTGAAAGTAGTAGTAGTAGTAGTAGTAATAATAGTAAAATAATAAAGATAATAATTAAATGAAGAAGAACAAATGTAGTAAAAAAGAAACAAAAAAGAAAGAAGAAGCAAGATTAAAAGAAGAAACATCAAGATTTTCAAATGAAGAAAATTAAGAAGTAAGAATAATAGTTGTAAAAGAAGGAATACAAGAAGAAGAAAAAGATGAAGAAAAAATAGAAGAAGACGAAGAAAAGGAGTACACGAAGAAGAAGAAAAAGATGAAGAAGAAGTATAAGAATAATAAGAAGAAAGGATACAAGAGGAAGAAGAAGAAGAAGAAATACATGAATAATAACCAGAAGAAGAAGGAATAATAGAAGATGAAGAAGAAATACAAGAAGAAGAAGAAGTAGAAGAAAAAGAAGAAGAAAGAATCCAAGAAGAAGAAATACGAGAAGAAAAATAGAAGAAGAACAAGGAATACAAGAAAAAGAAGAAGGAATACAAGAATAATAACAAGAAACAGAAGGAATAATAGAAATAGATGAAGAAGAAATACAAGAAGAAGGAGAAGAAGAAAAAAGAAGAAGAAGAAGAAATACAAGAAGAAGGAGAAGAAAAAAAAGAAGAAGAAGAAGAAGAAGAAGAAGAAGAAGAAATACAAGAAGAAGGAGAAGAAGAAAAAAGAAGAAAAAGAAGAAGAAAGAATACAAGAAGAAGAAGAAATACAAGAAGAAAAATAGAAGATCAAGAACAAGGAATGCAAGAAGAAGAAGGAAAAAGAAGAAGAACGAATACAAAAAGAAGAATGCATTCAAGAAGAAGATGGAATACATGAAGAAGAAAAAGGAATGCAAGAAGAAAAGAAGAAGAAGGAATACAAGTAGAAGAAGAAGGAAAAAGAAGAAGAAGAAGAAGAAGAGGAATGAATATAAGAAGAAGGAATACAAGAAGACGAGGAAGGTGGAGAAGGAGTAATACAAGAAGAAGAAAAAAAGAAGTACAAGAAGAAGAAGAAAAAGAAGAGAAAGAAGTAGGTAACGATAAATAAAAGTGAAACATTTAAAAAGTGCAATATAAATCTATGAATTGATGGATACTATGAATAGTCATTAATTTGTTTTCCTTAATCACTCATTCACTAGAACTTCGCGTGAACATTCACAGAATCTCTCACTGGAATGAATCAGTTTCATTTTTTTTAGTCATTCCAACCCAAAGGCTATAAATCCGCTAAGATGCAAGTGCTTACCGAGTGTGTGAGAAAAAAAAAAAGAAGAAAAAATCATTAAAGCAAATGAACAATAAAAGAAAAGTAATTAAGAATAGAACTGACATTGCATTCGTTGAAGATCAAATTTACTGGAAAACAAAAAGCCGGAAAAGAGTGCCGCAAGTGGGAGCTGTGATAGAAGAAGCCGTTAATATAGAACTTACGGTAACACTTAACCATTTCAAGTGTAAAATGATGAGACATTGCCATCAATGTAGTACCGCGCTTAAATTCATGACGTCTACGTACCAGAGAGGAAAGTAATATTTATTTTGAAAATAGAAAAATGTGACACAAGGCCAAAAGTTGAGATAGGTGAAGGCTAGTCTTCAATCTGTCTTATCTTAAACTTAGCTAACCACGATTACTGACCCAAACAGACCACAGTATTCCTTTGTGAGGGATTCACTCACATCACAGCAACAGAAATTAGCCTCGTGTTCACGGAAATAAAAGCATACGTGACAGAAAATAAAACGTACAAAAATAACAGGAAAAGCATGGTAAATTTCATGTTACTTTCATAAAATTTATTTATATTTTTTATGTGTAGCAGTAAGTGTATTTTTTAGGTTACAGTTTTTTATGGTACATGTGATAAAAAGGGAAAATTTACTCCACAGTATTAAAGACCATATCCCAGAGAGAATTCGGACACGTGTTGCCCGTACAAAGGATCGAGGGGAAGATATTGAATTTAACGTCTTTTGGCTGGATGTCCGTATTTCCGGAATTAACAGTTTTTGTTGCTGGCTGGGAGTATTGTTATTATTTTTAATTTTTATTTAATTTATTTTATACAACGTTTTTATGTTATTATTTTATTTTATTTATAGATTTCATTATTTTATATATTACTTTTATTTATTTATAATAATAACAATATCCCTACATTATACACCAAAGCAACACATTCTTACTTACCATTCTTACTACAACCACCATAATACCTCAAAGTTTTCATCAAATCCTAACTAGTTCCCATGTGTACAATTTGCCGGGGGGGGGATAAAAAATAACAACTTAAAAATAAAACCCCAATGAATATCGAGGAAAGTTGATCAGAATAATTACCATGAAAATATTTATTTAAAAAAAAGGCACAGATAAACTACATTACGGCGGTGGGAAAGTGACTGAAAAGGAGCTGCCAGGTCAGGACGAAAAATATTGCAGATTCTAAAGGCACGACAGTTAAACATTTCTCTCAGAGCAATTCCCGTGTTTTCGGAATTTGACCCTCACATTATTCCAATAATTTGGTCATATATTAGGTTGGTGCAAAAATAATGTCGTTTTCTCACATGTGAGAAAACGACATTATTTTTGCACCAACCTAATACTATACTTAATGAATAACAATGGCAATGAAAGACGAAAGACAAACGAAGTAGCCGAGAAATAAGTACAAAAAGGGGAACGAAAAGGAAGAGAGCGAGGGAAAAGAAAGAAAGAAAGAAAGAAAGAAAGAAAGAAAGAAAGAAAGAAAGAAAGAAAGAAAGAAAAAAGAAAAAAGAAAAATGAAGGCAATCAGTTGAAACAGGAGCAAAGAAAGAAAGAAAGAAAAAGAAAAATGAAGGCAATTAGTTGAAACAGGAGCAAAGAAAGAAAGAAAGAAAGATGAAGGCCAGTAGATGAGATGGGAGTAAAGAAAGAAAGAAAGAAAGAAAGAAAGAAAGAAAGAAAGAAAGGAAAATTAAGGCAATTAGTTGAAACAAGAGCAAAGAAAGAAAGAAAGATGAAGGCCAGTAGATGAGATGGGAGCAAAGAAAGAAAGAAAGAAAGAAAGAAAGAAAGAAAGCCAGGCACTTATAATAGAAGAAACGTGATGTGAATATAGAAGGAGAAAAAAAAAAGAACGACAAGAAGGGTCAATAATAAAGATGTAAATGAAAATAAACCGAATAATGAACGATAAAAAGAAGAAAACATCGACGCCACGACAATAAAAAAAGAAAAGAAAAAAAATAATAAAACATAACATAAAAAACTATTTTAAGCAAAAACAAAAAACCAATTATGAAAATCTATTCAAAATATTACGTAATATTTTTAAAACAAGTGAAATATTTAAATTTTTAAAAATCCAATTTTTACGAACATGCAATATAAAACCGTTTTTGCATAAAGGCGATGACAACGAAATAAATCAAGTAAAAATGTTGTATTTGTTGCTTTATTTATAAAACCTTTTCTTGACATTTCCCTAAGCGTCGAAAGGGTGGTTCGTTTTTCCTCATAGACGGAAAGACAATATAAATGACCTTCTGTTACTTAATGCTATTTGAAATTTAAAATATTCCAACCAAAAGTGATTTTTCTAACTTTGGAAAAAGTGTTATTTATTCAATTATTACCAGGGCAAAATTTGCATTAGATTTCGTCTTCTTCATCTTCTTCTTCTTCTTCTTCTTCTTCTTCTTCTTCTTCTTCTTCTTCTTCTTCTTCTTCTTTTTTTTTTTCTTTCTTCTTCTTCTTCGGTTTCCTCGTTTATGTTTTTTACTCTTTTCTGTCTTTTTTTTCTAATTTGATATCTTTTTCTCTTTTTTATTTCCTTCCTATCGCCATTTTGTTTCTCCGCCTTCTCCTCCTCTTCCTTCTTGGCCTTCTTCTTCTTTGCATCTCACTCAGTTTATATTTATCTATCTCCCTTAATATCTACTAAGCTATATCGGTTCATATGTATTTATCCATTTATATATCCTTTTATGATCTCAATTGTTCGCCTCTAACTCACTCTCTCTCTCTCTCTCTCTCTCTATATATATATATATATATATATATATATATATATATATATATATATATATATATACATATTAAATGCCCATTAAGGAATTGTATTCCTGATCAATCAAAATTCGTAAATAATTATATAAGCCACACCACAACATGTTTGACACGCAGACTCACTCTACACTTTTCTGACCATAGCTCAATTAGATTTCATTTAAATATTCATGGAGACCTACCAGACACTATTCGTAACATACTTGTTGACAACACTAATATAATACCATGATCTACATGCAAAAAAGGGTAAAAATAATGGAAGCCTTATTAATAAAAAAAACAAAAAACATATTAACTTTCAATAGACACAATATCTTGACCGTGTTTTCAAAAATGAAAACATTTTATAAAACATACACACAACAGACTATTTCTTATTTAACAGTTAAAATATTTAATCCTTGAAAATGGCTAAATGTATAGCCGAAGGCGCTCGGATAAAAAGAACATTCGGACAGTTTTTTATATAATTTATCATCCGAAAAGAAAGAAAATTATTAGATCGCATGAGAAATTGTATAAAAAAATTAAATAAAAGCACCTTGTCTGTCGTATTCAATGAAATGTGCATGAAAGAAGGATTTCTACCTAAATACACAAATATATATATATATATAAAGACATTTTATGTTTATACATTCTTTTTATAGATACAAATATTTAAGTAAATGCTCTGTTTATAATAAACAGTATTAAACAACATTTACCGGCCTGAATATACGAGACATTTTCACAGAAAATATTCGTCCTCCGACAGGATTCGAACCTGTATCCTATACGGAACAGTCGTTTAGCTTGACGTGCCTTTACCGATTTGGCCACAGAGGAGCGTTCGGTTAGCGCGTTAGTTCGAATTTACTGTATTTAAACTTCAAACTTCCATGAATCACGATCATTCATATCTGCTCATGGCGTATCAAATGGAAACAAATGACGTCACACATTATGAATCGGACAAAGTCCGACAATTATTTTAAGACATTTTTATGTTTATACTTTCTTTTTATAGATACAAAGATGTAGTTTATCGTCATACTCATGGCGGAAATCCCTTAGTGAATTTATATATATATATATATATATATATATATGTGTGTGTGTGTGTGTGTGTATGTGTGTGTATGTGTGTGTGCGTGTGTGTGTATATTGATATCTATATATATATATATATTGATATATATATATATATATATATATATATATATATATATATATACAGTCAGCCTATATATATATATATATATATATATATATATATATATATATATATATATATATATTTAAGTTATAAGGAACTTGGTAAACCGAATTGGTAAATCCAAAGAGGATGAAATCCTGAGGGCTCAATGTGAGGACAGAGCTAATATGTAATGAAAAACAAACCACTTTATGGTACCATTACGATAATTTGATAAGGAGCTAATAGTTAAGTTATAAGGAACTTGGTATGATAAGGAGCTAATAGTTTATCGTAATGGTACCTTAAAGTGGTTTGTTTTTCATTACATTATATATATATATATATATATATAGGCTGACTCAAAAGTCACTAAGGGATTTCCGCCACGAGTATGACGATAAACTACATCTAGCAGCAAGGCCACTGATCGGAAGATTGGGGGTTTTGAGGAGCTTGGAATCATCCCTCAACTGTTGTTGTGTCTAGGTCCACCCTGACCCTGGGTGGTAACACCTGTTAGGCTCCCAGCTATGATCAAATAGTTAACTGGGCTCTAAACACTTTGAAAGTTTAAAACGTTTTACGGTAAAAATATCAGCAATACATTTTCATCGTAAAAAAGGAATTTACTAATGCTCCCAGGCGAATTAAATTTTGGCATTAAATTACCCATAAGAGTTGATATGCCGTTAGACAAACAAACAAACATTGCTGTTCTTCAGAAATTATCCAAAAAAATTATCAAAATAAATTAATTTTGAAATTTTCAGACGTGGCACGAGAAGCCGTTGTGTCGCCAGTTTCAGTTGGGGTCCTGCATTTCTATGGAATAGCTACTGATAAACACATCGAAGGGGTCCATGGCAGTCATTGACTTCAGAAAATAATTTAAAAAAAACTTCTTCTTACAGCAGCATTACTAAGGTCATTTTCTACGTAAGAAGTGTAAGCGTTTGTATTTATTTACACAAATGTGTAGTGGAAAATGTCATCTTTGTAAAGTTTCGGACCTTAGGTTACTGACTGGGATTAAGAACAGGACAATAGTCCGAATAATGGAAATAATGTGCATAATACCTCATCTCAGAAATATAGACAGATGCTGAAAGGCCGAAACGTTGTAATAAATATGGCAACAAAGATGAGGACAATGGTCCAAATAATGTAAATAGTGTACATAATATCTCATCTCAGAAATATAGACAGATACTGAAAGGCCGAAACGTTCTGATAAATATGGCGACAAAGACGAGGACAATAGTCCGAATAATGTAAATGGTGTACATAATACCTCATCTCAGAAATATAGACAGATACTGAAAGGCCGAAACGTTGTAATAAATATGGCAACAAAGAAGAGGACAATAGTCCGAATAATGTAAATGGTGTACATAATACCTCATCTCAGAAATATAGACAGATACTGAAAGGCCGAAACGTTGTAATAAATATGGCAACAAAGATGAGGACAATAGTCCGAATAATGTAAATGGTGTACATAATACCTCATCTCAGAAATATAGACAGATACTGAAAGGCCGAAACGTTGTAATAAATATGGCAACAAAGATGAGGGCAATGGTCCAAATAATGTAAATAGTGTACATAATACCTCATCTCAGAAATATAGACAGATACTGAAAGGCCGAAACGTTCTGATAAATATGGCGACAAAGACGAGGACAATAGTCCGAATAATGTAAATGGTGTACATAATACCTCATCTCAGAAATATAGACAAATACTGAAAGGCCGAAACGTTGTAATAAATATGGCAACAAAGATGAGGACAATAGTCCGAATAATGTAAATGGTGTACATAATACCTCATCTCAGAAATATAGACTGATACTGAAAGGCCGAAACGTTGTAATAAATATGGCAACAAAGATGAGGACAATAGTCCGAATAATGTAAATGGTGTACATAATACCTCATCTCAGAAATATAGACAGATACTGAAAGGCCGAAACGTTGTAATAAATATGGCAACAAAGA
>OZ010599.1:22669278-22706778 GCA_963932145.1 Acanthosepion lycidas
ATCAATAATATTGCTGATTCTTCTTTGGATTTTATCAAGATAAATAGCAGGGGCAGCGTATCATATTTGGCAGCAATAATCTAAGCATGGATGAATGATAGACTTATATATATATATATATATATATATATATATATATATATATATATATATATATATATACATATATATATATATATATATATATATAGTCAAACCTAGAGAGCTAGACAAACCTACCAAGGTTTCACCTAAGCGGATCGTCAGGGAAAGCTGGCATCAAGGTCTGCTCTAATTTTGCATTGAGCACTTTTTTAGTTAGTTGATTATTCGTATCGGTTTTTTTTTTCTTTGGTCTTTGGACCTGTATGCTGTACGATTATTTTCGACAGACGTTCATGTTCCTAGATCTTCCTTTTTTTTAAACTTTTTTTTCCTCCGAAATTGATTTGACCATTATCAAATCAAGAAACCGAAGGTTTTCCGAGACGAGTGTAGTTTCCTATATATATATATATATATATATATATATATATATATATATATATATATATATATATATATATATATATATATAAAATAGTCATAAATAGTCCTGGTTGTGCGGTGGACTTCAGTGTGAATTGGTTTTCTGTGGTGTCCACTTCACACTCGTTGTTCCATCTGAAGGTGTTGGAGACGCTGTTTATCAAGTCTGGGCGACCTTCTCTTTGTAAACAGAGAGATTGTTTGCTTGGGCTTGCTCTTCTGGGTCTCTAGCATCGTTAGGTGTTACAACTGTCCCTTCCGTTCATTCACGTCACCCATATATATATATTTTTTTTCTCCTTGTTCATAATTTTTCCCCCGTTTACAGCTCTGAAGAGAGGGGGGCGAAACCGGTCGGCTGGTATTTTAGTTTAATAACATCATGGTCCAATGTAAAAATATTCTTGTTTTTAACGCCGTAATATATATATATATATATATATATATATATATATATATATATATTGAATTGTGTGTATTTTGGCAGCATGTTATCATTGATGCTCATCCAAGAATATGAACGGATCCTATTGAAAATAAGCAAAAAAAACTAAACCTGTCTAAATTATTCAATGAACCTTGTCTCAATTACAATAATACAACAAAATTATACAGTCATTGACAGTTCTTTATAATCAGATTTATTTAGATGGATACTTGCAGGCTATATATACCTTATTCATATATATATATATATATATATATATATATATATATATATATATATATATATATATATATATTACTTTGTTTTCGCTTGTTTAAATAATTCCATACAGTTTTAAGAAAATCTAATCAGTTAAATTGTTTTGACTTATTGTCATAATTCTACATTTTTTCGGCACCGTTCGACTAATTTTTATAATGTGAAATATCAGACGACAATAATGCTTATTATTACGAACGTTGTAGGTTTTCTAACTTACGAGTGAATTTTGATATGACAATTTTTTCTTATTCAAATACCATGAAATAAAACATCTTTATTAACAGAACGTTGATTATGTATGGAAATTCCTACATTTTATTTAAAAATAAAAAAATAAAAACAGACGAAATATTTATCAAAATATGATTTTAAAAATTGTTATCACTTACGAAATATTTATCAAAATATGATTTTAAAAATTGTTATCACTTACGTTGTCAACAAGTTTTTAGTAATAATTTAAGATTTAAAACATTTAAAACATTCTGTCCGTATAACGGTTTAGCATTCGTGTCTTTCTTTCTAGGGACATTTTCTGTTTCTTAACACTTTGCGCGTCCTGGGTAAGACGATAGAGTACATCCGACAGCAAGGCCTTTGATTAGGAAGTTTTGAGGAGCAAGGAAACACCTCTTAATTGCTGGTGTTCCCAGGTCCAACCTGACTTAGGGTGGTAACACCTGTCAGGGTCCCATCAATGGGCAAATTGTTAACTTGACCCCCCAAAAAATAGGTTTTAATACCAACAATACTTTTGGAATAATTATTACCAGCAGTACATTTTTGAAAAAGAAATTTATCACCAACAATACATCTTTGAAAATAGAATATTACCAGCAATACATTTTTGGAAAAAAAAATTATTACCAACAATAAAAATCTTGTCGACATTAATTAACCCATTGAGGATAATATGCCGTCAAACAAAACAAACCAAACTTGATAACTTCTGGAAGGTATCTTTCACTCTTCCAATACAAACACAAGAGGCTACGCTGGGGCCCAAAACGCCGCATCAAGGGTCAGTTAAAGACCTTCCTGACACAACATCAACCTGTAACCTGAGAAACCGTTGCTGGAAATCGGCCTTCCCGGCGTAGGAACTTCCGAGAGGAAACCGAGACTTTGGAATCCAAGCGTCAACATGAAAAGAATCTGCGACGTGCCGTCAGTTGGGCAGTTGAGTCCACGACCCACACTCGTCTGCTTACGACTCTTCTGGAGTAGGCTGGGCCCACACAGACATCTCCACCGTTACCAGAGGGAAGAAATGAAATAAGGAGACGAGGATGACGATCCCGATGATCGGATACAAGCGGGTGCCGACGACTGACACATTCGCATTTCGGTGTAGTATTTTCTAGAGGTCGGGGTCACCAAAACCTCCAATTTCCCGACCAGAGGCATTGCTACCGAGTAAAAAACAAGAAAAGAAAAATTAATTTAAAATAAAAATTGAAAGAAAGAAAGAAAGAAAGAAAGAAAGAAAGAAAGAAAGAAAGAAGATGATAATGATGGGGAAATGAACAAAGTGAATAAAACATAAGACAAAGAAAATGAAGGAAAAGTGAACGAGTAAATGAACCTGAAATATAAGAAAGAAAGAAAGAAAGAAAGAAAGAAAGAAAGAAAGAAAGAAAAGGAGAAAGAAAGAAAGAAAGAAAGAAAAGGAGAAAGAAAGAAAGAAAGAAAGAAAGAAAAGGAGATAGAAAGAAAGAAAGAAAGAAAGAAAGAAAAGGAGATAGAAAGAAAGAAAGAAAGAAAGAAAGAAAAGGAAAAAGAAAGAAAAAAGAAAGCAAAAAAGAAAGAAATCAAATGGAAAAAAGAAAGCAAAAGGAGAAAACAAAAAGAAAAAAGAAAGATAGAAAGCAAAAAAGAAAGAAAGGAAAAAAAACAAGAAAGAAAGAAAGCAAAAAGAGAAAGAAAAAAAGGAAGAAAAAACGACAGAAAGAATGGTTTGTATGATTTTCTTTGTAGATAACTATAAATTCTGTGAGACATCTTCATTTTCAAACCAGCAAACGACTTCCTTTCAGTGACGCTCCTAATCTTATTTAATTGTTCAAATTGTGGTGGAAAAATTATTCCTACCTTTTGACATGCTTTTTTTTTCTTTTTCCTGCTCATTTTATTATTTTTTACCATTTGCCCCAGTGATTATTTTTATTATTTCAAAAAAAGACCGGTCGATTGGGTCATAAGGTTTGGAAATCGGAATAAAAAATACTCGTAATCCTACTTGAAATAATAGAAAAAAAAACTTTATAAGTACATTAAGTCCTGAGTTGCAAACATTAACACTAAGGAGAGACGCTGTCAGACTACAAAGTGAGTAAACGACCGGAAATGATGTCATTATCAGCGGAAATATAATTGTTTAAAGAGTTTTACTGGATTTTATTTTCTGAGGAGGAAATTCGATTGTCTTATTGCTAATCTATCCAATTATTAAAGTTGTTTGGTAATTACCGTAATTCCCTATGTATAATACGCCTTCATCCATAATATGTATCCATAAAATTGTGCTGAAAGTGTGGGAAAATGCTTCTACTTACGCATAATACGCACCCCTTGTTTGGTATTCAAACCCTATAAATTGTATCTCTCCAATTTCATTACGGCCAGCATTTCATACTCTTATTTAAAAAAAATTGTTTTAAACATAGAATAATATTATTCTAATTTAGTTTTATGATAATTCTTTTATTTTACGGTAAGTTTTTAAAGACTTTTTTTTAGCTGTGCATAATACACACCCCTGATTTTGCTTATTATTTTTTAGAAAAAAATGCGTATTATAGATGAGGAATTACGGTATTTTCACTGAAGCAAGAACAGAAAGTATTTTTCTTTTAATTAAAACCAGTGTCTCAAAAGAAACAAAGAAAACTGCTGAAACGGCATGTAATATTGATCCTTCTATATGCCAGTGAATGCTGGACAAATTTCTTCATAGATGAAGACGAGACCTCCATCAAAAGAAATATGGTTCTACAGAAGGATGCTGAGAATACCGTAGACTGATCAGGTGAGCAACGACGAAGTTTTGAGGAAAATGAAAACAAAAAAAAATCACTTATACTTAGAATCAAAACGAGTCAGTTGAATATTTCAGGGTACATAATGAGGAAAGACAGTTTGAATCCAAGAGGTGCAGAAGAACAAAGCGTATAAGCTTCCAAACGAATTTGTGCAAATTTTTGGCAGAACATAGATTAGGAAGGAAAGCAAAAACATACAGACCAAACTTCGAGCTGTAAAGAATTGGGAGACCCATGACTGCCCATATCCTGAAATGACAGGGCACAAAGAAGAAGTAGAAGAGCTTTGCTTTAATCAAAAAAATAGTTGGTGATAAAAAGAAATTAAACACTAATAGTAGGAAAAATAGAACAATATATTATTAGTGTAATTCATAATAATAATCAAGTCAGGCTCAAGTCGAGAAGTCGCCCGGGTCGCCATCAAGGCCGAGGGCGCCATCATGCCGCCATGTTTTGGGATCTTCCAAAACTAAAGCTTATAAAAACATCTATGATTCAAGACAGATTAAATTTTCTATTTTGTCAATAGAAAATTATCTTGTGAGGAAGATAGCTGTAGAAAATGTCATGAAAAGATTTGCAGATCTAAAGGCTAAAAAATGTTTTAAGTAGGATAATCAATGTTTTTCTTTAGCGCATATTAAGTTGTATAAATTCGTTATTCTACATTTCCAGTTTTTCTCCTTGTTAATATTTTTTATTTGATTTCACTTGTAAGGGCGGCGAAATTCATCTTGCCCGGGGTGCCAGCAAAAGTAGGACTGTCACAGATAATAATAATAATAATAATAATAATAATAATAAGAAGAAGAAGAAGAAGAAGAAGAAGAAGAAGAAGAAGAAGAAACAAGCATGAAAATTTCACGGTTTTCCTATTTGAAATTTCTGGTAAATCTTAATTCTGCAATTAATTATTGAATAAGCTCATGGCGTGTTCTCCGACAATAAAATATCCGTTTAAATTCCCCCCTCGTATCGTTGAATATTTGAGCTTAACAACTTTAACAAAATATTGCAATGACAATCATGAATATGAAGGCTGGTTGTTATTTTAAGAAGTAAGGGGGTACAAATGAAACGTTTTGATTTTTTTTCTATTTCACTGAAACAGACGTTAATCAATTCTATCTTCCTTTATTTCCTTCTTTCTTTCTTTCTTTCTTTTTTTCTTTCTTTCTTTTTCTCACTGAAACCAGACATCGTATCTAATATGTTTTTCCCCCTCTTTGCACGTGATCGCAACGGATTAGTGATATAATGCTCGTATAAGTTTGCAGCTCTGTTAATAATCTTCCAAGGAAAACACTAGAAAAGATTACTGAAGAAACTGTTTAATCACGTGGATTAATAATACAATAATAGCAAATACCGTATTTAGTGTGGCAATGCGTACGGCCCACTTCGCGACTCCCTTTCCTATGAGTTGTCATTTTCTCCCACACTCAATGGAAGTGTCTGTTTTCAACAATTTAGTGTAAGGAAAGCATATGATTTTATGAAAAGTTTTCACTGATAAAAATAATAGCTAGAGCTTCTTTTTTGATTTGAGTATAGTTATTACAGCCGCTCTTAGCATTATAGCTGCATTGGGAACTGCTCTTACTTTAACATCTTTGAATTTATGACAAATGACTGCTCCAATGCCATAATCTCTAGCATCGAAACTTACAATTATTCCTAAATCAGGATTGAAATGCGTTAAGCGTAATTCAGATGTTAACATGTTCTTTATATCTTTAAAATGTTTTTGACATTCATCGATCCAATTCCAGACTGCATCTTTTATTCAATAGTTTATTAAAAGGTGCCCTCACGTTTTGCAGATAGAGATTTTAATAGCTAGAAATGATTGTAAAAATAGTAAGATTTTTTGGAACAGGCATATTTTTAATAGCACTCGTCTTTGATATGTCTGGTCTACGACAAATTGCATCAACTATTTATTCCAAGTATTTGATATTTGCTCCTGAAAAATTGGCATTTGTCCTCACTGAGTTTGAAACCATAATCTTCCATTCTCTGGAATAGTTGTTGAATGAATTCTGAATGTTGCCGTCCAGTTTAAGTCGTCCAAATATGCAACAGTAAAATATAGGCAAGCTAGATTTGATCTATTAATTACTGGAAAATGCTCGATGCCACTTTGACACAGAAGCCTATTAAAACTGTATATCTCTTTGTGTGTGTTGCTAAATTTTTCATCTACTTCTATTTGTATGTGTCTGACAAGTCAATGTTTTAAAAAAATCTTTCACGATTTAATTTTGAAAATTTTTTTCTGGGAATGGTATCAGGTATGTATGAGGTAGTAGGCACTCCATTAACCCTGTAGGAAAAAAAATACTTTTGAAAATATTTGGAGGACAGTGGAAATTAGAATAAGCAGAATATCCAAGGAAAGAATATATATATATATATATATATATATATATATATATATATATATAATACTCACACATACACACAGTAAAAGGAACCTTCAGATATTGGAGGCCATCTACACTAAAACAAAGCAACCGACACTCAACACAATTACCTTTCAAACTAGTCACAACACATTACATTGCATCTAAACATATGGTTCTGTTAATATTTTGGCCTCTCCCCTGGTATAATGTCATATAACCGCATCATGAATTTACGGCCTGCGTCTGCTATTCCACCACCGTTGTCGTTCCATAGCAATTGTTTATGTCAATATAACAGAATATCATCTTTGAGGGTGAATACCAGCTCTTCAGTAAAACGAATAGAGCTCTTCAGTAAAATGAATAGAGCCCTATGGCTGATTGGCATTTGTTTACATTCGTAAAAACAAGATGCTAGATTTAGCTGTTCCATTCTGCCGAATAATGATAGTTCAGTGGTAGAAACCCTGACACGGAATCAGTTAGATTTCAATCCTGGCTTGAGGCATTAGGATGTCTAATCACATTGAGGAGCTGTGATAGAGCTAAACAGTACTGTCTGCGAATGACATATATATATATATATATATATATATATATATATATGATAAAAATGTAGTTTTGAAGTATAATATATTTATGTCTGAAAGTGCTCAATATCAAGGAAAGTGATAAAAGTGAACACTGAGTGGCGATTGTCTGTTCCATGGTTGAACGTAATCTAAAAGCCATGTGCATTGTGTCTTGGCTGACAATTTATATATGCTATACCGTGTTTTGTCTCGACAATTGATATATATATATATATATATATATATATATATATATATATAACACTGCTCGTTTTCTACCTCAGTGTCCATATATATATATATATATATATATATATGTTATGAAATGGACAAAGTCCGACAATTATTTTAAGACATTTTTAATATTTATACATTCTTTTTATAGATATTAATATTTAAGTCAATTCTCTGTTTTTATGTTCTTTAATACTGTTTATTATAAGAACAGAGCATTTACTTAATTATTTGTATCTATAAAAATAATGTATAAACATAAAATTGTCTAAATATATATGTGTGTGTGTGTGTGTGTGTGTATTGTAGGTGAGAAATTATCTCAACAAAGGAAGGGTAAGTTCTGCATGGGCATTTTGAGCGAGAGTCAAAGCTGACTCCACATGAATCCGATTTTTGAAGTTTGACCTGGGTGAAGAAATTGGGAGCCTCACAGTAGCTGCACAAAACAAGACTCTAAATACAAATTCCGTAAAAAAACATATTTACCATCAGAGAGAATCTGGTATGTGTACGAAACTGTGGCGTATATATGCCTGCGAAACGCTTAAGTCGAAAGGGGGAAAAAAGTGGCGCCACGGCAAAGTGGGTTTGCATCTTCATTTTGGTTTTGTGTCGGAAGTATGGATTCCAAATTTCCAGCAAGTAGTACAAACATAATTTGGAGATGGTGCTAAAAAATGAGAATGGTAAACTCTTGTCGGACTTTCACAATACTCACTAACAGAATTATTGAAAAGACAAGATCAGTAGTCAAATATTAAGGCTCCCAGATAGATAGAAAAAGCAACGGTAACAAAAACATCGACATTATTTACATTATTCGGACTATTGTTCTCATATTCGTCGCCATATTTATAACAACGATTCGGCCGTTGTACACTCCGGCCTTCTTAAGTTAGTTGGAATGTCGAAATGAACCCTTTATTTCGATCACTGGGTTCGACTGTTCTAGTTCCACGTGCCATGTTTGATGGATGTCAGTTGTCAGTGAGCGAAATAAAGGGTTCAGTTCGACATTCCAACCACCTGAAGAAGGCCGGAGCGTAGAACAGCAGAAACGTTGTAATAAATATGGCGACAAAGATGAGGACAATAGTCCGAATAATGTAAATAGTGTACATAATACCTCATCTGAGAAATATAGACAGATACTGAAAAGCCGAAACGTTGTGATAAATATGCCGACAAAGATGAGGACAATAGTCCGAATAATGTAAATAGTGTACATAATACCTCATCTGAGAAATAAAGACAGATACTGAAAGGCCGAAACGTTGTGATAAATATGGCGACATACATGAGGACAATAGTCCGAATAATGTAAATAGTGTACATAATACCTCATCTGAGAAATGTAGACAGATACTGAAAGACCGAAACGTTGTGATAAATATGGTAACAGAGATGAGGACAATAGTCCGAATAATGTAAATAGTGTACATAATACCTCATCTGAGAAATATAGACAGATACTGAAAGACCGAAACGTTGTGATAAATATGGTGACAGAGATGAGGACAATAGTCCGAATAATGTAAATAGTGTACATAATACCTCATCTGAGAAATATAGACAGATACTGAAAGACCGAAACGTTGTGATAAATATGGTGACAGAGATGAGGACAATAGTCCGAATAATGTAAATAATGTACATAATACCTCATCTCAGAAATATAGAAAGAACATCGACATCATTATGTAAGGACTCAAATATTCAACGTCACAGAAGGAGAGAGAAAAGTTGGGGAGAGAAGGTCAGATTACGATTGATATCGACACAATTCTTAATGTACCTAACCTGATACCTACTAATTTTACATGGAGTTTACCAATTTAGAATACAGGTTTCCGGAAAGAAAAAGTAAACACAACGACCATACACTTTCAGCCAATTCCACAAACAAAATATTTCTTGGATTAAACTTCGGTAAATTTTAAAAAACTTACCCAACATATATAAAAATTAAAAAAATCGGTGTGACAAAAGAAATTTGTTTTCTCTTGACAGTACGGCTACTTTGGATCTAACATTTTATAGCAATAAGCATCCATTGTTATTATTATCATTATAACACTTTATAATTGTTTGATTTGATGTACACGGTTTTATGACCATGTATACAATGACACACGCACACACAGATATGCATATTATGAAATATAGTTTAAAGGTATGCTATATTTTGGGGATAAAGTACTCAATATCAGAGATAGAGCGTGTGTAAATATAAAAGTGAACATTGAAGTCAAAACTGACAAGCTTGGCGATTGCGTTTAGCATGAAACAGACTGTAGCCACTGGGTGGTAACTTCAATGTCCATTCATATATATATATATATATATATATATATATATATATATATATATATACTATTTACATTATTCGGACTATTGTCCTCATCCGAATAATGTAAATAGTGTACATAATACCTCATGTAAGAAATATATATATATATATATATATATATATATATATATATATATAACGCAAAAAACTCGAAGAGAGTTCACAAGTGATAAATGTGATCAAAGGAACTGTTACCATAGAACTTACGGTTTGATTTGTTTTGTTTTACGGTATATCAACCTCGATGAGTTATTTAATACCGACAAGATTTTTATTGCTGGTAATTTTTTTTTTCAAAACTCTGGTAATGTTTTTCCTTCAGAAATGTATAGCTAGTTATATTTTTTTCAAAAAATTGTATAGCTGTTTTATTTTTTCTTTCTTCTTTTTGTTTTTTTTTCAAAAATATATACCTGGTAATTTTTTTTTCAAAAATGTATTCCTGGTAATATTCTTTTTCTTCAAAAATTTATTCCTGTTAATAATTTTTACAAAGTATTTCTGATATTATAGATTATTTTTACACTTTCATAGTGTTTTGGCCCCCTGTTTAGTGAAGTTAACTATTTCTCCGTAACTGGGACCCTAACAGTTGCTACCACCCCGGGTCAGGATGGGCCTGGGAACACCAGCTATTAAGAGGTAGTTTCACGCTCCTCAAAACCTCCTGATCAGAGGCCTTGCTGTTCGACATAGTTTATCATCTTACCCAGGATGCGGATGTAGTTTATCGTCTCACCCAGGACTGTAGAACTTAAGGCTGCATCCATCTAGCCATTTTAACTGTAAAATGATGGGACCTTGGCGCCAATCTAGTACTGCGCTTAAATTCATAAAGTCTACGTGCCATAAAGGATAGTTTATCAGAACAATTACCATGAAAGTATTTACAGAATAGGCATAAGGAAGTTACATCATGGTGATGAGAATTTGACTGAAGCTGAGATGCCATGTCAGGACCAATAACATTGCAGATTCTTCTTTAAATTTTATGAAGGATCGCTAAATATATGCCAGGGGCACCAGACCATATGAGGCAGAAATATTCTAAGCACGGACAACACACACAGACAAACATACGTGATGTGCGTGTAATATTTAGAATTTTAATAAAAATCAAACCTATGAAACTGGATTTACACATTCCTTCTCAAGAACTGTCAACAAAAATGCTCAACTATTTATTAGATTATTTAATTACGACTAA
The DNA here is from genome assembly GCA_963932145.1 of Acanthosepion lycidas. Taxonomy (NCBI): domain Eukaryota; kingdom Metazoa; phylum Mollusca; class Cephalopoda; order Sepiida; family Sepiidae; genus Acanthosepion; species Acanthosepion lycidas. Next base: position 22,680,313 of record OZ010599.1, read on the forward strand.
ATTTCATATTTACAAAATTTATAAAAATATTTATAAAATTTACGAAATTATTTCTAAAATTAATTTACATATTTAATTTATTTATACATTTAATCTATATTATTTATAATAATATTTATAAAATTTATTTATATATTTAATTTATTTGTCCATTTAATTTACATTATTTATAAAAATATTTATAAAATTTATAAAAATATTTGTAAAATTTATAAAATTATTTTAAAAAATTATTTATGTATTTAATTTTTCATATATTTAATTTATATTATTTATAAAAATATTTATAAAATTTATAAAAATATTTGTAAAATTTATAAAATTACTTTAAAAAATTATTTATGTATTTAATTTTTCATATATTTAATTTATATTATTTATAAAAATATTTATAAAATTTATAAAAATATTTGTAAAATTTATAAAATTATTTTAAAAAATTATTTATATATTTAATTTTTTCATATATTTAATTTATATTATTCATAAAAAATATTTATAAAATGTATAAAAATATTTGTAAAATTTATAAAATTATTTTAAAAAATTATTTATGTATTTAATTTTTCATATATTTAATTTATATTATTTATAAAAATATTTATAAAATTTATAAAAATATTTGTAAAATTTATAAAATTATTTTAAAATATTATTTATATATTTAAATTTTCATATATTTAATTTATATTATTTATAAAAAATATTTATAAAATTTATAAAAATATTTGTAAAATTTATAAAATTATTTTAAAAAATTATTTATGTATTTAATTTTTCATATATTTAATTTATATTATTTATAAAAATATTTATAAAATTTATAAAAATATTTGTAAAATTTATAAAATTATTTTTAAAAATTATTTATATATTTAATTTTTTCATATATTTAATTTATATTATTTACAAAAAATATTTATAAAATTTATAAAAAAATAAATTAAATACATAAATAAATTTTATAGATAATTGATTATATTTTTATAAATTTTATAAATATTTTTTATAACTAATATAAATTAAATGTATAAATTTTTGGTTATTCTACTATGAAAATTTATTGTTAGTCATTATATTTATAAAATATAATGTCAGTAATTCTACTATAAAATTTATTGATGGTCATTGTTATAAAATGAATTGCTATAAAAATCTATTGTTGGTAATTTTAGTATAACTATGCATTCTTGGTAACTTTTAGTATAAAAATGTATTGTTGGTAATTTTAGTATAAAAATATATTGTTGGTAATTTTAGTATAAAATGTATTGTTGTTAATTTTTTATGATTTATTGCTGGTGCTTTTACTATAGAAATGTATTTTTATACTTTACTAATGTTTTGATTTTTGCTTAGGGTTCACTATTTGCCCATAGCTGGGACCATAACAGGAGCTACCACCCCGGGTCAGGGTGGACTTGGGAAAACCAGCAATTAAGAGGTGGTTCCACGCTTCTCAAAGCTTCCAATTTCCCGATCAGAGGCTTGCTACCGGACGTAATTTATCGTCATACCTAGGGCTATTCACTGGGTGGGGGGCTTACTCCTCTGTAGAGGTGAATTCGGTGAAATTTACAGCCCCAGCCGACAGGGCGCTTTTACATTTGGAATGAAGAGGAAACAGAGATTGTTGCCAGCGTGGAAAAAAAAAAGATTACAAAGTTAAGAATAATCTTCCCCACTATAAGGTTGCGCAAAGTTCTTATGTAGATATATCGATGTAAACTTAAAAATACATTTCTTCATGGCGCCACTCAGTAAAAAAAAAAATCTATTTACATCATCCGTAATCAAATGAGATGATAATTTGCATAGCAAACACAAAAGAGCATGAAAAAAAAAAGTTCTAGAGAGATGAACACGTTACAAGAGACGGTGATGGCTTCGGAGAAGAAAATGCTGACTGTATCGTTCTTTTATTTTCATTTATTTATATATATATATATATATATATATATATATATATATATATATCTGACGAGTTTTTTCAGATGGCCATTTCGGAAATCTTTCTTTAGGTGACACGTGGGGAGGGGGCGTGCCTCTGTGTACGGGTAGGGAGAGATAAAACTAAAACAAAAAAAAAACAGTTGTAATAAAGACAAGACAAACGTACCGAAAGAAATAGCGAGTTTGAAAGAAAGAACAGGTTCAAGAAAGAAAGAAAGAAAGAAAGAAAGAAAGAAAGAAAGAAAGAAAGAAAGAAAGAACAAAAGCATAGAGTAGAAAGAAAGAAAGAAAGAAAGAAAGAAAGAAAGAAAAAAGAAAGAAGAAAGAAGAAAGAAAGAAAGAAAGAAAGAAAGAAAAAAGAAGGAAAGAAAGAAATAAAAGAAAGAAAGAAAAAAGAAATAAAGAAAGTAAGAAAGAAATAAAAGAAAGAAAGAAAGAAGAAAGTAAGAAAGAAAGAAAGAAAGAAAGAAAAAAGAGAGAAAAAAAAGAGAGAAAATTAGGTAATGTGCCAGAACATAAAGAAACGTACAAGAATGTTAAAAAAAAACAAAGAAAAAAAGAAAATTGTTAAATGAGAAAGAAAGATACAAACAAAGTGTGAAGATTGCAAGTACTAACAAAAGGTCAGAAACGAAAAGAATATTTTCAAATGAGAAAGAAGAACAGAAACAAACAAACGAAGAATATTGTCAGACAAGTATTGAAGAAAGAAAGAAAGAAAGAAAGAAAGAAAGAAAAAAGAAAGAAAGAAAAAAAGAAAGAAAGAAAAAAGAAAGAAAGTAAGAAAGAAATAAAAGAAAGAATGTAAGAAGACAGAAGAAAGTAAGAAAGATTAAAGAAAGAAAGTAAGAAAGAAAGAAAAGAAACAAAGAAACAAAGAAAGGAAAGATTAACAAAGAAAGAACGAAAGGAAATAGAAAGAAAGAAAAAAAGAAAGAAAACAAACAAACAAAAACAACGGATATAAAACGGAAAAATAGAAAAAAAGAAAATAGCAAAAAAGATAGTAAATAAAAGAAAGACGCAAAAAAATGAAAGAGTAGTGAGTTCGATCCTCACTGGGTGTTCCATACTTTTTGGCCTTGTGCCACATGTAAGTTACATTTAGAAAATCACTATAAGAAAGAAAGAAGGAATAAAAAAAGAAATATTGCAGAAAGAAAAAAAAAACATAGAAAAAAGGAGAGAAAAAAAAAAGCAAGGATTTTCAAAAAAAGAAAAAGTGTCAGGAGAAAGAAAAAGTAAGTATAAATAAATGAAGTAGAGAAAAGGTGAAAGTAGAAAACAGGAACAAAAACTAAAGAAAGAAAGAAAGAAAAAAGGAATGATTAATAAAGAAAGAATGAAAGGAAATAGAAAGAAAGAAAGAAAGAAAGAAAGAAAGAAAGAAAGAAAGAAAGAAAGAAAAAAGGAATGATTAATAAAGAAAGAATGAAAGGAAATAGAAAGAAAGAAAGAAAGAAAGAAAGAAAGAAAGAAAGAAAGAAAGAAGAAAAAAAGAAAAAAGAAAGAAGAAAGTAAGAAAGAAAAAAGAAAGAAGGAAAGAAAAAAGAAAAAAGAAAAAAAGAAAAAGAAAGAAAGAAAGAAAAAGAAAGAAAGAAAGAAAAAGAAAGAAAGAAAGAAAAAAGAAAAAAAGAAAAAAAGAGAGAAAAAAAGAGAGAAAATTAGGTAATATGCCAGAAAATAAAGAAACATACTAGAAAGCTAGAATGTTAAAAAAAAGAAAGAAAAAAAGAAAATTGTTAAATAAGAAAGAAAGATACAAACAAACAAAGTGTGAAGATTGCAAGTACTGAAAAAAGGTCAGAAAAGAAAAGAATATTTTCAAATGAGAAAGAAGAACAGAAACAAATGGAGAATATTGTCAGACAAGTATTGAAGAAAGAAAGAAAGAAAAAAGAGAGAAAAAAGAGTGAAAGAAAGAAACAAACAAGCAAAAAACAATGTATATAAAACGGGGAAATAGAAAAAAAAATAAAATAACAAAAAAGATAGTAAATAAGAGAAAGACGCAAAAAAATGAAAGAGTAGTGAGTTTGATCCTCACTAGGTGTTCCATACTTTTTGGCCTTGTGCCACATGTAAGTTACACTTAGAAAATCACTATAAGAAAGAAAGAAGGAATAAAAAAAGAAATATTGCAGAAAGAAAAAAAAACAGAAAAAAGGAGAAAAAAAATGAAGCAAGGATTTTCAAAAAAAGAAAAAGTGTCAGGAGAAAGAAAAAGTAAGTATAAATAAATGAAGTAGAGAAAAGGTGAAAGTAGAAAACAGGAACAAAAACTAAAGAAAGAAAGAAAGAAAAAAGGAATGATTAATAAAGAAAGAATGAAAGGAAATAGAAAGAAAGAAAGAAAGAAAGAAAGAAAGAAAGAAGGAAGAAAAGAAAGAAAGAAAGAAAGAAAAAAGAAAAAAGAAAGAAAAAAGTAAGAAAGAAAAAAAAAAGAAGGAAAGAAAAAAGAAAAAAGAAAAAGAAAGAAAGAAAGAAAAAGAAAGAAAGAAAGAAAAAGAAAGAAAGAAAGTAAGAAAGAAATAAAAGAAAGAAAGAAGGAAAGAAGAATGTAAGAAGGATTAAAGAAAGAACGTAAGAAAGAAATAAAAGAAAGAAAGAAAAACGTAAGAAAGAAAGAAAAAAAGAAAGAAAGAAAGAAGGAAAGAAAAAAAGGAAAGATTAACAAAGAAAGAATGAAAGGAAATAGAAAGAAAGAAAGAAAGAAAGAAAGGTAGAAAGAAAAGAAGGAAAAAGGAAAGATTAACAAAGAAAGAATGAAAGGAACGAAAGAAAGAAAGAAAGAAAGATAAATAGATAGAAAGAAAGAAAGAAAAAAGGAAGATAGAAAGAAAAAAGAAAGAAAAAAGTAAGAAAGAAAAAAGAAAAAAAGTAAGTAAGAAAGAAATAAAAGAAAGAAAGAAGGAAAGAAGAATGTAAGAAAGATTAAAGAAAGAAAGTAAGAAAGAAATAAAAGAAAGAAAGAAAGAAAGAAAAACGGAAGAAAGACAGAAAGAAAAAAAGGAAGGATTAACAAAGAAAGAATGAAAGGAAATAGAAAGAAAGAAAGACAGAAAGAAAGAAAGGAAGAATTAACAAAGAAAGAATGAAAGGAAATAGAAAGAAAGAAAGACAGAAAGAAAGAAAGGAAGAATTAACAAAGAAAGAATGAAAGGAAATAGAAAGAAAGAAAGACAGAAAGAAAGAAACAAACAAACAAAAAACAACGAATATAAAACGGGAAAATAGAAAAAAAGAAAATAACAAAAAAGATAGTAAAGAAAAGAAAGACGCAAAAAAGGGAAAAAATATGAATGAAGAAGAAATCACGAAAAAAGAATGAAAGCAAAAAATGGAAAAAAGGAAAAAGTTTTTCTCCTTTTTCTCTCAGAACTCTCCCACTCTCTCTCTCACTCTCTCTTTCTCTCTCTCACTCTCTCTCTCTCTCTCTTCATTCTTAGTTTCTCTTTATACTCTTTTAACACTTTCTTTATACTTCTCTTCGTTCTCTCTTTTATAACCTTCTATGTTAGTGTCTCTCTTCTACGGTGTGCTCACACTCTCCCCCTCTCTTTCTATTTCACTTTCCTCCATCTCTCTTAACATTCTTTCTCCTTTACTCTTTTATCCATTTTTCATTTCTACAGCTTCCTCTCTCACTCTTTATTCATTTTCACCCACTCTTTCCAAGCATCTCTTACTATTACCACTCCCCTATCTTCAACTCTTTTTCTTTTTCTTTCTTTTACGCTCAGTCACTCTTCCTCTTTTTCACCCTCGCATTTCCATCTACGCTTCTTGCCCTCCACACTATCTCTCTCTCTCTCACTCTCATTCTCTCATCTTCTCTCTCAATTTCTCACATTACACACACACACACACACACTTTCTCTCTCTCTCTCTCTCTCTCTCTCTCTCTTTCTCTCTCTCTCTTTCTTTCATGTTTATTACATTTTTCTCTTCGGTATCTACCCTCCTCCTTCATAGGTAATATGAAACGCTTTAAAGAAACGGTATTGTTGTCTTAAAGTACAAGAACACAGAATGCATGGTCATCAGCAAAAAAAAAAAATGAGCCCAAAATGCAATTTTACAGGTGGGAATACTAAAGTCAATCACGTACAGAAATTTAGATATCTGGGAAGTGTTCTAACAGAGGGCGGAAAGTGCAACACTGAGACATACTGGGATGGGCAAAGATGCATTCCAAAAACTAAGCAAAGTATTAGGAGACAGGAAAATGTCGTTGGAAAAAAAAAAGACTACTGATCTGTTACGTGTTATCCGCCCTGCTATATGACAGCGAATGCTGGACAATCTCCTCAAACAAACAAAAAACAGCAGAAATGTGGTTCTACAGAAGGATGCTGAGGATACCTTGGGTCGAGTACGTGAGCAACGACGGGGTTTTGGAGAGATTGGAAACAAAGAGGAAACTTATACTTAACACCAAGAAGAGGCTGCTGAAGTTTCTGGGACACGTAATAAGAAAGGAAGGCTTGGAAAATTTGATACTCACAGGGTGGATAGAGAGAGAGAGGGACAAGGGAAAGCAATGAGTGACATATTTAATGGATAGCTGAACAGGCAAAACGTGATCTGGGAGAAATAACAAAAACCCCAAATTTATTAAGAGCTACAATGCACAGGAGCAGGTTGAGGGCCATGATCGCCTACGTCCGGAAGGGACAAGGAACCTCGTTTATGTAAAATTACCGTGGCTAGTGTCGACTTGTATTCTATCAGGTTATTCTACTGTCGGGTTGAGTTATTTTTGGGACTAGTTCAGTGCTTCCTCCATTTGTCAAAGATGTTTTGTCCTATTTTCAAAGTAGTTCTATCGTATATAAATTCAAATTTCAGTGTGAAGCTGAATACGTAGGAAGAACCAATCAGCAAGTTGAAACCCGAATTAGTCAACACGTTCCTGCCACTATAAGACTGGGTAGCTTGAGTTACTCTTCCAGAGTAACTTACTCTGTGCACGATTCAGCCATTGATCAGCACTTACTTCACAACCCAGTATGTACTAACAAATAGGTGAACAATTCTTTCAGTTTTGCACAGAACCTGGTCATGAAGCGGTTCACATTAAGTTACATCAACCGACTATGTGCAAACAAAAGGAACATTTCAATCGCTCCCTCGGTCGTTTAGGAGATTCGTATAACCTTTTTTTCCATTTTATACATGCTTGGAACTATTTATAAATATATTTTAATCCTGTTCGATGATTTTACCTACTCGCCTTTTATTTGCTGTGCAAATTAACAGATCTGTGTTCTCATCATTAATTACGCCAACGTTTTCCTTCTGCTGAACCGTTGACTGAAAGGATTCCTTAAGTTAAAAATACCCTCGTATATTTTTAAAACTATATATATATATATATAAGGCAGGATGTGTGTGTAACGAATATCACGGCCGCAATTTACGGATTTGCACCAAAATTTACATGCACATGCTCCAAGTTAGCGGGAAGGCAAAGACCGATATTGCATTTCCCAACTACCATTGATAGTGGAAATAATCGATTTTTTCATGCTTCTATGGCAGTTTTCATGTAGTTTGCGGCCATTTTCTACTGGCCAGCGTGAGACCTATAGCTGGCTGCCACGAATAGGCAGGAAGATTCTATTGGCCAGCGTGAGAGCCAACAGCTGACTGACACGAATGTTAACTAGCATGCTAGCATGCAAAAAAAATCGATATCTGCATTCGTCACAAGTGGGAAAAATTTAAATCTGCATGTCACTTTACTCCAATTGGCTCATTCGCTTGCTTAAACTCAACGTTGATTCTGGCTCCGCAGAACTGGGTTGGGTGTGAAAAAGTATTTGTTGTTAACATTCTTTTTTCATTCGGTTTTTCCAGTTACGAGTCCTTTTTTAAAGCTGATCGTTTTGTGTTCATTTTGTTTAGTTCTTTTTTCATAACAGATTTAATGTTTAGTATAGAGCTTAGAAAAAATTCGCAGTGTGAGATAGGCAAGAAGTAAGGCATGTAGCAACATCAGCACAGCAAAGGGCACTCCTTTAAAGGCAAGGAAGGGCAAAAATATTTTAAGTCAAGTGATAGCGATTGCTGTATTAGTCATACGATTTTTGAATCAAGCACGGGCAACGCCGGTCTATGCTGCTAGTATATATATATAATTCTGTTCACATCTAAGTCTGTTCATATCTATCTATCTCTGTTTATCAATATGTAAGACTGTTCACATCTAAATCTGTTAATATCTATCTATCTATCTATCTATCTATCTATCTATCTATCTATCCCTGTTTATCTATATCTAAGTCTGTTCACAAGTTCGTTTATATTAGGTTGGTGCAAAAATAATGACGTAATAATGTCGTTTTTTGACGTATTTATTAACGTCAAAAAACGACATTATTACGTCATTAGTTTTGCACCAACCTAATATGTATGTATGTATGTATATATCCCTGTTTATCTATATCTATCTAAATCTTTTCATCTAAGTCTGTTCATGTCTATCTCATCCTGTTACTATGTATCTATGTATATCATTAAGTTAATATCTATCTATCTATGTATGTATCTATCTATCTATGTATCTATCTATTTATGTATCTATATATCTAAGTCTCTGTGTATATATCTATGTAATCTGATTCTGTTTATCTATCTATTTATCTATCTCTATCTAAGTCTGTTCATGTCTACCTCCTCCTGTCCCTATCTATATATATAGTTACTATCTATCTATCTATCTATCTATCTATCTATCTATCTATCTATCTATCTATCAGCCTTTTTGCATACATCTAACAGTCTTTTCCCATCTATCTATCTATCTATCTATCTATCAGCCTTTTTGCATACATCTATCTAACAGTCTTTTCCCATCTATCTATCTATCTATCTATCTATCTATCTATCTATCTATCTATCTATCTATCGATCAGCCTTTTTGCATTCATCTAACAATCTTTTCGCATGTATCTATCTATCTATCTATCTATCTATGTCAGTTCATTCATATCTATCTATCTATCTATCTATCTATCTATCTATCTATCTATCTATCTATCTCATTCAGTTCCTATCTATCAATCTATCGCAATTTTTTTTTTTTTTTCATATTTATCTATCTCACATTTTCACAAACGTCAGCAAAATGAGAAAATAACACAAAGTCAGCAATAAGCCCTGCAAACATTTATTGATCGTCCAAATGCAAAAAAAAATAATAATGGCCGGATGTTCGTACCGTCGCGTGTCGGTGAGTCGGCGTACCAACGGACGATGGGAACCCGGTTATATGAAAATAAAATTAAAAAACAAAACAAAAAAAACAAGATATATGGACAGAATAAATATTAGCGTGAAAAAAATCTATGGTTTGTCGATTGTCTAATAAACCCTCTTTATTTATTCCTTTTTTGTTGTTGTTGTTTTCTTTGTCATTTTTTTTCCAGACCCCTCAGGTTGTGACTTTTAACCTTCTTTTTTTTATGCATAACTCAGATTTGAATTAATGTATGCATTGTAGGCGGGATATGTGGCTGTTTGAAATTGGCCATAAAATCTTTGAGCGCTATTCATCAAGAAATGTCTTAAATACAGTAGAATCTATGACAACCGGAATAAGAAGGCCTTCCGGATATGAGGAATTGGTTACAAAGTCCGAATATGAGGAGTTATATTTAGATTAAAATAAAAGAGACTGAAATCAGGTTTAACATTTATTTTCAATGTTTTATAGTAAACAAAATAAGCTAATGGTGAGTGAAATATAATGGAATTGATTTTAAAGAAAAAGAAATAAATTATGTAATGTTAATGAAAATTCATTAAATTAAGTATGCCACGTATGCAAAACAAATAATGTAACGAGGATTTTCTTAATCGCTGTTGCATGAGGATTCTTTCTCTTCTAATGTCATTCTCAACTTTTTACGCATTTTGCTTTGCTTTTGTTCTTAATTTTTTTAAAACGAAAGACACTTTTTAACTCTGCGTACATTATTGCAATCGTCATAGCTGAATGCTGGCTTTCTTTCCATAAAACTAACAACCTTTTCAATAGCTTTTTCAATTTCAGTCCTAGTTTCATCAAAATCACGTTTTTTATTTCCTTGTTCATTGTGACAGTGTGAACACTGGAGAATAGTTTCTTTGAAACATTTTATATCATACAACTTTTCTATGTTGAACTCAGCCATTAGTTACAATGTACTTTCACCTCTTTTCCTCTTATTCCCATCATCTTTTGCACCAATAAAAGCCATTTGGGTGAAATAAGCAGAAGCAATTAACCAAAGTAAATTCCCTGAAAAACGGAAATTTGAAATCCGTTACATAAACATCACCCAAAATAGTTCAGATATACACATCAAAATTGTTGAATATTAGCTAGTTTGCCAGAGGTTTAGCACACAAGTAGGCAAATGTAGCCAAAGCCAAAACTGACTTGAGTCATTTATGGAGAAATATATAGCTGAATAAAGACCCCTCATGCAAATGCATTGGGAAGGTCCATTCTAGCAAAATGGACCAACCCAACTGGTGTATTAGGTGCTCTCCTATAAAATAAGGTAAAATCAGCTGGCTTGCCTTTTATAAGGAAATAGAAGGAGGCAGCCATGTTGGCAGGTAAGTCACTTGACTTCTACAAAAATCATTCCAGATACGTGGGATTTCGGATATGAGGGATTCCGGATATGAGGGATTCCGGATATGAGAGATTCCGGTTATGAGGGATTCTACTGTATTAAGAATAAGTAACAATGATTTCTGTGTAAGTCAAATCGATTAGCTTGAATAGTAACCAAATTATGCAAAACGATAAACTCTTAACAAGTGTTTCTCAACCTTTTCTGACTTCAGGGTGAACTTTTAGAACAATTCTAGACAGTGCAGTAGTCTCCGGTCGGGCCTCTCGTTGCCATGATGATGGGTACATTTGAGGAAGTATATTCGGGTGAGTCAACCCAGGTTATTTATGCGTGCATCTCCAACGGGTGTCTGCTTCACTGCCTACTAGTTTTCCACCAAACCAACCAAAACAATTATAAACTAAACCCTATCGTAACCTTCTACTTCGAGTGGCCTCCGGGCCTTGTATTCTGCTTATTTGGTACGGGGTACGCTTATAATTTTACAAATAATTTTCTCCGTGACACGATTATATAATAGTTCCCGGTGGCTCGTTTATATGAATCGGCATGTTTCTTCTGCAAAATGAAAAATTCGCACCGGCATGTTTCTTCTGCAAAATGAAAAATTCGCACCGGCATGACTATTACATACGACACATGAACTTGCTACAAATTAGTACTACCAGTCCGAAGGAGAGTTTTAACAATTAAAGAGATGGAAGCTGTAGAGGACCATTATCGCCAACGTCCTGAAAGGACACGAGATATATATATATAAAAAAAAAAAGAAAATATAGCCCAAGACTACATTATGTTGATTGATTCGGTTTTTTATGACTTATCAACCAAATCCATTACATTTACTTACGTATTAATGCCCTTGGGAAAGGTATGAATTCTCGTCTTCTCCCCCCCCCCAGCTATGGTTAAATATCAGGACAGGCCGGGTTCTATAGATTCCTTGGATGGCAACTGATCTACCGCAGAAACAAATGGCAACCTACTGCGGGGAAAAAATCTGCCTCGTCAGTTATGTATCGAAAGATGCATGATCGCCTAAGTGAGTATCACATATGGCACATCACTTACTGACTCTTTGGAAAGGTATGAATCCTCTTATTCTCCCCCGAAGCTATGGGTAAATAGCAGGACAGACCGGGTTCTATAGCCTTGGATGGAAACTGGTCTACCGCAGAAAGAAATGGCAACCTAGTGCAGGAAAAAAGTGTAATAGGTAGCGGCTAGGATTGAGGGATCGGAGAGCCGAGTTCGAATTCCAGTCGAATCCATTACATTCACTTACGTACTAATACCCTTGGGAAAGGTATGAATCTTCTATCCACCCAACTATGGGTAAATAGCAGGACAGGCCGGGTTCTATAGCCTTGGATGGCAACTGGTCTACCGCAGAAAGAAATGGCAACCTACTACGGGAAAAATCTGCCTCGTCAGTCACGTATCGAAAGATATATGATCGCCTAAGCGTGTAACACTTATGGCACATCACTGACTGACTCTTTGGAAAGATATGAATCCTCTTCTTCTCCCTCGCAGCTATGGGTAAATAGCAGGACAGACCGGGTTCTATAGCCCTGGATGGCAACTGGTCTACCGCAGAAAGAAATGGCAACCTACTGCGGGAAAAATCTGCCTTGTCAGTCATGTATCGAAAGATATATGATCGTCTAAGCGTGTAACACGTATGGCACATAACTGAACCTTTTGCAGGTTATTTGAAGAGAGAAAACGTTTTTAGATTATCAGTTTTTTTTTGGGGGGGGAATAGTAGTGGTTTACTGATTCAAGTCATACTAATTAATCCATAGCTGGAGAGAGAAAAGTTCGGTTCATACCAATCTCAAGTGTTTTTGCGGGTAAGTGAATATAACAAACTCAAGGAGAAATGGAACTCTGCCCTCGGATTAAAAATTTTCGAGCTATTATCTAATTCACCACCCGCACATCCAAGCAATATAGCAACTGGTATTCCCAAGCAGTCACCCATCCAGGTACTGATCATGTTCGACTTTGTTTAACTTCGGTGATCGTACGGGAACCGCTGTTTCAAGACATGCGTGCATTTTGAAGGGTTCATAAAATAATCGCTTACCTTCATTAAGAAATAACTTGAACATAACAGAAATACTTATGTCCAAATTTCTTCATCCATTTTGTGATAATCCCTCTCTCTCTCTTTCTGTCTCCCTCTCTTTCTCTCTCTCTCTTTCATCCTATCGCTCTCAGACATTCTCTCACTCACTCTCTTTCAATCTCTCTCAATCTCTCTCTCTCTCCTTCACTCTCTCTCTCTCTCCTTCACTCTCGCTCCATCTTCCTTTATCTCTTCCACTCTCTCCCTCCCCCCCTCTCTCTGTTTACTACACTTTTTTCCCCTCTCAACCGGTCTTGGAGAAGGAAAGAAAACTTTGAATTTGAACCCGACGAGGATATTTTGGACACTTAGCACCATTTCTCTATTATCAGTTCTTCCGTAAAGGTGTGTCTGATTCTGCACAGTTCTTCACCACTAAAATTATATCAGCGACCTATCTATCTATCTATCTATCTATCTATATATATATATATATATATATATATATATATATATATCCGTTCAAATTTTTTATCTATCTATCTGTTCAAATTTTTTATCTATCTATCTATCTATCTATCTCTCTCTCTCTCTCTCTCTCTCTCTCTCTATATATATATATATATATATATATATATATATATATATATTCGTTCAAATTTTCAATCTATCTATCCGTTCAAATTTTCTATCTATCTATGACGATCGCTAAAGCGTGAAACCCAGGGTCACAAGCTCACATCTATCCAACCATATATATATATATATATATATATATATATATATATATATATATATGTATATATATATATATCTGTTCATATTTTCTATTTATCCGTTCAAATTTTCTATCTGTTTAAATTTTCTATCTATCTATCCGTTCAAATTTTCTATTTATCTATCTATCTATCTATCTATCTATCTATCTATCTATCTATATATATATATATATATATATATATATATATAAACAATGACAATATTCACATGAATGTCGTCTTCGGGGAAATATCCACGCAAGAGATTGCACCCAAAAGTGGCAGTTCTTGAAAAAAAGGATATTTGATTAGAACCTTCTTCTTACATTTGAAAAAAAAGGAGAGAAACGAGGATGATTCCACTCCATAAAAATAGCTTAGCGAATCCAAGCTGGTGGAACAAAAGAATGGAGCGCTCATCTGAACAACATGTGTATATGTGGGTCTGTGTCTGCGTGAAAAACTGCTGATTCCAGTCCGTGGAAATAGCAGATCGATTCCAAGCTTTAAAGGTCTGAACTGGCGGAACTAAAGAATGGAGCGCACATCTGAACATCATGTGTAGATGTGGGTCTGTGTCTGTGTTAAAAACTGGCCATAAAATCTTTGATTATCTTCATAAAATTTGCCCTAAATATATTCGAAAAAGAAAACACAAAGAAATAAACAAATAATGAAAGAAATGTTAAGAAAAACGAAAAACAATGAAAATAAAAAAAATATTTTCATAAAACTCAATAAAAGAAAATTCTAAGAAATAAAAAAAGTAAGAAATAGGCGGGAATTTTCAGGTAAATAAGAATATTTAAAAAAAAATAAAATTAGTCCATGCATATTCTAAGTGATATGACATTACCAATATTGCCAAATATTTGTCTTGAGATTCAGCAATATCTGAACTCGAACCCGCGTTGGTGAAAATCGACCAAGTTCCCACTCAAAGTTTATGTCTGTTTTCTTTTTATCACCGTTAGCAATCGGCGTCACTTCAGAACGGACTCACGAAATGGATTCTCTGTCAACTAAACAAATAAGACGCCAGATAGGGATAGGCGATCAAAATCTCGATTGGGATAACTACCCGTGAAATCTTTAAGAAACGTATGGAATTTGAAATTAGTCGACAGACACCAGATTAACCCTCGAACGAAAAGCAAATAAAGACACACATGTCCTCTGTGTTGTATTTTGTTAAGATTACTTATCAGGTTTCATCTCAAAGAAATCTTTGGTCCAACATGGGTGGGAAGAATAATTAGTCTTGTGGCCCTTTCTCCATTTCAACGGATTACCCGCTTTACTACTTAAGAATAAAACGAATTTAAATAAAAAAAAAAGAAAAAAAAAAGAAATTGCTTATCTTCTCATCTAACTTGTGATTTCTTCGGAGGTTGTCTATTGCTTGCTCTTTGAATACTCCCTAAACAAAGAGTAATGCTTCCACCTGTCAGTGACCAAATTCCGTACTACATGCAGTTTTAACGCACTGTTCAAATTCTCTGAAATTTGGACTAGTATCTCATATATTAAGTATATATTCTTCCAAGTTGTCTATTGATTTCTCATTGAAACATTGGTTAAACAAAAGGCACTGTTCACAACGTCTAAAATTAGTTTATTACATCTTCTAATAGATTGTTCGTCAAGTAATTGCCTATTTCACAGCTATGAATTATGAGTCAACCAAACAAGGCGGAACCCAAAGTTGAATAGTACGAAACTGCGTCTAAAATTAGTTTCTTATATCTTCTATTACATTGTTTGTCAAGTAATTGGGTATCTCACAGCCATAAATTATGAATCAACCAACCAAGGTAGAACATAAGATTGAATAGTACGAAACTGCGTCTAGAATTAGTTTATTATATTGTCGATTAGGTTGTTTGGAAAGTAATTACGTATTTAATTACTATGGATTATGAATCAACTAACCAAGGCTGAATTAATGTTGACTGGTAGGAAACTACTCACAACGGTAGGCGCAAAATCCGTACTAAATACTGTTTTCGCGTATTATTCGAATTTTCTGAACTTTTGTATCTGTCTATATATTTCTGAGATGTCGTATTATGTACACTATTTACATTATTCGGACTATTGTCCTCATCTTTGTCGCCATATTTATTACAACGTTTCGGCCTTTCAGTATCTGTCTATATTTCTGAGATGAGGTATTATGTACATTATTTACATTATTTGGACTATTGTCTTCATCTTTGTTACCGTATTTATCACAACGTTTCAACCAACAAAAGTGAAATAGGCAATTACTTGACGAACAATCTAATAGAAGATGTAATAAACTAATTTTAGACGCGTTGGGAACAGTGCCTTTTGTTTAACCGGTGTTTCAATGAGAAATCAATAGACAACTTGGAAGAATATATACTTAATATAATACCTCATCTCAAAAATATAGACAGATACTGAAAGGCCGAAACGTTGTGATAAATATGGCGACAAAGATGAGGACAATAGTCAGAATAATGTAAATAGTGTACATAATACCTCATCTCAGAAATATAGACAGATACTGAAAGGCCAAAACGTTGTAATAAATATGGCGACAAAGATGAGGACAATAGTCCGAATAATGTAAATAGTGTACATAATACCTCATCTCAGAAATATAGACCGATACTGAAAGGACGAACGTTGTAATAAATATGGCGACAAAGATGAGGACAATAGTCAGAATAATGTAAATAGTGTACATAATACCTCATCTCAGAAATATAGAGAGATACTGAAAGGCCGAAACGTTGTGATAAATATGGCAACAAAGATGAGGACAATAGTCAGAATAATGTAAATAGTGTACATAATACCTCATCTCAGAAATATAGACCGATACTGAAAGGCCGAAACGTTGTGATAAATATGGGAACAAAGATGAGGACAATAGTCAGAATAATGTAAATAGTGTACATAATACCTCATCTCAGAAATATAGACCGATACTGAAAGGCCGAAACGTTGTGATAAATATGGCAACAAAGATGAGGACAATAGTCAGAATAATGTAAATAGTGTACATAATACCTCATCTCAGAAATATAGACAGATACTGAAAGGCCGAAACGTTGTAATAAATATGGCGACAAAGATGAGGACAATAGTCAGAATAATGTAAATAGTGTACATAATACCTCATCTCAGAAATATAGACCGATACTGAAAGGCCGAAACGTTGTGATAAATATGGCAACAAAGATGAGGACAATAGTCAGAATAATGTAAATAGTGTACATAATACCTCATCTCAGAAATATAGACAGATACTGAAAGGCCGAAACGTTGTGATAAATATGGCAACAAAGATGAGGACAATAGTCAGAATAATGTAAATAGTGTACATAATACCTCATCTCAGAAATATAGACAGATACTGAAAGGCCAAAACGTTGTAATAAATATGGCGACAAAGATGAGGACAATAGTCCAAATAATGTAAATAGTGTACATAATACCTCATCTCAGAAATATAGACCGATACTGAAAGGCCGAAACGTTGTGATAAATATGGCAACAAAGATGAGGACAATAGTCAGAATAATGTAAATAGTGTACATAATACCTCATCTCAGAAATATAGACAGATACTGAAAGGCCAAAACGTTGTAATAAATATGGCGACAAAGATGAGGACAATAGTCCGAATAATGTAAATAGTGTACATAATACCTCATCTCAGAAATATAGACCGATACTGAAAGGCCGAAACGTTGTGATAAATATGGCAACAAAGATGAGGACAATAGTCAGAATAGTGTAAATAGTGTACATAATACCTCATATCAGAAATATAGACAGATACTGAAAGGCCAAAACGTTGTAATAAATATGGCGACAAAGATGAGGACAATAGTCAGAATAATGTAAATAGTGTTCTGAACTTTTGTCTAATATCTGATATGTTAGGTGTGTATTCTTCCAGTGTATTCTTCATGGCTCTCTGCAACTTCCTATCTCGTTTAGCTCTTATAATAATGAGTTATTAATACAAGTCTTACTAATTACCCCATAGCTGGAGGGATAGTAGGTGAATTGATTGCCTTTCTGAAGGCTATTTGCGCGTAAGTTTATATAACGAATCCAACTGAAATTGGAACTCGGTTCTCAGATTAATAATTCCGAGCTATTATCCATTACACCACCGGTACATTCAAGCTTACAGCCCCTGGTATCCCAAACGGTAACTTATCTAAGTACTGACCTGAGTGGATGTTGCTTAACTTTTGCGACCGTATCGAAACTCGGCTCTCCGATTAACAATTCCGAGCCTTTATCCATTACACCACCAGTACATCAAAGCTTATCGCACTTGGAATTCCCAAGCGATCACCCATCTGGGTACTGACCTGGGTAGATGTTACTTTTTTTTGTAGTGATTTTATAACATATTTCTCTTATAATTTTCGAATAAATTATATATATATATATATATATATATATATATATATATATATATATATATATATATTCTGTGTGGTTAGACATCCGATCTCAAGCTGTCAGCGGCCGGTAGAGAGAAAGTCGAATTTTTCGTACCTAATCATCGTATGTATATGCTTTGCTGTATCACAGCTCATCTGTGTGGTTAGGCATCCGATTGCCTCAAGCTGGGATCAAAACCCGACTGATTTCCTGAGCTATATATATATATATATATGTGTGTGTGTGTGTGTGTGTGTGTGTGTGTGTGTGTGTGTGGATAAGGCTCAAACATTAATAATCCATGGTTATAATTTATTAAATTGGATTCGTAATCACGATCCAATTCATCAGGTCTACAAATTCAAAAAATGATTTTGAATTTTTAGTTCTGACGAATTGGATCGTGATTACGATTCCAATGTAATAAATTATAACCTGGAATATTAATGTTTGAGACTTTTATATTATAATTCTTGCTCTGTACTGGATTCTATCCTCTTGGATATATATATATAGAGAGAGAGATAGGGAGAGAGAGAGAGAGAGACAGATATCGCAGACTGAACTATCACTAGTCACGATGAATGGATGTCCACCCAGGGCGACGCGTGCCTTGAGTGACTGTTGAGCCTTAAACTCCCCCCCCCCGACTTTAAGTGGAACTTTTACATGCGACCCACTGCTAAATATGCAGTAGAAACGGTCAACTCGCTGTACCGCTCAAGTAAGTACCTGACTTCTCGTGACATCTTCTACCTTTACAAGAGTCAAGTCAGGTCTAAAATGGAATGCTGCTGTCATATTTGGGCAGTTCCTGTCCAGTCCTCAATTTCAACTCTCGATAGAGCCCAAAAGTGCTTCCCGGTTTTGTGATTTGTCAAATTATTTTCCAACCTGCAAGCCCTCTCTCATAAACGAAACGTCGCAAGTCTCTCTTTGCTCTATAGCTACTTCCATGGAAAGTGCTCGGACGAACTATATTCCTTGGTTCCGCCATTTTTAATTTTCACGGCTATAAGCCGCCATGCCACGCACATTCTCCCCGTGTTCCATCGGTGAGAAGTAATTTCCACTCGAGCAGCTTCTTTCCGTGTACCACTGCTATGTGAAACTGGCTCCCAAGCGGATGCTTCCGCGATCATTACAGGCTTAACCTGTTCAAGTTTTAGGCTTAACTGTTATCTTCCTCTCCTATTCGCATAAACTACTTCTTATGGTAACCCTCTTCCTCGAGTGAACGCTGGTCCTTGTACAGGGAGAGCCTTACTGTAAAAAAAATGAATCCTTTTTACACTTCAAACTGATTTCAGATAGGGAAGATTGAGGAGTTAATCTCATTTAACATACGCACAAAAAGTATATGTCACCCTCCAACCCCCCCCTCTCTCTCTCTCTCTCTCTCTCTCAGGCGGGGTGTGGCGCGCCTCTCGAAGCTCTATCGCTGTTTCTATCGAAAGTGCTCGGACGAACTACATTCCTTGCTTTCACCAGTTCTAACCTTCACGGCTATGATCTGTCATGCCACTTACATTGCATCAAATCACCCACGTTCCCTCCGTGATCCATCACTGAGAAGTAAGTTCCACTCGAACAACGTTTTTCCGCGAACCACTGCTCTGTGGAACTGACTCCCAAGGGGATGCTTCCCCGATCATTACAATCTTAAGCTGTTCAAATTTAGGGTTAACCGTTATCTTCCCCACCTATCCGCATAAACTCTACTTCTTACTCTGTAACCCTCTACCTCGAGTGACTGACAGGCCTTGTACAATGTGAACCCTACTGTAAAAAAAAAAAAAGTCGATCACACAGTTAATTCTCACCAGGCGCAGTTTCGTAGTTGGCTGCGTAAGGTGTAGATATATATTTACATATTATAAAATGCACTGTGATTAAGACAAGTTTTGTAGATGTGATGTGTCTCTTCAGGGCGTAGGTGATTATAGCTTCCACAGCATCCTATGCTTTGTAAGTATTATTTATCTCCTTACTATCTTTCCCAGTCATTTACACAAGTTCATTAGGTAGGAGATCATGGCTCTCCACAACTTCCTATCCTTAGTAATTATTTGTTTCTTTATTATCCTTCCTAACACCTGTTCTGCTACCCATTTACATTATATATATTATGCCTTTAAATTCCTCGAGGAACATACGGCCGTAAGATATTATTGCAGTTTCTATAACAAGCCTGTTTTTAAGTGAATAAGTTGTTAACGTAGTGCATGCACCCCCCCCCCGAAACCTGGAAGATCAGGTTTTGAATTCAGAGTTGTCCTTCTCCTAGACCATTTGCTACCGAAGCCTACAGAACCCGGTCTGTCCTGATATTTACCCATAGCTGGAGGTAGAAGAAAAGGATTAATACCTTTTCCCAAGTGTATTAGCACGTAAGTGAATGTAATGGATTCGACTGGAATTCGAACCCGGCTCTACGATTCCTCAGTTCGAGCCGCTTTCCACCGTGCCATCGGTTTACACAGTTAGTTTTCCTGGTGTTTCTCTTGCCTTCAATATACCCTTGAGAGTGACAAATTCTCCAAACCCTCTTTTCTCAATATATTTCCGATAAATTTTAACTATCTCTTTCTGTATAAGTTCGTTTTCATTTTCCATAAAGCTTCGATGTGTGGCACCATTTAACGAGGCAGAAAGGGAAAAGAAAGAAAAGAAGAAAAGGAGAGGCTAAGGACCGAATCGTGAGTGATAAGCAAGAACACACACACGGCTAAGAGACAATGGATAAAAGGATATTTTGATAAGTAACAAATGGCGAAAGAGTGTCATTACAATGACAGGGAAATTCTGAGTAAAAAGAAAGGGAAGGAAAGAAAGAATCAGATATGTTTTGGCATCGGCTGTGTTATCTAAGGATATGAAAACAAACTATTGGTACGGGAAGACATCTTATTATCAACTACAGACCGGCTGGCCAAGGAAAAAAAAATTCAAATGAAAATGTTATTTCGATAAGTGACGAAAAACAGGCAACTAAAGGGACTTTGGACAGATATGAAAAATTAAGGACCACCTACGATTTTCCTTCGACGGGACATCCTTGGCCTGCGATAATAAAATTATGTTATCAGAAATATGTACCGAAGGAAAATGAATGGGAACCTAGAAGTGTTTTTTTTCTTTCTTCGAGGCGACAGAGTGACTGAAACTTTGGAGATGTTTCTTTTTGAGACCGTGTTAGGAAGACCACACATTCTGATAATTAGCGATAAAATACCTGACGTAAACCACGTGTAGAACAAGAGTTATGACCGCCATTGTCATATTGTCCCGTTCGCGACCAGAGAAATGATAACGGCGATTAAGAGGAAGAAAAGGGAAAGAGAAGAGATAATTTTTTTTTAGTTAAGCAAGATATTTTTTTCTCTTCCTGAAACAAAGCCGCGGATTCGTCCACGCCCGACTAAGACATCATTGGTCGAGTGGTGATCACGTGACGCACGAGGGAGGCTGTTGCAGCCCATCTGGAGGATGAGTAAGAGAGGTTGCTACGAAGAAGTGGGGAGGGCAGTTCACGCCCCTCTGAAGTATGATGAGAAGGTGGGAGTGAGGAAAGCTTCCCAAAAATGGAAAAAGGTGGAAATTCCTAACCAGAGAGGTGGATATGTATTTAGAATTATCGAGGAACCCCCCGGCGCCGACAAACTCACCCCGGTTTTGGTCGGCGCCCATATAAACGAAGCCACAACGAGCAGAGTTGAGTTGAGTTCCAGCAGTTCCCAGAGTCGGTCTCCAGTTGAAGCAAGCCTCGCAGATAGCTGACCAAGATTCACGCACATTCCGGACCCCTCTTCAAACCAAGAACAATTATTTTGAAGAGCGACTTAGATCAAGATCACCGAAATAAGTTTTTTTTTTTTTTACTTTCGTCCAAGGACCCACCGAAACACCAATTTCTTAGAGAGGAGACAACTTGAAGTGTTAAAACTTGCCTAGCGGAAAACGACGTGTCACAATCCATAGAACGGGTCGGGAGATAGATGCAGTCCTATGTATCGAACAACTAGACATAAAGTTTGTTACCTTTTTCTTTGATACTTTGAACTTTTGAGTTTTCATTTTATTGTCTTTTATGCATATTTGTGTGGTATCACCCCCGTTGAACTCGGTTTGCAGTACGGCCCCAACCACTGTTTGATCTCGTCTGCCTAAGATCAAGTCACAACGTGGGTAGGCGGACTGGGGGATCAGTGCAGTTACCTTGGTAACCAGGCGTTGGAAGCGAGTTGGGAACGACGAGGCTGATATCAAATCTAACCAGATTCCCACCCGAATCACCAAAAGGTTAGAACGTTACATTTGGAGCAGCGACACCCGAACGGAGCAGCGAGGAGCGAACGGCTGGCGCCGCGGCGAGGACGTCACAATTGGTGCTGTTTAGGGACGTCACAGTTGGTGCCGTGGTAGACTAGGATAGAACGTCACGGTTGGCGCTGCGACCAGGGGACGACGTCACAGATGTATACCCACTCGGTATGAGAAACTGGAGAGCCGAGATCGAAATCGAATCGGGTTCGTTACATGCACTTATCCGCAAATATGGAAAGAATCTATCTCCTCCCCCCAGCTACGGGCTAAATAGTAGGGTGTATTTTTTCTTATTCTTGTCATTGTTATTCTTAAAAACAATACGATATTCACTGACAAAAAAAAAAAGAATTATTCATACAACCCAAAATACGTTCCGGCTTTAAATAATCTCCCAAAGGGTTGACAATCTTTGTTGTTCTGTTAATGCAAGTCTCAGCATCCTTCTGTAGTACCACAAGTTGCCTCAAGTCTCGACTTCATCTGTGAGCAAATTGTGCAGTATTGACTACCATATCGGAGGATTGATAATAGGAATAGTACGTTAGTTTGTTTTGTTTTACGGCATATCAACATTTCAATGGGTCATTTAATGCCCACAAGATTTTTATTGCTGGTAATATTTTTTTATCAAAAATGTATAGCTGGTAATAATGTATTGCTGGTAATAATCTTTCCTTCAAAAATTTATTGCTGGTATTAAAACATATTTTTAAACTTTCATAGTGGTTTGACCCCGGTTTAGGGGTTAACTATGTGCCCATAGTTAGAACCCCCTAACAGGTGCTACCACCCCGGGTCAGGGACCTGAGAACACCAGCAATTAAGAGGTGGTTCCACGCCGCTCGACTCCTCCTCATCAGAGGCCTTGCTTTTGGACGTATTTTATCATCTTGCCCTGAACGTGGATGTAGTTTATCGTCATACCCAGGACGCGGATGTAGTTTATCGTCTTATCCAGGACGCGGATGTAGTTTATCGTCTTACCCTGGACGTGGATGTAGTTTGTCGTCTTATCCAGGACGCGGATGTAGTTTATCGTCTTACCCAAGACGCGGATGTAGTTTATCGTCTTACAATCGACACGGATGTAGTTTGTCGTCTTACCCTGGACGCGGATGTAGTCTGTCGTCTTATCCAAAACGGGTTCGTTATTAACCATTGTTTTAATTATTAATCATTCATAGATTCATGATTTTCAACGCATTTCTCTAGTAAGATCCATTTGTTGTGCTTGGCAATTTTTTCTCACCAGAATCTATCTTACATAACTATAAGTCTTCCCTTCGTTCTTGCTTTGAATATTACTATCACATCTAGTTTTGTTCTTTTGTTATATATTTAGAGATTCTTGATAAAAATCCAAATAAGAATCTGTAATTTTATCTGCCTTGACCTGGCATCCTTCACTCTGTCTTTTCTATAAATACTTTCATGGTAATTGTTCTGATGAACTTTCTTGCTTAGTCTAGTTAGTATTTTCATAGAGACAAAGAGGCATTATGGTGGTTGTAGTAAGAAAGGTACATATGAATGTGTTGTTTTGGTGTCAGGAATATTGTTTTGTACGATTGGGTCAGTATTTTCGGCTAGCTAAGTTATAGTTAAGACAGAAGAAGACCGTCCTTTCCCCAATCCCCTTTTCGGCCTTGTGCCACATTTCTGTAGATAACAGAATAAATATTACTTTCTTGCTTAGTCTTGGGCAAGTTCAAGTCGTCGAACTCTCTGCTTTTGGACAGAGAGGAACTCAGACGAGGCTTTGCCGAAGAGCAGAGTCTCGTCTGGGAAGGTAGACAAACCAGACCCTGTGTATGCGGGGTCTACGGGGAATTTTTCTGCCACATGCTGCCTCGTAGGGAGATCGGGTAAATACCAACTTTCTTCTATGATAACTAGACTTTATGAATTAAAGCGCAGTACTAGATTGGCGGCAAGGTCTCATCATTATGTAGCTGAAATGGCTAAATATAACCGTGCATCTTATGGTAGCAGTTTCTTTTCTCGCACTTATCACTGGTGGAATTCTCTTCCGGCTTCTTTCTTCTCAGCCAATTTTGACCTTCAAAAATTTAAATAATATGTCAATCGTTACCTTCTGTCTTCTTAATTCTTGTTTTTTATCGCCGTCTCTCTTTAAAAGTAGTTTTTTTTTCATATTCTCAAACATTCAGTAACCCCTTGCATCCTAGTGGCTTTATTTCCTTGCTTGGAGTAAAATGATTTTAAAAAATACATTTGTGAAATAAAACCCTTAGTACAGTGTTTTAAACTACGACTGATAAGTGTCAGAGTAACCTATACAACATACCATTGACGCTATACAGTCTACCATTGATGTTATAACTTTATTGTTAAATTATTAAGACGCACTAGATGTAAAATGGTCACGTACTTTTTGATCACTCCTTGTATTTTGTTAGTCTTCAAGCCCTTATTTTTCTTCTGTCCGTCTGTCATCACTCCGCTCAGTAATTTTAAAGAATCTGTTTGTTTCGTTGTCCGTCCATTAACCTCGCGTGGGTATTTTATTGAGCGACACTCAAGGTGACGAGACGTGGGGAATGGGGTATGTCTGGATGGATGGAGGCAACGCTGAACGATCCTTAGGTTTTGTTGGGGTCTGGCACTGGGTAGAAAGTTTCAATCAAAGACAACCGTTATTTTATAATTACAACTACGAAAGAGAGAGCGATGAAGCACGAGAAGAAAAAAGTGGCCAATGATTGAGGTGGGTGGTTGTTAAGAAAAAGTCCGGTGATGGGAAAAGATACAAGAAGTAAAAAAAAAAAAAAATAGAGTTGTTGGGGTGGATATTAGGCTGTTCGGAAAGTAATTACGTTTTATTATAAAGGATATTAAAAAAAAAAAATAAAAAAATAATTTCACTTCAAGCAAGGTGTTAAAGCCACTAAGACGTTACTGGGAGTGGAAGTGTTAGGAAACAGAAATATTACTAAGGAACGGGAACAAAAGAAGAGTAATCAGGAGGGCAGTAGATAGAGACTGACATTTTTGAAAAATAAATTTGGCTGGAAAGCATGGAGTTGGGAGGGAGTTCCACAAGCGAGAAGTGCGAGAAAAGAAACTATTAGCATAGAATTTACGGTTGCATCTAGCAAGCTCAAGTAAAATTTGATGAGATCTCGTTAGTAGTCTACTAGTGCGCTTAAATTCAAAAAGCCTAGGCACCATTACGAAGAGCTCGTCCGAACAATTACCATGAAAGCATTTATAGAAAAGGCACAGAGAGGCAATCTTATGGCGGTGGGAAAGTGGCTGAAGACGAGCCGCCAGATCAGGACTATTAATATTGCTGATTCTCCTTTGAATCTTTTGAAGAAGCTCAAGCTAAACAGCAGGAGCACCGGACCATATGTGGCAGCAATATTCTAAGCATGGACGAATGGTATATTTATAGACATATACTACCATCATGACCCGGCGTTGCCCGTGCTTGATTCAAAAATCGTACGACTCATACAGCAATCGCTATCACTTGACTTAGAATATTTTTGCCCTTCCTTGCCTTTAAAAGAGTGCCCTTTGCCGTGCTGATGTTGCTACATGCCTTACTTCTTGCCTATCTCACACTGCGAATTTTTTCTAAGCTCTATACTAAACATTAAATCTGTTACGAAAAAAAAACTAAACAAAATGAACACAACACGATAAGCTTTAAAAAAGGACTCATAACTGGAAAAACCGAATGAAAAAAAGAATGTTAACAACAAATACTTTTTCACACCCAACCCAGTTCTGCGGAACCATAATCAGCGTTGAGTTTAAGCAAGCGAATGAGCCAATTGCAGTAAAGTGCCATGAAGATTTAAATTTTTCCCACCTGTGACGAATGCAGCTATTGTGTTTTTTTTTTGTTTTTTGTTTTTTTGCATGCTAGCATGCTAGTTAACATTCGTGACAGTCAGCTGTTGGCTCTCATGCTGGCCAGTAGAATCTTCCTGCCTATTTATGGCAGCCAGCTATAGGCTCTCACTCTGGCCAGTAGAAAATGGCGGCAAGCTACATGAGAACTGCCGTAGAAGCATGAAACAAGCGATTATTTCCACTATCGATGGGAGTTGGGAAATGCAAAGTCGGTCTTGGCCTTCCCGCTCACTTGGAGCATGTGCTTGTTAATTTTGGTACAAATCCGTCGAAAATTGCGGCCGTGCATTCGTCTCACACACACACACACACACATCCTGCTTTTTATAGATAGAGATACAGAGAAAGATATGTTAGGACCAATAATATTGCCGATTCTTCTTTGGATTTTAGCAAG
>OZ010599.1:22711778-22716778 GCA_963932145.1 Acanthosepion lycidas
ATTCGACTTTGTTTGATCACACTCCATGGCTGATCGATCTAAAGAACTTCGGATCTAACGACGCTTTGTCTTGCAAAGGGAAACGCAGGAGATTTCTTTTTTAGTATTTCTCGCATAAAATAGATATACTGTTATAAGTAAACGGGGCGTCTACTCAAACATTGGTATCCACCAAAATAACATTTAAAGTGATAACATATATATATATGTGTGTGTGTGTATTAAAAAGAATAAAGCCACTGCAAATGTTTTTGGTTATAATATGGATTTAAAAAAAAATATATATATTGTATTTTATTTTTCATATTTTGCTACACAGTTTACCGGTCTAGCGACCTTCATCCAGCAAAGAGTGGTTATTTCCATATATTTTTAAAAGCAGTTAATTTTCCTTATGTTTTCTCTATTTAGCCATTGTCTTTTGTCTGTAGTAGTAATTCAAATGTTTTTCTTGGATTGATGGCGAAAGTATTCTACTCGAGAAGTAGATAGATAGATAGATAGATAGATAGATAGATAGATAGATAGACAATGAAAAGACCAGGGGTGATATATATATATATATATATATATATATATATATATATATATATATATATATAGATAGATAGATAGATAGATAGACAATGAAAAGACTAGGGGTGATATATATATATATATATATATATATATATATATATATATAGATAGATAGATAGATAGATAGATAGATAGATAGATAGAAAGAAAGAATTATTACACATTGGGATAACAGAATATCTGCTAAGAATCGTAAAACTTTCTAAGAACCTAGACACAAATTTACTGTAGATGAATTAGCAATTAAAACACTTTCAAAACACACACACGCGCACAGATATATATATATATATATATATATATATATATATATATATATATATATATATATATATATATATATATATATATATGTATGTATGTATGTATGTATAAACCGTTCTTTCCCACAATTTGCGACATTCTTCTCTTAGGATAGTAGAATTTCTTTTAGATTTTCAATTTGCGTTGTGTATTAATTCTTGTTTATCGCCTAATATGAAGAAGGACTTAAAGATATATTCAGTGCCGTAAAAATCCGAATGGCAAGTGTTGCTATAATCAGTAACTTTCCGGAGAGAAAATTTGTTCTGGCCAATAAATGTCTGTCATAAATTTGGTGCAGGATTATCGCTGAATATTCAGTATTTGCCAAAATAAATAAATAAATAAAAGCAAAGAGGAATTCTGACGAAACTGTTGTCTGAAAATCTAAGAATAAATACCTTCTTTTTCTCCCCGCCCGCGCCATTGAAAAGGAAACTGAATTCAAGACGCGCCCCATACACGACAGTGAAATGTTTAGGGGAAAATCGGATTTGCATGAAGAGTGCGTGCGTTTTTGTTTTTGTTTTTTTTTTTTTAGTACAGCGGAGTTAATAAATAGATAAATAAATGCTAGAATCGTGAATTGCGTTCTCAGTAGCGTTTGTAGTTAAAAAACAAAAAAAAACACATCTTTGTGGAAAAAAGGGCATAGAAAAAAATCGTAAAATAAAGGAAGCATCATGAAAATTATAATTGATAGACAAACACAGGCCTTACCGTTTCTGGCCTGAGCACTACGACGCAGTGTAATAGTTGTCTCGCCATATCAATTATTTCTCGATTTTTCCGAAAACCTACATTAAATTCCGACCATAGGTCACATTCTGTTGCGACATGGGCTCGTGGATAAATGCCTATTGTGACGCGACCCTGTTATACATTATGACGGTCGTCTTCGAAGATAGAATCCAGAGGTTGGCAGAGAATATTTCGGAGACAGTAGGAAAGCGTAGTTCAGGTTAGCAGTGGATATCGCAGGAAAGTAGCAGAGCGTAGTACTTCCTTCTGTTCATTTTCGCCTGACAAGTTGGTACTGGTCATTCGGGTAGAGTGAACAAAAATGGCCGCCTTTATACACGACGAATTGAATGTTTTACGTCTTCTGATTGGTTAACCTTCTATTGGTGGACTATAAAGTGAGTCCAGGCATTTGGACTAACTCACTAGTTACATAATATACAAAAAAAAAAAAACTGCAACAGGCCCAACGACACATGGTCCAGTTGATAAAAGCGTTGTTTGAAGTAATCCAGTGACATGACCCAACAAGTTCAGTACTTGGCCACATAAGAGGTGGCCAAAAACCTGGAGAGTTGAGTTACTAATAACTGAGATAGCTGAAAATGAGATATCCAGAAACAGCATGGCACGTGGAACTAGAACAATATACAACCGTAGACGAAATAAAGGGTTCGGTTCGAAATTCCAACGTATATCACCAGAAGAAGGCCGGAGCGTACAACGGCCGAAATGTCGTGAATATGATAATAAAGATGTGGACAACAGTCCCAACAATGTAGATAGTGTAAATAGTTACAATACCTCATCTCAGAAATATAGACATATCCTGAAGAAGGCCGGAGCGTAGAACGGCCGAAACGTCGTGAATATGACAATAAAGATGACTGACTATTGTCCGAACAATGTAGATAGTGTAAATAGTTACAATATCTCATCTCAGAATATAGACAGATCTTGAAGAACGGAGCATAGAACAGCCCAAACGACGTGAATATGACAATAATGATGAGGACAATATCCCGAACAATGTAGTTAGTGTAAATAGTTACAATATCTCATCTCAGAAATATAGACATATCCTGAAGAAGGCCGGAGCGTAGAACGGCCGAAACGTCGTGAATATGACAATAAAGATGAAGACAATAGGCTGAACAATGTAAATAGTGTAAATATTTACAATACCTCATCTCAGAAATATAGACAGATCCTGAAGAAGGCCGGGGCGTAGGACGACCGAAACGCTGTGAATATAACAATAAAGATGAGGACAATAGCCCGGACAATGTAAATAGTGTAAATAGTAACAATACCTCACGGTCTAATGGTTAGAAAGCGTGTCTCGCTAGATCAGTTACGACTGAGTAGTGAGTTCGATCCTCGCTAGATGCTTTCGGCCGCGTCACAATAACGATTTAGTGAGCATAACTTAGATGTGGTACCATTTCATTTTTCAAAACACGGTCAAGAATAATGGAAGGCTTATTAATAAAAACAAAAAAAATAACATTTAATATCAACTATGAACATGGACACAATATGTTGACCGTGTTTTGAAAAATGAAAACATTTTATAAAACATACATGGAACAAACTATTTCTTATTTAACAGTTAAAATATTTAATCCTTGAAAATGGCTAAATGTATAGCCGAAAGCGCTCGGATAAAAAAAAATATTCGGACAGCTTTTCTATAATTTATCATCCGAAAAGAAAAAATTATTAGATCGCATGAAATATTGTATAAAAATACTAAATAAAAGCACCTTGTCCGTCGTATTCAATGAAATGTGCATCAAAGAAGGATTGGTGCCTAAATACACGAATATATATATATATATATATATATATATATATATATATATTATACGAGGGTAAATCAATAACTATCTACACTTTCGCCATCACATATCTTTAGGTTTGCCCCATTAGTTTCTGTGTGCTTATAGTTAATACTACTGTGATCGAAGTTTCAGCTTGACCGCTCCAGTTTTCTTGCTGCTGTTACAGTGTAAACATGTCCGCTCCCATTGCAGTGTGCACCAAGTTGAATTCGATTTCTCTGGTCGGACAGTATGCGAGGGGCTGAAATTCATCGGTGGCTTTTAACACAGCACAGCGATAGTGCACTAATGCATAGAAGTGCGTAAGATGTGAAAATGGCGAATCAGTGATTT
This sequence comes from Acanthosepion lycidas, assembly GCA_963932145.1. Taxonomy (NCBI): domain Eukaryota; kingdom Metazoa; phylum Mollusca; class Cephalopoda; order Sepiida; family Sepiidae; genus Acanthosepion; species Acanthosepion lycidas. The sequence goes on from OZ010599.1 coordinate 22,715,579, forward strand.
ATCACCGACGAGGTAGCATATTCCCTGTGAATTAGACATGGTTCTATCAAATTATCCAGCATGATCCTTAAAGCCCCTGCTAGATGCGTGCCAAGAGAGCTTACTACAGGGCACAAACGCGAACGTGTTGAGGTCTACCAGCATCTACTTGACCTCTACAACAATGGAGCCGAATAATTTTTGAGCAGAAAAGTCACAGGTGATGAATCGTTGGTTCAGTTCTGTGAGCCAGAATGCAAGAGGCAGTGTATGGAGTGGAAACATCCTGGCTCGCTAGCTATGAAGAAATTCAAGGCTCAATCTTTGGCGGGAAAGGTTTGGAAACTAAAAAGGGCCTATAGTGGGAGAAATCATGGAAAAGGGGTTTAAGATCAAGAGTGCAAGATACAATGGCCAACAATGTGAAGCCAGCAATTGGCAGCAAACGTCGAAGCCTAATGTCGAAGAAAGTTTTGTTGTTACATGACATGAAAGGTTTTTGTCACACTGCCTTCTACACATGTCTACTTATAGTTGGTACTATTGTGGTAATGTGATCGAAGTTTAAGCTTGATTGCGCCAGTTTTCTTGCTGCTGTTACTGTGTAAACATCACCGTTCCGCTAGCAGTGTTCACCAAGGAGCAGTGACTCGATTTCTCTGGTCGGACAATATGCCAGGGGCTGAAATTCATTGGTGGCTTTTAATACAATACAGCGACAGTGCACTAATGCATAGAAGTGTACATGAGAGATGGGTAATGGCGAATCGTTGATTTATCACCGACGTGATAGCATATTCTCTGCGGATTAATCACGGTTCTGTCTATCAAATTATCCACCAACAGCTCGACTTCCTTAAAGCCTGCGCGAGATAGGTGCTAAGAGAGCTTACTGCAGAGCACAAACGCGAACGTGTTGAGCTCTACCAACGTCTACTTGACCTCTACAACAATGGAACCTAATAATTTGGGGGCAGAATAGTCGCGGATGATGAAACGTTGGTTCATCTCTATGAGTCAGAATCCAAAATGCATTGTATGAAGTGGAAATATCCTGGCTCGATAGCTACGAAGAAATTCAAGACTCAATCTTGGCGGGAAAGATTTGGAAACTGAAAAGGGCTTATACTGGAAGACTCCGGGGAAAAGGGGCCTAAGATCAACAGTTCAAGATATGGTGGTCAACAATGTAAAGCCAGCAATTCGCACCAAACGTCGAAG
>OZ010599.1:22721778-22724278 GCA_963932145.1 Acanthosepion lycidas
ACATTGCATAATTTATTTCTTTTTCCTTAAAATCAATTCCGTTATATTTCACTCACCATTAGCTTATTTTGTTGACTATAAAACATTGAAAATAAATGTTAAACCTGATTTCAGTTCTTTTATTTTAATCTAAATATTACCCATCATATCCGGACTTTGTAACCAATTCCTCATATCCGGAAGGCCTCATGTCCGGAATCCCTCATATTCAGACTTTGTAACCAATTCCTCAAATCCGGAATCCCTCATATCCGGACTTTGTAATCAATTCCTCATATCCGGAATCCCTCTTATCCGGAATCCCTCTTATTCGGACATTGTAACCAATTCCTCTTTAGTCCGGTTGTCAGGGATTCTACTGTATTTCACTGAATATTACCAGTAGTACGCAACAAACAACAGGAAAAAAACTGAATGCATTCTAAGAGAAACTGGGATTTCAGCAAACAGTACAGACTAAACAATTTACTGTTATAATTTTTTCTCACACACTTCCTCTTGCGGAACTCATTTCCGGCTTCCATACATTCCAGACAGCTGTAATCTGCAAAAATTTAAATGCAGTGTCAATCGCTATCTACTGTCCTCCTGATTACTCTTTTCTCTTTCCACTCATTATTAATGCTTCTGTACCTAATTCGTCCACGCCCTGTAACCCCCTTGTGTCTTAGTGGCTTTACTGCTTTGCGTGGGGTGATAACTATTTCTTAAAAAAGACAGTACAGACGAAATGCAGAAAAAGTTGAGAATGACATTAGAAGAGAAAGAATCATCATATCTGGAAGAGTCTGGTTGTTACGGATTCTACTTTAGTTGGAATACACTAATATTCTTTCTATAGAAAATGAATGCCAAAACACAATTCTTCAATTAACCTGTCTAAAAAAAAAAAAAAAAAAAAAAAAAAAAAAGACGTCTTGAAAGCTTTCGACAGGTTTTGGCATACAGGTCTTCTCCACAAGCTGAAAAGTTACGGTGTCTCCGGACAAATTTTTGAAAATGGAAGTAATTCTGAACTAGCCACTCTTCTTTCGTACTAATACAGGTGCCCCCACCCCAGGTCTCCATTCTTGGCTCCCGTTTGTTTTTAATTTTCACTAATGACCTTCCTGGGGGAACCAACTCTCAACTTAGTATCTACGCTGATGACACAACCATTTAATCCTGTCTCGAGGGTAAGGCTGATCGGTCTGATCCGTTTATTCAGTTTGACATCCAAAACGACCTTCACCCTGTTGTTAACTAGAACAAAGGATAGTTTGTTAACTTTAACGACCCCAAACCTAACCTGCTCTCTGAGAGGCCCCACACCGCCCTCCGCCAGCACAGCTGATGCTGCCCCCCAGGAAAGTGACTCTCTGCACCTTCTCGATTTAACGGTCTCGACTGACATGAGGTGGAAAGACTACATTGAAGCAATTGGTTGGTTTATTGTGTCATGATTGACAATTTTTCTCCTCAAAATCTATCTTACATATCTATATATCTACCGTTCGTCCATGCTTAGAATATTGCTGCCACATATGGTCTGGTGCGCACGCTATTTACCTAGAGCTCCTAGGTGAAATCCCTACCCACAAAACAACAATATTATTGGCACTGCTCTGGGGTCTCGGCTTCAGTATCTTTCCCACCACTGTAAGGTGGCCTCCCTGTGTCTTTTCTATAAATACTTTCATGGTAATTGTTCGGACGAGCTCTTCGTATTGTAAATACTCATTGGGGATCGATTTTAAATTGTTTTATTCCCCTCCCCCCACAGACAATGAATTGTAAATATGGGGACTAGTTAGTATTTTCATAGAGACAATGAGGTATTATGGTGGATGTAGTAAGAAAGGTACGTATAAATGTGTAAGGTGTAAGGAATATTGTTTGTACGATTGGGTCAGTATTTGTGGCTAGCTAAGTTATAGTTAAGACAGAAGAAGACCGTCTTTTCCACAATCCCTCCTTCAGCCTTGTGCCACATTTCTGTGTATTAAACAGAATAAATATTGCTCTTCGCTATGGTTTCTAGTTTGGATTTTCATAGAGACAATGAGGTATTATGGTGTATGTATTAAGAAACGTAAGTAAGAAGGTGTTGTTTTGGTGTTAGGAATATTGTGGTAAGTTTGGGCCAGTGTTTGTGGCTAGCTACGTTTAAATTTAAGACAGAAGATGACCGTCCTTTTGTCCCATTCCCCATTTTTGGCCTTGTACAACATTTTCAGTAAATAAGCAGAAATAAATATCGCTCATGGCTATGGTTCCTAATGTCTTTGAATTTAAGCACGGTACTAGACTGGCTACGAGGTCTAATCAGTATACAGTTAAGTTGACTAGATGTAATTCTATACACTATTTACATTATTCGGACTATTGTCCTCATCTTTGACACCATATTTATTACAACGTTTCGGCAGTTTACGCTCCGGTCTTCTTCAGGTGGTTGGAATGTCGAATTGAACCCTTTATTTCGCTCACTGGGGTAGACTGTTCTAGTTCCACGTGCCAT
>OZ010599.1:22726778-22771778 GCA_963932145.1 Acanthosepion lycidas
TCTCTATATATATATATATAAATATATATATATATATTCACACACACACACACACACACACACACATACATATATATATATATATATATATATATATATACTTTATTTTAGGATATTACATCGAAAACATGTCAAAGTGGGTACGGATTTTACAATCGCCTGATGAGTTGCGTTGATACGCATCAAAACACGAGTACAATTGCGTAACGATTTTGATATTTTCCGATGTAAAATCCCAAAATAAAGAATATTGCTCTACTCTGTATTCAGTCTGCTGTTTAATTAAATTGTAACGAACGTTGGAATTGTACTCAATTTTTTTCTCATCTTACATGTAAATAGTGTACATAATACCTCATCTCAGAAATATAGACAGATACTGAAGGGCCGAAACGTTGTAATAAATATGGCTATATATATATATATTAAGAGTTAAAATTTTAATTCCGACACGAACTCAGTCTATAACGAGGTTGAATATGACTGACGAATTTTATATTTTGTGTCGGTTAAAATAAACTTATTCCCCATATGAGGTAATTTGGGATTTTATTGTCTATTAATTATTTGCTCTGTTATAATAAATACATTGAGCTCTTTTTGTGAATGAGTTTTAATATTTTATATTACTATGATCCACTTACTTTGGTTTGGTTTGTTTTATGGCATATCAACATCACAATGAGTCATTTAATGCCGACAACATTTTTATTGCAGGTAATATCTATCTATCTATCTATCTATCTATCTATCAATTTGAGCCTATTCATTATCTATCTATCTATCTTTTTATCTATCTGAACCTATTCTTTATCTCTCCCTCTCTATCTCGCTATCTATCAGCCTAGTCATTATATATCTATCTGTCTGGGCCTGATCTATCTATCTATCTATCTATCTATCTATCTATCTATCTCAGTATACTACATTGGTTTGGTTAGTTTGGTTTTATGGCATATCAACCTTTTATACCAACGTATTTATTACCTTTCCTATGCTGGACTCTCACGTCGTTTATCGACATACGAGGGTCAAGCAACTCGGTTCCGGGGAACCGACGGCCAGACACCTGTACATATTATTTGATTATAGCGGTGAAGGCTTTGTGCAAAACCATCCACATTATTTGAAGGGTCGAATTCAGAGACCTGGCGCAATACATGCCACGAGGTCCCAAAATGATTCTCTGTGTTTTTTTTAATTGTCCTTCTCCTAGACCAGTTGCCATCCAAGGCTATAGAACCCAGTCTGTTCTGTTATTCAACTACAGAAGAACAGGATACATATATTTTCCAAGGTTATATTACCATGTAAGTGAATGTCATGAATTTGACTGGAATCCGAGCCGATATCCATTATTCTTCCGTGCCCCCTTACTATCTATCTATCTATATATATATATACATATATATATATATATATATATATATATATATATATATATATATATATATATATGATTGAATAAATTACAAATATTATGTCTGCTTATTTTTATCATAATCTTTTCATATTCACGAATATTTTTCCGTATATTAATTGAATAAGACAAGAAATGTACTGTAACTGTGAGAATCATTTTTATTTCCCAAGTACAGGGTAACCCCAAAAAACGGGAATTTTTGAAGTGCGTATTGCCAGACATGAGCAAGTGTCAACTCTGCGAGACAGTGACCTTGAGCAAATAAACATTTCGCCATTTAGAATTCAAGATGAAATTCACAGTATCCCAGCTGAGATGTTGCAGCAGTCAATGAGGAATCTCAACAGCAGATTTCAAGAATGCATTCGTACAGGAGGACGCCATCTACAGAACGTAATTTTGAAAAAATGAAAATTCCATCATTGTTTCTTAAATGGCATGTTTTAAGGTTTCAATTACTATGAATTGTTAAAAAGTTCCCATTTTTGGGGGTCACCACATATTTTCCATCTCTTTTTAAGATCATCATCAGTTGTTCAAATGATAAGGCAAAAACTATGTGTAGCTCTCTCCATTACTGATTTTTTTTTCTCTTTTGCTTTTAAATTCTACGGCTGGCAGTTATGCTTTAGCGTTCATTAGAACGTGAAAAGTTATCCATTTAAACGCAGGCATGCCTAAAAGAAAATTTGCTGCCTAAATACACACACACACCCATATATATATATATATATATATATATATATATATATATATATATATATATATATTCTGTATATACGTCATTTTCATAGATACAATTTATTTTAGTAAATGTACTGTTTTTAATTAAACAGTATTAATTACATTTAGCAATCTGAATGTTCGAGAAATTTTGTAGAAAATACGACTTCTCCGACAGGAATCGAGCCTGTATCCCTATACAGAACCGTCATATGATCTGACATGCTATACGATTTAGCTACAGAGAAGCGTCTTGTTAATAAAGTAAAAATTACTGTTTAGAAACACAATCTTCGACAATTTTTCTCAGTCGATCATATCTGCTCCCGAAATCTATCTTAACGTAAACAATAACAACAGAAAATATATTAATTAATTTTGGGGCTAATGTATTTCATTATATATATATATATATATATATATATATATATATATATATATATATATATATATATATATATATATATATATATATATATATATATTAAAAAGAAGAGAGAAACCACAAACGTTTTTGGTTGTAATGTGGATTTTTTTAAAAATATTCTGCTTTATTTTCTATAATTTTACTACACGTGTTTCTGGTCTCGCGACCGTCATCAGGTAAAGGATGGAAATTTCTACATATTATTAAAAATAATTAATTTTTTTTTTCTTTATGTTTTTCGGTGTTAAATATTCTATATATCTCATTCAGTTCATGCCTATCTAACTAGATCTCTCTCTCTCTCTCTCTCTCTCTCTCTATATATATATATATATATATATATATATATATATATATATATAACAGTCAGCTCATTATCTATCTATATATCTATCTAGTCAGCAAGCTATCTCATGCTGTTTATATCTATATATCTGTCTGACTGTTCACATCTATCATTATATTCACATCTACCTATCTCAGTCTCTTCATATCTCCCTATCTATGTATCTATCTATCTACCTATTTCAGTCTATGTATCTATCTATCTACCTATTTCAGTCTCTTCTTATCTATCTCAATCTGTATCTATTCATTTATGTATGTTCATATCTATCTATCTATCAGTCTCTTCATATCTATCAGTCTCTTCATATCTATCTATCTATCTATCTATCTATCTATCTATCAGTCTCTTCATATCTATCAGTCTCTTCATATCTATCTATCTATCTATCTATCAGTCTCTTCATATCTATCAGTCTCTTCATATCTATCTATCTATCTATCTATCTATCTATCTATCAGTCTCTTCATATCTATCAGTCTCTTCATATCTATCTATCTATCTATCTATCAGTCTCTTGATATCTATCAGTCTCTTCATATCTATCTATCTATCTATCTATCACTCTGTTCATATCTATCAGTCTGTTCATATCTATCTATCTATCTATCTATCAGTCTCTTCATATCTATCAGTCTCTTCATATCTATCTATCTGTCTATCTATCTGTTGTGGGGCTCTCCCTTTTTTTTATATAAGATGGACTCGTCCAAAGTATACTTATACTGACAGAGAGAATACCTGCAGTTGAGATACGTTGAGATACATCCTTTGACTGTTTGCGACGTCTGTCGAACTCTCTGCGTTAGCATAGAGGAACCCGGACGAAGCTTTGCCGAAGGGCAAGGTTTCGTCCGGGGAGGTAGACAGGCCCTGAACCCGTCTAGGCGGGTTCATGGGCTATATTTTTGGTCGAGCCTACGGGTTCGGAGAAACCCACATTAAACTCGGCCTTGTGCCACATTCAATCCTCGTGGGGGTATCGATAAATACTGAGATACGTTGAGATAGAGTCTCGACGTCTGTCGAACTCTCTGCTTTGGCAGAGAGGAACCCGGACGAAGCTTTGCCGAAGGGCAAGGTTTCGTCCGGGGAGGTAGACAGGCCCTGAACCCGTCTAGGCGGGTTCAAAGGCTATATTTTTGGCTGAGCCTACGGGCTCGGAGAAACCCACTTTAAACTCGGCCTTGTGCCACATATATTCCCCGTGGGTGGGATATTAAATACCGAGATACATTGAGATACGTGGAGATACGTTGAGACACGTTGAGAGACGTTGAAACAGGTTGAGAGATACGGAAACAGACACAGGGTGTTCTCAGAGAGTTATACAAGAGTTCAAAGAGAGAGAGAGATGATTACGGCTTTACTTACAGAGACTTGTACATATACTTTCTACTAACCCGCATTCCTGGACTGCGAATCTTTACTTCAAGTCTGTATTCTTACGTTTAATACATTTATTTTTCTATCTCAATTACTGGCGTTGTTTATTTATTTGTGCAGGATTCCATTCACGAAATCCACAACTATCTATCTATCTATCTATCTATCTATCTATCTATCAGTCTGTTAATATCTATCTATCTATCTATCTATCTATCAGTCTGTTCATATCTATCTATGTTCTCACATATTTATCAAAAGAGCGAATAGCATCATATTGCTTCTCCTTGAATATCCTTTCAATATGTCTTAGTTTTGCTATTTTTCTTTCTAACACGCAACACATTTTGATATATTTTACCTGCAATTATGAAATATTATTATCATGAATATTATCATGGCAGAAATCAGACATGAACAAGTTTAATGTGATATGCCATCAACCAGAGATAGATAGATAGATAGATAGATATGAATGGACTGACATAGATAGATAGATAGATAGATAGATAGATAGATAGATAGATAGATAGATAGATATGAATGGACTGACATAGATAGATAGATAGATAGATAGATAGATAGATAGATAGATAGATAGATACATGCGAAAAGATTGTTAGATGAATGCAAAAAGGCTGATCGATAGATAGATAGATAGTTAGATAGATAGATAGATAGATAGATGGGAAAAGACTGTTAGATAGATGTATGCAAAAAGGCTGATAGATAGATAGATAGATAGATAGATAGATAGATGGGAAAAGACTGTTAGATAGATGTATGCAAAAAGGCTGATAGATAGATAGATAGATAGATAGATAGATAGATAGATGGGAAAAGACTGTTAGATAGATGTATGCAAAAAGGCTGATAGATAGATAGATAGATAGATAGATAGATAGATAGATAGATAGATGGGAAAAGACTGTTAGATAGATGTATGCAAAAAGGCTGATAGATAGATAGATAGATAGATAGATAGATAGATAGATAGATAGATAGTTTTATAACACATATCAGTCTTTAGCACTTGATAAATAAACTGTAATCTAAAATGTTCATATGTTTTATCTGAGTGTGCGCGCCTCTGTGTATTTGGTGCTAGTTTTATTCCTTTTAGCATTTCCAAGAAATCTCATCTACTCCTTTCTCTTTCAGACGAAGGCATTGGATAATGTCATCCACTGCTTATTTTTCTAACGATGCCACGATAAAAAAAAAATGATTTCTTGGATTTTGCTACAGAGCTTATTTATGTCTGGAGTTTGAAATTAGTTCTGTTTGTGTCAGAGGCTGTTTTTCTTTTTCTTTTCGTGTGTGTGTGTGTGTGTGTGTGTGTGTGTGTGTGTGTGTGTGTGTGTGTGTGTGTGTGTGTGTGTATGTGTGTGTGCACGCACTCGTGTGTTTATGTGCTTGTTTAACAGGTACGTATTGTAGATCTTCTTGGTTTTGTACTTTTTCTCGCTTCTGGCTCGGATCACTCTCTCCTCGTTCTTTATTAGTATATATCTTTCTCTCTCCACTTCCTCCCTCTTCTCTCTCTTTCTCTCTCTCTCTCTTAACTTTCTCTTTTTACCTTTTTCTCTTCCTCTCTCTCTTTTTCCTCTAATCGCTTTCCTTTTCAAACTCTCTTCCTCCGTTTACTACACTCTTCTTTCCTCGCCTCTTTTTGACTCCATATCTCTTCCACACCCTCTTTATTTCTCAACCTCTATTTCCTTCTTCTTCTGATTAGTCTTTTTTCTTTCTTTCCTCTTCATCATTGACTCTCCATTGATACCATGGATTGTCTAAACATCCCAGAAAATTATTTTCTTTCATATCAGGATTCAACCAACGCTTTTATCCAGTTAAGCAAAGTAATCCAGTTATTTGACAGTGTTGTGAGTTCAGTCCCTGCCTGCTGCAGAGATAAACAAAAAACGATATATTTGCAGTATAAGCACCAAAAGCCACCGGTATTGAGAATGCACCATTCTGGTGTGAAATTCCCTCGTTGTTTCGAAAATGACACTAAAATATTGCGTGCAATTACCGTTTTCCATTTATCGTCAATGTAAGTTCGATCTCTTTCGGGTTATCCGGCCGCCATTCCTAGCACTGTTTACATACGTTTTCCTCTAGTGATAATGCGCGGAAGCTTACTTATTTAACGACCTTTTTACAGCTTTTCGTATCTTACTGGTTTTGATTACTGCGCGATTTTCGCGGATGGTATTTTAAAATGCTTTTGGTTTTAAAATGAAGTTTAAAATGAATAGTATTTTTTCATTATTTTCCTTAATAAATCTGCTTGTAACTAATGAAACAGAATCTCACGTAATTTTTGAATCTTTAAATTCAAGAAAATTTTACGACACATAAAATAGTTGAAAAAATCGTTTTTGTTACTTCTCAGGCATGTAATTTTTATTTTATTTTATTTTAATTGTCGGATTTTACGTTTTTAGCGCATTATTTCGCGCATTCATTTTAAATTTAGCGCATTGCGCAGTAATCAAGACAAGTGAACCTTCCGCGCCGCATGACTACTCGATGCAAACATATGTAAAAAAAGCCAGTAGTGTTCTGTGTACGCGACAAGAAAGACGTCCAACTTACATTGTCCATAACTTCTAAACGGTAATCGAGCGCAATGTTTTAATGCCATTTTCGAAATAACCAGTCAATTTCATACCAGAACGGGACATTTTCAATAGGGGGTGGGGGCTTTTGGAGTTTATACTGGAAATTTACACAAAGGACTTGGAGAGTTGAGTCAAAAGAGGGATAACTGTTACTGAAACACCCGGAACAGGCATGGCACGTGGAACTAGAACAATCTACCCGATGGACTCAATAAAGGGTTAATTCAAAATTTCAATCACCTGAAGAAGACCGGAATGTACAACGGCCGAAACGTCGAGAATATGGCAACAAAGATGAGAACAGTCCTAACAATGTAAATAATCATAAATTGTTTTCAAAGACCATACTGAAAATGAATTGAAACTTTCAAATTCATTTTTGCAATATTCTTTATCTTTTTATGTGCCGTGTCCCTTCAGGACGTAGGCGATCATGGCTTCCACTTCCCCCTATCCCTTGTAGCTCTCAATAAGTTTTTTTTCCGTTTGCTACTTCACCCAGGCCATGTTCTGTCATCCACTTGCTTAAGTCCGCTAGGTATGTCATGAGTTTTGCTTTCCCTTGTCTCGCTTTTCCTCTATTCGACTTGTGAGTATCAGATTCTTCAAGCCCTCCTTTCTCATTATGTTTCCCAGAAACTTTAGCTGCCTCTTCCTGATGCTAAGTATAAGCCTCTTCCTTGTTTGCAACCTCTCTATGACCTCATCGTTGCTCACACGCTCGGTCCATGATATCCTTAGCATCCTTCTGTAGAACCATACATCCGTTTCCTCGAGTCTCTTCTTCATCTTTGAGGAGACCGTCCGACATTTGCTTGCCGTAAAGGAGGGAAGATGTCACGTAGCAGTTCAATACTCTTTCCTTTGTTACCAAAGAAATCTTCCTGTTTCTTAATACTCTACCTAGCTTTTAGAATGCGTTTTTGTACCTCCCAATACATCTTCGGATCTCAGAGTCGAATTTTTGATACCTTTTTTTTTTTTATTATTCGTGTGTAAAACGGAACTTATACTCACTTATTCATAGAAATTTTTTATTCGACATTTGAGCTACGTGTTTTTTTATTTAGACTTTTTGGTGATAATGTCCTTCTAGATAATATCATAAGTCTGGAGACTTGGTCTGAATGTCACTTCTTTCTTTTATTTGACGTGTTCCTACTGAACGTAGACGATCATGGCTCTCCACTTCCCTTTGTCCTTTTGCTACTTCCCCCAGACCACGTTCTGTGATCCAATTGCTTAGACCCGCCAGGTATGTTATGCGTTATTTTCCCTTGTCACTCTTTCCCTCTATTCGACTTGTGAGTATCAGATTCTCCAGGCCTTCCTTTCTCATTGCGCGTCCCAGAAATTTCAGCTGCCTCTTTCTGGTGTTAAGTATAAGCTTCCTCATTGTTTGCATTCTCTCCAAAACCTCATCGTTGCTCACACGCTCGGTCCATGATATCCTTAGCATCCTTCTGTAGAGCCATACCTCTATTGCCTCGAGTCTCTTCTTCATCTTTGAGCAGACCGTCCAACATTCGCTGCCGTAAAGGAGGACAGATGTCACGTAACAGTTCAGTACTCTTTTCTTTGTTACCAAAGAAATCCTCTTGTCTCGTAATACTCTGCCTAGCTTTTGGAAGGCGTCTTTGGCCATCCCAATACATCTTCGGATCTCAGCGTCGCACTGACGGTCCTCTGTCAGAACATTTTCCAGATGGTTCCCTCATCCCTCATCGTTGCTCACTCGCTCGGTCCATTATATCCTCATCATCCTTCTGTAGAACCATACGTCCGTTGCCTCGAGTCTCTTCTTCATCTTTGAGGAGACCGTCCAACATTCACTTGCCGTAAAGGAGGACAGATGTCACGTAGCAGCTAAGTACTCTTTTCTTACCAACTAAATCCTCCTGTCTCGTAATACTATGCCTAGCTTTTGGAAGGCGTCTTTGGCCATCCCAATACATCTTCGGATCTCGGCGTCGCACTGACGGTCCTCTGTCAGAACACTTTCCAGATATTTAGCCTTTTAATTAGATTTTTCAAAAATTGAAACAGTTAAAGACTAAATGGTATATTTTTGTCTAAATTTCTGGGATGAAATGTTATCATTATCTGTACTATTTATATACGAAATATTGCTCCAATCTTTGTTGTTGTGACATAGTGGTTGCGGGTTCGATCCTTGGGTCGGGCCGTTTGTACTTGCACACAGTAGAAACGGAAAAGAAATAACTGACTAGCGTTAAATAAAAATAAAATCTAGAGGAAATCCCTAGACAGGAACAGTGGAAAGAGAATAGTCTAATCCCATATATTAGATAATCAAGAAAGCAAGAAACCGGAAAAGAGTGCCACAAGCGAGAGGTGTGATAGAAGAAACTGTTAGCATAGAACTTACAGTTATGTCCATATTTATATTCTATCTATATATATATATATATATATATATATATATATATATATATATATATATATATATATATATATATATATATATAACACTAGCAATAGAGCCCAGATTTCCCGGGGATGAAACAGAAAGAGATAGATCAAGTATCGATCATCATAAAGACTGAAAAATAAAATTGACAAAGATTATTGTTTAAGGTTGACGGACACGCATGTCTTAATTAGTTTTTTTTTTTTTTGTTTGTTTTTTTTTTGTTGTTTTTTTTTACGAATTGGTCAAACCCAAACTCAAACAAAAATATTGTTTTCAATCGTTATGAGTCTACCGATTGAATAGAATTTTATTATAAACAATTGTCTTGTAAATGGAATTTTTAAAGCATTCTGAATGTAAAAATAAAGAAAAAAGTGTGCAAGACAATAAGAAACACTACCTGCCAAAAAAAAAGTGAAGTTTTGTTGAAATCGGTTGAAAAATGTAGGAAAACCGATCCCATATATAAACGAACACACACATACACAAACAACCTGGATTTTATAAGTATAACTCGATATGAGTTGCCCCCCCTTTCATTCTCGTGATGCCTCTTAATAGTGTTTTCAAATTGACTTCATACAAAAAAAATTGTGTTTTTCCCATTTTTGGCGCTGCCAGAACCACCGCAAGGTAATTTTACGTAGTCCTGTGAATTTTTGTTGAAATCGGTTGAAAAATGTAGGAAATCCGATCCAATATATAAACGTACACACACACACACACAACCTGGGTTTTATAATAAATATGATTAGGCAGCATATAATTTATATACAAAGAAATAATCACGCATAGAATCAATCAGCAATATTAATGCTATTATTGGATATATCCCATCACTAGTAGAATATAATGTATGCATTAAAATACTGTTAATCCATAGAATGATGTGATCCTCATTTTATAAAACTGTTGTCGGTTGTTTCCAGTTTATATTTTTTTTAAATGCTAGTACTTTCGAATAATCCTTTATTCATCCTCAGGCTTATTTTTTTTTTATAGATGAAGATCATATCATTTTATAGATTAACAGTATTTTAAAACATACATTATATTCTACTAGCGATGTGATATCGCCATTAATAGCATTAATATTGCTGATTGATTTTATGCGCAATTATTTCTTTGTATATATATATATATATATATATATATATATATATATATATATATATATATACACTTATTGTGTCTACTTATTTTTATACTGACTGAACCATTCCATTTATCTAATCAGTTTCTTCAGATGAAATTCATCAAGGATGGTGCCGTAGTATAAAAAAGTAAGTAGACATTATATCTGCTAACTTTTAACAAAATCCTTCCGTGTATTCATATTAAAGGATAAGAAAAATGTGATATAACTGATTTCAAAAGTTATATCACATTTCTCTTATCCTTTAATATGAATACACGGAAGGATCTTTTATTTGAGCTTCCCAAGTATATATATCGGTTGGTGCAAAAATAATGACGTAATAATGTCGTTTTTTGACGTTAAAAAATACGTCAAAAAACGACATTATTACGTCATTATTTTTGCACCAACCTAATATATATACTTGGGAAGTATGCAAGTATATATATATATATATATATATATATATATATTGAGAAATTTTTATTTTTATACATTCTTTTTATAGATGGTATTTATCAATCCACCCACGGGGATCGAATGTGGCACAAGGCCTTTTTACTGTGGGTAACTCTGAGCCCGTAGGCCCAGCCAAAAGTAAATAACCATCCAAACCCGCCGAGGCGGGCCAGTTCCGTCAACCTCCCCCAACGAAACACTACCCTTCTGCGGAGCTTCGTCCGGGTTCCTCTCTGCAAGCAGAGAGTTCGACAGACACCCGACCCGGCAGCTCACAAAGCGCAGATACTACACTTTGATCTTAGCCACCGGGTCGAGCGGGTATTCTTTTTAGAGATGGTATTTATAAATCCACCCACGGGGATCGAATGTGGCACAAGGCCTTTTTAATGTGGGTATCTCCGAGCTCGTAGGCCCAGCCAAAAATAAATAACCATCCAAACCCGCATAACTTTATTTGTATTTGCGATAGAAATAATTTGTAAGTGGGTTAGAAAGAAGTAAATCTATATCTTTTAAGGTTTTATAGAAATCTTATTTAAGTTTCCACATGTCGTCCATCATTAGCATTACAAATGTAATACGATTTTGCAGTTCACGGAAAACATTTGCCAACTGATTTACAGTAATGCCTGAAAGCACATTAGTTATTTTAGCTATACTTAAAACTAGGTACATTAAACTTTATAACATTTTATACGGATTATTTCTATAGCAAATACAAATAAAGTTATAATTTTTTAAAGTGCACACGAACTTTATGGACACCCTGTATTATTGACGCTATTGACTCAAGAAAATATTCAATGAATACTAAATTTTACATTAATTGTTTTCATTTTTTAAATTTCAATTAGAACAACTTATAAAGTTTTAAATATTTTAAAATTCTCTATTAATTTGTACCGATTAGTTGATATTATTATTAAAGAAAAAGCTATAGTTAATAATCATAGAATGATAAAATGGAAAAGCTTATTACAATTAACTGATCCCCAATAGTTTAAAAAAGAATTTTGACATTTTTTTGCGCCTGTTTAAACGTTCCTATTTTTGTAAATATGGACATCGATACACGACATTATCACAAAATAAAAGGAGTAATTATTGTAAATATTTGAAGGCATGGAGGCCATCATGAACGAAGACGGATCAGATTGGCATCCAAGAAGAATCCTTCCATCTTCCATAGAAGCCTGGCAGAGAAGAATGAAAAGTACTCGAGTTGGATTCCTTTGAAGGGGAAACCATGTAGTTTGTTCTTTGGAATGGAAATAAATTATTTGTGACACCAGTCTCGTTATTTTTCAGACATAACTTTCATAGAGATATAGCGACTGCTAATACATCTTCAGGACATGTGATGCCCCCCCCCACTGCGATCCTGACCTGGTTCGAAACGCTGTGATATAAACAATGATCTGCCAAAGAACATTCTCAGATTCTTAGTAAATATCATGGCTTGGCTTCGCAAAACGAAGATCATGAGGGAGTCTGTACACGTCGCTTGCAGGCATGTCTTTGGCTGATAAGTCCAATGCGGAATAGGCATACATGGTCGCAGTAATTGAAGCTGAAAGTCCGGCCTGGCCTCGATGGCATAGCGTTGCAACACTTCCTTCTCTGCCCCTTGTCCCTGAGAGCGACCCGGCAGGTATTTTCAAAGAAGGAGACTGCATGGTTGGTGGTGAGACGCCAAGAGTCACGGTTCCTAGCTAGCGTTGAGCATTAGCAAAGGTTAATGTGACAGGCAACAAAGGATTTCTTCAGGCAATTTTGAATCGTTTCTTTGGTGCCCATCTGCCACGATTTAATAGTCTATCTCTCTCTCTCTCTCTCTCTCTCTCTCTCTATATATATATATATATATAAAATTTTTTACAGTGCACACGAACTTTATGGACTCCCTGTATATATAATAGGAATCATCCGAGATAGTAATCCCTTTAAAACACAAAGTGTGAAAGAATGAAGAACAGAAAATATTAATGATGAATAGAAAACAAAGTGGGGAATCGGGAGGACAGTAGATAATGATTGACATTAAATTTAATTTTTTGCAGGTAAAAGTTGGCTGAAAAGCATGGTGCCGGATGTGAGTTTCACAAGCGAGAAGTGCGAGAAAAGAAACTGTTAGCATAAAACTTACGGTTAAATCTGGCCATTTCAAATGTGATATGATGCAAAAAGCGTGTATTTGAATTTTATTGATTTTTTGCAGGTCATTTAAGGCCAGACAATATATTTCTGGATTGAAAGATTTTTTTTATATATATAATAATCATTTATTGAAACAACATCTACTAATTAACCCGTAGATGGGGAGGAAGAGAGAAGAAATGGATTTAAAGCTTTCCCACGGGTATTTGTACGTAAGTGAATATAACTAAACCGACCGCATTCAAATTCCGAGTCTTTATCCATTGCATCACGCGGATATCCAAGCTTACAGCACACGGTCTTCCCAAGCGGTCACCCATCTAGGCACTGACCAGGCTCGACGTTGCTTAACTTCGGTGATCGTTGAGAAATATGACTGTAAGCCAAATCGGTGTAAAACAAATACCATATTTCTGCTACATCGGGTCTGGTACTTGGGAACTCTTGATAAATTACAAAGAAGAATATGCAATGTTATCGGTCCTGACCTGACATCTCGGCTTCAATCCCTTTCCCACTACCCTTGCCTAGCATCCCCCGTGTCTTTTCCATACATATGTCAATGGTAATTGTTCGGATGGGATTTCCTCTTTGGTACCTAGACTTTCCTACATTGGCGGCAATGTCTTATCATTTTACAGTTGAAATGTCTAGATGCAACCGTAAGTTCTATGTTAACATTTTCTTCTCTCGCACTTCTCGCTTGTGGAACTCTCTTCCGTCTTCTTTTTAGTCAACTTTGTTCTTCTTTTCCTTATATTCTTTCACACTCACTAACGCCTTGCCTCTTCGTAGCTTGGGTTGAAATGATTAACAAAAATATAGACCTGGCGTATCCCATACCTGTCCAGGTTGAAACACAACCTGAAAGTTATTTGAATCGGCAGACACCTGAAGAAGGTCAGAGAGTACAGCGACCAGAATGGCGTAATATTGTGATGAGGATATTAGTCCAACTGTAAATAATCTTATTTTATTGGTTGCTTTCTAAACTTCCGAAATGAAGATTTATTATTATGCATTATCCAATAAGCCAAAATAAAACTCGAGAGCCACTCAAGATAGAGTTGTTGTCCAAGATTGTAAGGAAGGGGGGAAATAAGGGTATTATGAGGACAAGTAGGATAGATATCAGTTGACACTGGACTTAAAAAACCATACAGTTGTCAGGGAAGCATTCTCTCAGGAGTTTGTTCCACAATGTAACAGTTCTTGGAGGAAGAAGCTGTCTGAGTGGAAAATGATTTTACCAAAGGAATACGAGAGGAACGGTGATGGTTTAAACCACCCCGTGAATACATCATGGTGTATCCGAGATGTGAAGGTCTGAGCTGATGGCCCTAAGGAGTCTAACTCGTCCGAAAATCTACCATCATAATAACAGTATAGTAGTGAAAGGTGGACGAAGTTTTGTCTGTCGGGTAACAGCTTCAGAGTGGAGAATAATTCATCAACCGCAGGGCCGTTTAAGCGCTTTTGTACTCTGTCGTGGCTGGTCGGTGAGAATTAAACAGCTTGCATATGGCAGCAATACTCCATGCTTCGCCTGATCTGATTCGTGTAAAATTAGAACAATGGCAGGGGAATTTAGGTATTTTCTGGAGCGATACAATGAACTGACCATTCTTCAAACATCTTTGGCCATGGAACGAATATATTATCCCAATTGAGGTCTGAGGTGCACTTTTGAACTCTGTCGAGACTGGACAGTGAGGATTAGACAGTCCCAGCCGAAATGTGGCAGCAATACCCCATTCTTGGTCTGATTTGACTCTTGTAAAGATAGTGCAATGGCAGAGGCAGTTAGGTATTTTCTGGGGCGATAAAATGAACCGACCATTTTTCAGGCAGCTTTGGCCATGGCACGAATATATCCATACCATTTGAGGTCTGAGGTGAACTTTTGAAACTAGCCTGGACAGGGAGGATTGTATAGCCACAGCCCAGATGTGCCAGCAATACTTTATTCTTGGTTTGGTCTGTCTTTTGAAAAGATAGAGCAATGGCAGAGTGAGTTAGGTATTTTCTGGAGCGATACAATGAACCGACCATTCTTCCTGCATCTTTAGCAATGGCACCGAATATATGCATAAATTTTATATTTGATGTGAACTGTTGAACTCTGCTCAGCCTGGGTAAGTATTATTGGTAAGCCCCAGCCCAAATGTGGCAGCAATCCTCCATTCTTGGTCTGACTTTTGTAAAGTTAGGGCACTGGTAGCGGGAGTTAGGTATTTTCTGGAGCGATATAATGAAACGACCGTTTTTACTGTCATCTTTTGCGATGGCACACATTCCTATTGAGGTCGGGAGTGAGCTTTAGAACCAGTGGGATTTCAAGTCAAGGAACCTCTTTGAGAAGAGCACCATTTATCGGGATTGGTGGAGGATTAGGGTCTGTTCGGTGGTGATGAAGTTTAGTTTGGGATGTATTGAATATCAGTCAGTCATTACGCCATAGGGTTGTGAGAGTTAGGTGAAAGGAGATATAAGATGCTAGACATTGGTCACCAAGATATGATATTTCGAGGTGCATCCATAGTATATTATATGTATATATATTTACTAATTACTCCTTTTATTTTGTGATAATGTCGTGTATCGATGTCCATATTTACAAAAATCGGAACGTTCAAACAGGCGCAAAAAAATGTCAAAATTCTTTTTTAAACTATTGGGGATCAATTAATTGTAATAAGTTTTTCCATTTTATCATTCTATGATTATTAACTATAGTTTTTCTTTAATAATAACATCACCTATCGGTGAAAATTAATAGAAAATTTTAAAAGATTTAAAACTTTATAAGTTGTTCTAATTCAAATTTTAAAAAATGAAAACAATTAATGTAAAATTTAGTATTCATTGAATATTTTCTTGAGTCAATAGCGTCAATAATACAGGATATCCATAAAGTTCGTGTGCACTTTAAAAATTTATAACTTTATTTGTATTTGCTATAGAAATAATCCGTATAAAATGTTATAAAGTTTAATGTACCTAGTTTTAAGTATAGCTAAAATAACTAATGTGCTTTCAGGCATTACTGTAAATCAGTTGGCAAATGTTTTCCGTGAACTGCAAAATCGTATTAACCTTTGTATTGCTAATGGTGGAGGACATGTGGAAACTTAAATAAGATTTCTATAAAACCTTAAAAAAATATAGATTTACTTCTTTCTAATCCTTTTTACAAATTATTTCTATCGCAAATACAAATAAAGTTAAAACTTTTTTTAAAGTGCACACGAACTTTATGGACACCCTGTATATCTTATTCATAAAAGCAAATAAAATCTTTTCTAATTAAATAATGCCTTATTTTTATTGCATTTTTTATTTTACGATTCGGAGCAGATTATCGGCAACTAGTGGTCCTGGTTGATAAGAACAATGTTATGATGTAAATTCTACAGGGTGTTCCGCATATAATTAATATATGCATTACAAAAATAAATTCTTCGAAAAATTAAATAATTAGGGTGGCTAACAGATATAAAAAAATGTTTTACCAAGATTTTCTAAAAAAAAAAAAAAAAAAACGGAAAAAGGAAACCTTTCTGAAAGAATTTTATTTATTTTTGAATAAGTCCTGAAAATTTCATTAAACTCCGAAAATTATTTGATTTTTTTGCAAGAATTTTCAAATCATTGTGATTTTTACCGCAAATGAGACGATAAAATTTCCAATAATACTTTATGCTCCCCCCACACCACTTCTTAGCGTGAGTTCAATACCCAGTTAAGGCAGTGGAGAACTTGGAGAGGGGAATTAACATGAGATAACTGACATCCATTAAACATGACACAAGGAACTAGAATAGTCTACTACTCCAGTGAGAGAAATAAAGGTTTTAGTTCGATATTCCTACTACCTACTACTAAACGTTGTGATATAATATGGCGACAAAGATGAGGACAATAGTCCGAATAATGTAAATGGTGTAAATAATAAGAATGTGACACATGAAAACATCAATATTTCCTGTTGTAGTTGAAGCCCTCGGAATTATTGGGAAATTTTCCGATATACTTATTAAAGGAATTTCTGGTAGCCAATGCCTTAAATAAGTAGGAAACATTGGACTCATAAATATAGCTCACACATTACGAGAGCTTTATCTATATAAAATGTGTGGAATCTTAGGTTGTTTTTTTTTGTTGTTGTTGTTTTAAAAAAACAAAAAACAAAACAAAAAAAACAACATTTTTAACGAAAATTTTGAACGTTCAAAAAAGAATCAACAAATATAATCAAAAAAGAATCAAATAATATAATCAAAAAACTCGAAAAATCCTTCAATCACTGGTTAACTGGAGCAATAATTTTTACACAAAGTTTGTAAATTTTAATGCCTCTAAAACAAAAGCAAAAATGGTTTCATTTAATCACCAGAGAGAATCTGTCTGCTATCAGCATGATTGATGTTAAACTTCAGGAGTGATGCTCTTGGACTCGTGTTTTCCAGTGACATGGAGTGATTCTTTTAAATCAATTGCTAGGAGATTTGCTTCACGATTTTCTGTTCATGTTCTCATGTTATTTTTTTTTTTTTTTATAAGCGTTTCACCCCGAGAAAGGCGGGAAGCCACTAGCACGCAAGGGGTTACATAGAGTTGGCGTTAGAACAAATAGGAGTGATAGATGACAGGATGAAGAGAAGGATAGGGGATAGATCAAGGCATCTGGGGACGTCGATTGACATTAAATTTGAATAGTTGGAGATTATAGATATCAGGAAAACAGGAAGAGGAGGGGGAGTTCCACAGGCGATAGGTGCGAGACATGAAGCTATTGGAGTAGAAGAGACGGCTACATTTAACAGTTTCGACAGTGAATATGTGTGAGCGAGATGCCAGCCTAGTAGAACGCTTAAATCCATGAAGTTTTGGAACCAGCGAAATCAGCTCATGGGAGCAGTTACCATGAAAGTATTTGTAAAAAAGACAGAGGGAGGTGACGGCATGTCTGTGAGAGAGCGATTGCAGACGAGATGCCAGAACAGGGCCAATTACGTTGCATATCCGTCTCTGGATCTTTTCAAGAATCTTGTGACAAACAGAAGGGACACCAGACCATATATGGCAGCAATACTCCAAGCAAGGGCGAATGGTTGATTTGTAGATTTTGATGATAAAACTTTATTTATGTTAAGTTTGGCGCAATTTTCTTCATGGAATGCTCATTTTTAGTGGTTTATTTATTAAACAGTATATTTATTTAGTTTTCCCTACCGGCTTTAATATTCGAGAATCTTATTTAAGAAAAAATTGCGCTCTCCGGCCGATAGACGATAATAAATAATTATACTGTTTATAAATAAACGGAGCGTCTACTCAAATACAAGTATCCTCTAAAATAAGGTTTAAAGTGACTATATATATATATATATATATATAATGGACTCTCCCATCGGTTTCGACGTATGAGGATTTGACAACTTAATTGATTCAGTTCTGAATTTTGTGCGATAATCTTAAATGGCACATAAGACCTGCTAGTGATTTACAAAGGAGGCTGCATATGGAGCAAGAGTAGGGATTGTGGGATGAGATCACTGTTAGATTAGCTGATCTTTTAGATCTTGCTCTCACTTCTTGAAGATAATTCAGACAAGCAGATTGAAATCTCCTGAGTCCACGAAAACACGTTGATCTCTATTCTACTCGCTCCAAGGCTAAGCTCTCAAGGGTGTTATGTGGTATATTGACAGCTGACAAGTTGCTTTTCAGCTTGTCTTTGTATCTTAGCCATAGGTGTCCTACATTCCTGTAACCCTGATCTAACTGGCTGTACATTAGGATCTTGGGTATCGTATCAGACATTCTCAAGACATGACCAGTCCACCGTAATTGAGTCTGTATATATATATATATATATATATATATATATATATATATATATATATATATGGGGTGGCAATAAAGTCACTACTCAGTTACTTGGAATAACAATTAAAACAACGCAATTAATCAACAGTCCAGAAATTTATCATTAAAATGGTTCTGATTAATTCTGGTTAATAAAAATAAAATGCTATGGGAAACAATTGTAAGTTAATTACCGATACTTTTCAAATGCAAGCCACCTGCTTCGATGTTTTGTTTTTTACTACAAGTAACAGTACAGTGACTTTATTGCCACCCTATATATATATATATATATATATATATATATATATATATATATATATATATATATATATAGAGAGAGAGAGAGAGAGAGAGAGAAACAGAGAAACAGAGAGAGGGAGAGTTTTAAATTTTGCTATATTATAGGTATAAATATTCAGTATCAGAGATATATTGTATGTATATATATAGATTGTCAACACCGAGCGGCGACAATTTTTTTTCTGCTTGGACTCAATCTTTAAGCCATATACACTGCGTGCCAAATTATTATCACCGTGCTGATAACAAATATGGCGCCAGTTTGTTTACATTGCGCAGATCAGTACAAAAATTTCAGTGATTACGCAGATCAGTGTTGCCAACATTGTGTGAAAATTTTCTGTGAATTGATAGGACGGTTTTTGAAATATTAAAAAAAGTTATCTTGAAAATAATTTGGCACGCAGTGTGTGTGTGTGTGTATATATATATATATATATATATATATATATATATATATATATATATATATATACTTAAATGTGTTCAAAATGTTAAGTAGGCACAATCCAATGCAAAATCTGAAAATAGACTTACAAATGTATACTGTATTATCGTAGTTCTCGGAACTGAAATATATATTAGCCCAAAAATTTAACATGAGAAAGGCCTACCAAAAAAGCCCAAAGTGAAGCCCACCAACAAACGAGAAAGGCAAATAATAAAAACAATGCTACCAACAAATTCTCTGGCAAAATAAAGAAAAACAAGGAATAACGTTGCCTCTGTTTTACAGAAAAGACGTGGAGTTACTCTGCTTGGGTGGTCTATGCAGAGTTTTCAAAATGGCGGTCGAACCAGTAACAGAACGAACTCTTATTGAATATGGCGGACGACGACTCAGGCTGTCACCTCAAATCACATCACGCCGTGGCCAGTTATATCCTACGAGGTTATGCTTGACTGAATCAAATTTTTAGTGTGGATGCGACACAATGAAAGCAGAGATTTAAAAAAGGAAATAATAATAATAATAATAATAATAATAATAATAATAAATTGAATCGGGAAAGATATAATAGGAAAAAGAAGTTGTCGAAACAATCAAGTTCCTGAGTAAAACAAAAAACAGGAAAGAAGTGTTTGAAGAGAAAATAGTCTTGTTTTATTGCAAAGCAAACCTGTCGACAGAATGAAGTTAAATAAGTATCAAAATAGAAAGAGGAATTTAAGCATATATATACATATATATATATATATATATATATATATATATATATATATATATATATATATATATATATATATATGGGAAGATGGGAGTCAAGAAAGGAACACCTCCGAAGAGAAGGAAGAAAATGAAAAGGGCAAATAAATAATAAATGCAAGAAAAAGAAATGCGAAGAAAAAAAAGAAAAGAAGTAAAAGAAATTAGGTTGGTGCAAAAATAATGACGTAATAATGTCGTTTTCTGACGTTAAAAAATACGTCAAAAAACGACATTATTACGTCATTATTTTTACACCAACCTAATAAATAACAATCAAATGAAAGTCGAAATTAAGAAGAAGAAAATGTGAGTAAAAACAGAAAAATGAAAGGAAAAGAAGAATCAAAAGAACAATAGAGAGGAAGAAATTGAAAAGAAAGAAAGAAAGAAAGAAAGAAAGAAAGAAAGAAAGAAAGAACTGGACAAAAGAAAGAAAGAAAGAAAGAAAGAAAGAAAGAAAGAAAGAAAGAAAGAACTGGACAAAAGAAAGAAAGAAAGAAAGAAAGAAAGAAAGAAAGAAAGAAAGAAAGAACTGGACAAAAGAAAGAACTGGACAAAAGAAAGAAAGAAAGAAAGAAAGAAAGAAAGAAAGAAAGAAAGAAAGAAAGAACTGGACAAAAGAAAGAACTGGACAAAAGAAAGAAAGAAAGAAAGAAAGAAAGAAAGAAAGAAAGAAAGAAAGAAAGAAAGAAAGAAAGAAAGAAAGAAAAAGAAAGAAAGAAAGAAAGAAAGAAAGAACTGGACAAAAGAAAGAACTGGACAAAAGAAAGAAAGAAAGAAAGAAAGAAAGAAAGAAAGAAAGAAAGAAAGAAAGAAAGAAAGAAAGAAAGAAAGAACTGGACAGAAGAAGGGAAGTACAGAAAATAAAAAGATGAATTTGGAAAAGGAAAGGCGAGATTAATCTCGCCTTTCCTTTTCCAAATTCGCTTTTGTCTTTATTTCTGAAATAAAGGAGAATAGAAAGAAAAGCAGAATGGAAAGAGAAGCACAATAGAGAGAGAAGCAGAACAGAGAGAGAAGCAGAACAGAAAGAGAAGCAGAATAGAAAGAGAAGCAGAATAGAAAGAGAAGCAGAATGGAAAGAGAAGCACAATAGAGAGAGAAGCAGAACAGAGAGAGAAGCAGAATAGAAAGTGAAGCAGAATAGAGAGAGAATCAGAATAGAGAGAGGAGCAGAACAGAGAGAGAAGCAGAATAGAGAGAGAAGCAGAATGGAAAGAGAAGCAGAATAGAGAGAGAAGCAGAACAGAGAGAGAAGCAGAATAGAAAGTGAAGCAGAATAGAGAGAGAATCAGAATAGAGAGAGGAGCAGAACAGAGAGAGAAGCAGAATAGAGAGAGAAGCAGAATGGAAAGAGAAGCAGAATAGAGAGAGAAGCAGAACAGAGAGAGAAGCAGAATAGAAAGTGAAGCAGAATAGAGAGAGAATCAGAATAGAGAGAGGAGCAGAACAGAGAGAGAAGCAGAATGGAAAGAGAAGCACAATAGAGAGAGAAGCAGAATAGAGAGGAAAAAAACAGAGCGAGAAGCAGAATAGAGAGAGAAGCAGAATAGAGAGAGAAGCAGGATACAAAGAGAAGCAGAACAGAGAGAGAAGCAGAATAGAGAGAGAAGCAGAATATAGAGAGAAGCAGAACAGAGACAGAAGCAGAATAGAGACAGAAGCAGAATACAGAGAGAGGCAGGATACAAAGAGAAGCAGAACAGAGAGACAAGCAGAATAGAAAGTGAAGCAGAATAGAGAAAGAAGCAGAATGGAAAGAGAAGCAGAATAGAGAGAGAAGCAGAATAGAAAGTGAAGCAGAACAGAGAGAGAAGCAGAATGGAAAGAGAAGCAGAATAGAGAGAGAAGCAACATAGAAAGTGAAGCAGAACAGAGAGAGAAGCAGAATATAAAGAGAAGCAGAATAGAGAGAGGAGGAGAATAGAGAGAGAAGCAGAATAGAGAGAGAAGCAGAACAGAGAGAGAAGCAGTATAGAGAGAGAAGCTGAACAGAGAGATCACCAGAATAGAAAGACAAGCAGAATAGAGAGAGAAGCAACATAGAAAGTGAAGCAGAATAGAAAGAGAAGCAGAATGGAAAGAGAAGCAGAATAGAGAGAGAAGCAGAACAGAGAGAGAAGCAGAATAGAAAGTGAAGCAGAATAGAGAGATAATCAGAATAGAGAGAGGAGCAGAACAGAGAGAGAAGCAGAATAGAGAGAGAAGCAGAATAGAGAGAGAAGCAGAATAGAAAAAGAAGCAGAACAGAGAGAGAAGCAGAATGAAAAGAGAAGCAGAATAGAAAGAGAAGCAGAATAGAGAGAGAAGCAACATAGAAAGTGAAGCAGAATAGAAAGAGAAGCAGAATGGAAAGAGAAGCAGAATAGAGAGAGAAGCAGAACAGAGAGAGAAGCAGAATAGAAAGTGAAGCAGAATAGAGAGAGAATCAGAATAGAGAGAGGAGCAGAACAGAGAGAGAAGCAGAATAGAGAGAGAAGCAGAATAGAGAGAGAAGCAGAATAGAAAAAGAAGCAGAACAGAGAGAGAAGCAGAATGAAAAGAGAAGCAGAATAGAAAGAGAAGCAGAATAGAGAGAGCAGCAGAATAGAAAGAGAAGCAGAATAGAGAGAGAAGCAGTATAGATAGAGCAGCGGAACAGAGAGAGAAGCAGTATAGAGAGAGAAGCAGAACAGAGAGAGCAGCAGAATAAAAAGAGAATCAAAATAGAAGAGAAGCAGAATAGAAAGGGAAGCAGAATAGAAAGAGAAGCAGAATATAGAGAGGAGCAGAATAGAGAGAGACAAAGCAGAATAGAGAGAGAAATAGAATAGAGAGAGAGGCAGAATAGAGAGAGAAGCAGAATGGAAAGAGAAGCAGAATAGAAAGAGAAGCAGAATAGAGAGAGGAGCAGAATAGAAAGAGAAGCAGAATAGAGAGAGAAGCAGTATAGATAGAGCAGCGGAACAGAGAGAGAAGCAGTATAGAGAGAGAAGCAGAACAGAGAGAGCAGCAGAATAAAAAGAGAATCAAAATAGAAGAGAAGCAGAATAGAAAGGGAAGCAGAATAGAAAGAGAAGCAGAATATAGAGAGGAGCAGAATAGAGAGAGACAAAGCAGAATAGAGAGAGAAATAGAATAGAGAGAGAGGCAGAATAGAGAGAGAAGCAGAATGGAAAGAGAAGCAGAATAGAAAGAGAAGCAGAATAGAGAGAGGAGCAGAATAGAAAGAGAAGCAGAATAGAGAGAGAAGCAGTATAGATAGAGCAGCGGAACAGAGAGAGAAGCAGTATAGAGAGAGAAGCAGAACAGAGAGAGCAGCAGAATAAAAAGAGAATCAAAATAGAAAGAGAAGCAGAATAGAAAGGGAAGCAGAATAGAAAGAGAAGCAGAATATAGAGAGGAGCAGAATAGAGAGAGACAAAGCAGAATAGAGAGAGAAATAGAATAGAGAGAGAGGCAGAATAGAGAGAGAAGCAAAGTGAAAGAAATAAAAAGAAAGTAAAAGAACACTATTACAAGAACGAAAAAAAAAAAGAATGAGTGACGATTGTGAACAGAAGAAAGGAAGAACACAAATGAATGATATTTAAACATGTGAACAGATTCTCTTGTGAAATAACGAATAAATCTTTTAAATAATTGAAAGAAAAATATAGAATAGCCGACAAGAATCAAACAAAAGTTTTGTGTTTGTTGTGGACGGCGTCTGAAAGAGAGTTACAAGAAGACATTTTGTTTACATTAAACTTCATTATATTTCCAGACAGACAAGAAAGAGACGCAAGACTAAAACAGAATTTGGAACTTTCTTTTTTTGCGCCTTCTTTTACGTTATTAGCATACTGCCCGTCAAAAATGATTAACTTATTCACGTATGCGTTGACACTTCTACCGCATTACAAAATATCTGGCACTCTGCCTAGTATCAAATTGTTGCTAACTTACCTTTCGCCTAGCATCAGAGTATGTCTCTCTGTGGCCTAGGAAGGTGTCTATCTCACACACACACACACACACACTATATATATATATATATATATATATATGTATATATATATATATATATATATATATATATTATGAAATGGACAAAGTACAAAGCCCGACAATTATATATATATATATATATATATATATATATATATATATATATATATATATAATTTAAGACATTTTTTATATTGATACGTTCTTTTTATAGATACAAATATTTAAGTAAAATTTATGTTATTTTTATAACAGGACGCATATTTTCTATGGAAAATTCTCGGACATTCAGGCCGGTAAAATGTTGTTAATAGTTTACACTTCATAATATCATTTAACGAGATTAAACAAATGTAGAATTTTAAAAGATTTTTTTAAAACTCATTATAATAAATTATTATAATTAAAATTTTTAAAAAAATGAAAATAATTCTTGTAAAAATTCATAATTCATCGAAAAAGTATTTTCTTAAGAAAATAGTCACCTTAAGTCTTATTTATAAAAGCAATTAAAAATTTTCTAATTAAATTATATCAGTTTTCTTCCATTTTTTTTATTTTACGATTCGGAGCAGATTTTCAGGAAATGAGTAGCAGTTTGAAAAAGAAATTGATGATTTAAATTCTCCAAATTTCTCTAAATTTCATGAAATTAAATAAGTGGTGGGTGGGCGGAACACATCTAAAAGAAAAATATTTTTTACCAAAAGAAAATATGTAAAAAAAATAATTTAATTCATTTATGAATAAGTCCTGAAAGTTTCATTAAAATTCGACAATTATTTGATTTTTGCAAGAATTTCAAAATCAACGCGTTTTTCACCGAAGAAAATGATACTAAAACACTAATCGTAAATATTTCGCCGACCGCTAACACGAAAAAAAAATTTCACCAACATTTCGAACGTGCTAGAAAGGATTAAAAACTTTAATAAAACAATAAAGATACTTTGGTCTTTCCTCTTAATAATGATATAAACATTTTGACGATGAAAATTTGTTTTTATTAAGTTTGGGGCCTTTTTTCATTATGATATGCTCTTTTTTCAACAAATGTTGCCTGGCGGCGTACACAATTCCGGAAAATCCTTGTTGAAAACACAGCTGTACTTAAACATGAAAACAATGAACAAAAACAAAAAATTCTTGAAGCTATATACATAAAACCGTTGAAACCTAACCTGAACAAAATAAACAATGAAATCTCCACAAATATTCTTAAATGTCTATAATTGATAACGGAAGCCATTGGTTTATACTAACGGTTTCCCATACTCAATACTTCTCATTTTCACTCTCGCGTGGTCATGTGTGACGTCACGAACTGCAACGCGATTTTCCCTTCCGCGTCTCGTATACACGAGTTAGTCGTTGCTTTAAAAAATTTTCATGCAACAAAAAGAGACTATCATTATTGTTTGTCCGTGCATTGGTTGATATATTGAAAAAGTACTTGTCATCTTTGATAATGGCCCAAAGCTTAGATTGGATTTAAACATGTATCAATATGGTGATTCCCGTTCGTCTTTCAATGATAATGTTATTAAGCTTATCAGACGATATGAAAGGAACTTACTTAAAATAAATAGACAACACCTGTCTATATTATTTAATGAAACATGCATTAACATACATACATAAATATATATATATATATATATATATATATATATATATATATATATATATATATATATATAATTAAATAGAATTTAAATGCTGCAAACATTCTTATAGATGAGATCGATCTCACTGTTGAAACAATCTGGAGAAACACCTGCCACCGAGATATAACTAACTTTGAAAAGAATCTTTACATCCATCTGAGAGAATTAAGAATTAACACTAAATCTTGGACTAATATATCGGCCCATGTGACGATCTACGCTTCAGCATGTCCCTCATGTGAACTTGTTTGCAAATCCCATGTAGGACTTTTGTCTCATACGAGACATAAGCATAAAAACTGAACTGAAAGACACTCATACGTCGGTCGAAAACGACGAGAAAGTCTATCATATATATATATATATATATATATATATATATATATATATATATATATATATATATATATATTAGTCTACATGGATTCTATCCTCTTGGAAATATATATATATATATATATATATATATATATATATATATATATATTAGTCTACATGGATTCTATCCTCTTGGAAATATATATATATATATATATATATATATATATATATATATGTGAATGTATGTAGGTGTATGTGTATGTATGTATATATATATATATATGTGTGTGTATATGTTTGTATGTGTATTGTTATATTGTGTACCTAATTTTATTTACGTATATTTATGTTGATATGGAGGTTTTTTTTTGGGGTTTTTTTTTATACATGTATGTTAGGATACGTGTATTTTTGTGTTTGCATGTCTATCGAAGTATGTCTATGCATATGTATGTGTATGTATGTCTGTATATTTATATATGTTTTTGGTCAAATGTCGTTGCATTTATGTGTATGTACGTATATATGTGTATTTATTACTATAGATAAGTATTTTTATGTGGATATTCATGTGTATGTATATTTCTGTATGTGTGTATGCATGTATGTATGTGTATATATATGTATATATATATATATATATGTATGTATATATATGTGTGTGTGTATATGTTTGTATGTATGTATATGTATATATATGTATATATGTGTGTGTGTGTTTACTTATGTATGTGTATGTATGTCTGTATATTTATATATGTTTTTGATCAAATGTCGTTGCATTTATGTGTATGTACGTATATATGTGTATTTATTACTATAGATAAGTTTTTTTATGTAGATATTCATGTGTATGTATATTTCTGTATGTGTGTATGCATGTATGTATGTGTATGTGTGTGTATATATATATGTATATATATGTGTGTGTGTATATGTTTGTATGTATGTATATGTATATATATGTATATATGTGTGTGTGTGCTTACTTATGTAGGTTTGCAGTTGTATATATGTATGTTGACACCTACTATATATGAAATTGTTTATGTGTACGTGTAGGTAGGGAAACTTGGGTATGTCATTACGGCCACATGAGTTAGGATATATGTGTGTATATATGTTTATTTTTGTGTATTGCTGTGTATATATATATTTATTTGTAAATATGTGTACACATATTTGTGTGTATATTTGTGGGTACATATAGGTATATGTGTATGTATGTGTATGTGTACTTGATACCATGGAAATGTATACGTATGTATATGTTTATGTATGTATGTGTAGATGTTTCGGTGTGTATGTATGTATGTATATTTATGTATATGTGTGAGTATGTGTGTATGTGTATGTATATATGTATATGTATGTGTATATGTATGTGTATATGTATATATATGTATATATGTGTGTATATGTATATATGTGTATATATATATATGTTTGTATGCGTATATATGTGTGTGTGTGTGTGTGTGTGTGTGTGTGTGTGTGTGTGTGTGTGTATACTTATATGTATATGAGGTGGACATCGTAGCTACCGATGGGTGGTGAGTTTAATGTCCGTTTTTTTTTTGTTTTTTTTTTTACATACACTATATTTTAATATATTAAATAATATTAATTTTGATCATTTTTATCTTTGTATATTTACTCGCTTAAATTAGATTTCAATAGGTTGTTAACATTCATGCAATGACATTTTCTGTCTTAAATATTTATCGGTTGGGGTATCCAACTGTCTGGGTCAATGTCTGTGGATGTGTGTGCATGTATTTATATGTATCTATGTGTATGGAAAGTGCATCCACTTTTAATTATGTATGTATGTACGTGTGTGTTGGTTTCCCTTCTCCCATTCCCCCCCCTTTTTTTTTTTTTTTTTTTTTTCATGACGGACGGGGGAGATGTTCTCTGTCTTGTCCCCTTTTTTGTGTGTGTATATGTCTTGGTGCTTATGTATTAGAATCTGACTGCGTTTGTTTTATGCGTGAGTTTGGGACCCCATTTACACATCATGAGGATTAAAATGTATACATTGTAAAAAGACCGGATATTAAATATAGCTAAAGTAACTTCAATGAAAAAATATATTGAATAACATATATATTTCTTCTTTTCTCCTCAGTAATTTTATAGTTGTAAACTTGATAGCGAATAAATGTTAAATTTTGATTTTGTAATTAGCAGTTTTAAATTTTAATATTAAATTTTATCATATAATTTAGTAATTATTCGTTGGAATAAATTATTTTTTAATACTAAACATCTGAATAGATATTATAACATGACTTCGTTATCGAGCTTTTTGAATTTTCCTGTACTTGTGTTCTGATTGGTCCATCTAGCCTTTGTAACAACGTTTTCCCCTTGCGTAGAATATTAATTAATTTGAAACTTTTAAAACCATTTATTTTACATTCAACGTCATCACTTGATAAGACACCGAAGGTGTTGAAACAAAATGGCTATTTTTGTAGTGATTTTATAACATTATAAATTTTTTTCTTTAAAAATAAATAATTATATATATATATATATATATATATATATATATATATATATATATATATATATTGACCCCTAATATTATCCACATATATACATATATATATATATATATATATATATATATATATATATATATATATATACACATTTTGAACAATAAAAAATATTAAAAAATTGAAATCTTCAAACACACTGGGTTGTAGATTAATATTCTTTCATTTTTATTATTATTTCATTTAGATTCCTCAACCAGTTTCGGCCAAAATGGCCATCATCAGGAGATAAAAAATTCTGCTTGCTGGTAGCAGTGAACTACAGAAATTAATGTCTTGATGGAGAAAATTTGTCTGTAGTTTACATATATATATATATATATATATATATATATATATATATATATATATATATATATATATATATATATATTCAAATGTACTGAGAACGAAAATAATACATAAATTCTAACATTCACAGCATTAATTAAAGAGAGGGCTCAATACCGATAGCAGAACAATAATTATTTATTATAATTTTTTTCATATAGACAAAAACAATTTTCTCACGACAGAGATGCAACTTCGTTTCAGTGCATTTAGTTGCACCTCTCTAAGCATTTTAGTTCTCACCAGTCGAGGTGCAACTAAATGCACCGAAACGAAATTGCATCTCTGTCGTGAGTAAATTGCTTTTGTCTATATGAAAAAAATATAATATATATATATATATTAATACCTGCAAAGATTCACTAAAATTGAGCATACATGATATAAAAATATTCCAAACTAAATAAAAACTTATTTAAATTTATAAAATTTCGAGTAATTAAATTGTTTACAGGTTTGCGTTGGTCATACGCTGTACACATTAGAGATTTTAAATCATCATTTTTTTTTTTTTTTTTTAAACACCCGTTTACCGAAAATCTGCGCTAAGTCGTAAAATGAAAAATTCAATAAAACTAAGAAAGTATTTAATTAGAAATGCTTTAATTACTTTTATGAATAAGATATGTTATGGAAACTATTTCCTTAAGAAAAAATTTTGATAGATAATGAATTTTTACAAGAATTGTTTTCATTTTTTTCTTTTAATTAGAATAATTTATAAAATTTAAAATCTTTTAAAGTTCTGTATTAAATTGAACCGATTAAGTGATATTGCTATGAAGTAGAAACTATATTTACTAAGCATAAATGCAGAACTTATTATGATTCATCGATAAACATGTATTTTTAACATTTTTGTGTGCCGATTTTTTAAAATACGGACGTCCATATACGACATTATCAAAAATGAGAGCGATAACTATAGTTCACTGAAAACCAAAATAACTAAAATTCAATAAAACATTAAATTACAGTGAATATTTTCCTAATTTTTTAAGATTACTTTATTGTTAAAAACTATATAGAAAAAGGCTCTCACGACATATTCCTTAAGAAATTTTTACTGATATTGTCCACCGTAGAAAAAAATTAAATACAATTTGCATATCAGTCAAGGTGTGAGATATTTTAAACTAAAAGTAATATTTGTTCATATTTATAAAATATCAATAATATTTGTAATAAAGTTACAGAAAAGTTCATTTCTGTGATATTTTAAAGTTAAAATAAATAATATTTGTTTCAAATCAAATTAATTAAACTTTAAATCGGCTAATAATCCTCAATTAAAGTTATAAAAAAGTTCATTTTGTTTTTTGAAAGAGAATTACATTGTGATGACAGTTGACTAGAAACGGAGCGAAAATCAGCAATGTTTAGTGATTTAAAAACGAAAATTACTTCCAGTCAATTTAAATTAGTTTTGAAATACAGCAAAGTATTTTGCTTATTGGGAATATGAAATTTAATATATTAGCTTGAAATTAAAACTGAAATAGAAGTTTCAAAATAGATTTTTCATATTCAAAAAATAATTTTAAACCTTAGGTATTGCATTTTTGTAGAGAGGCACCTACATAAAATCTAATTTTCTTTCCTCAGTTATTTTTCTTCCCGCAAATATCTAACTGGTTCTGTACCTATCTATCTCGAACTGTTCATATCTTTATATCTATCTATCTATCTATCTATCTATCTATCTATCTATCTATCTCTATATACATATGGTTATTGGTTATTGTAACTAGACAGGTGAATTATTATTAGTGAGTTCGATCCCCACTGGCTGCCGTTTACAACATTAAGTAACCCAACAAGAGTTGACATATCAGAAAGCTTACCAATCTTTCATCAATATTTTGTTAATTTCTAAATTCTTACTCGAATCTCTTTCTCCTTCTCATTCTTTCTCTCTCTCATCCTCTCTCTCTCTCCCTCTCTCTCTCTCTGTCACTATCTATCTATCTATGTCAGTTCCTTCACTGTTTCTCTATGTATCTATCTCATTCTGTTCATCTATCTCTCCGCTCTCTCTTTCTCTCTCTCTCTCTATATAATTTAGTTACTATCTCTTTCTGCCCATTATCTATCTATCTATCTATCTATCTATCTATGTCACTTTCTTCATTGTCTATCTATCGCATTCTGCTCATATCTCATTCATATATATCTATCTATCTATGTCAGTTCTCTCATTATTCTATGTAACTATCTCATTCTGTTCATCTCTCTCTCTCTCTCTCTCTCTCTCTCTCTCTCTCTCCCTATATATATATATATATATATATATATATATACATATATATATATATATAATTCAGTACTATCTATCTCATGTTTTCCATTATCTACCTATCTATCTATGCGAGTTGCTTCGTTGTGTAGCTATCTATCGCATTCTGTTCATATCTATTTCTTTCATTTATATCTATATATCTATTTATCTATCTATCAATCTCAGTTACTTCATTGTTTCTCTGTCAGTCTATCTCTGCATTTACCTCATTCTGCCCATCTTTCTCTCTCTCTGCATATATATATATATATATATATATATATATATATATATATATATATATATATATATATATATATCATTCAGTTACTATCTATCTATCTCATTCTGTCCATTATTTATGTCAGTTTCCTTATTGTCTATCTATCTATCTATCTATCTATCTCATTCTCTTCTTATCTATCTATCTATCTATCTATCTCATTCTGTTCTTATCTATCTATCTATCTATCTCATTCTGTTCTTATCTATCTATCTATCTATCTATCTATCTATCTCATTCTGTTCTTATCTATCTATCTATCTATCTATCTATCTATCTATCTCATTCTGTTCTTATCTATCTATCTATCTATCTCATTCTGTTCTTATCTATCTATCTATCTATCTCATTCTGTTCTTATCTATCTATCTATCTATCTATCTCATTCTGTTCTTATCTATCTATCTATCTATCTATCTCATTCTGTTCTTATCTATCTATCTATCTATTTCATTCTGTTCTTATCTATCTATCTATCTCATTCTGTTCTTATCTATCTATCTATCTATCTCATTCTGTTCTTATCTATCTATCTATCTATCTATCTCATTCTGTTCTTATCTATCTATCTATCTATCTATCTCATTCTGTTCTTATCTGTCTATCTATCTATCTATCTATCTATCTCATTCTGTTCTTATCTATCTATCTATCTATCTATCTCATTCTGTTCTTATCTATCTATCTATCTGTCTATCTATCTATCTATCTATCTGTCTGTCTATCAATATATGTCAGTTTCTTTATTATCCGTCTATCTATCTATCTACCTCATTCAGTTACTATCTATCTATCTATCTATCTATCTATCTATCTATCTCATTCTGTTCATATCCATCTACCTATCTATCTTACTGATTACTCACTCTTTCTTATATCCACTTTATTCACTCCCCTTCGTTTTTCTTCTCGCCTCTTCATTTCACAAGGACAAGAATCGGATAATTTCGCCGTTTCTGTGTCCCCCACCACACACACACATCACTTTTTTACGCGCCCAGATCGACCTAGCCTTTCAAAGAGCACAATGTTTTGGGGGTTTCATAGAGCAACGGCCAGGCAAAATGAATGAAACGACACGGTAACCATCAGTAATTTTCTCCTCTAGTAGTATCCGCTATTGTTGTTTGTGATGGGAGCATCGTTAACTGACAATAGCTCGTGCGCAATGAGAACACGCGCCAATTAAAATGGCACAAAACGACTCAAATAGCAAAGCATATATACACTCATACATTCAAACATACATACACGCAAACGCACACACAAACACATACACACACCACCACGCGCATACATATAGGCATTCATACAACCAAACAGACGAATACGCATACACACAACATTTAGATCAATAAGTCCGTAGACTGACTTTTTTTAAGCGTTTCACCCCAAGCAAGGCGGGAATGCTACTGGCACCCAAGGGTTTACAGAGAATGAAAGTAAGAGTAAAGAGGGGTGTTTGAGGAAAAGGAGAAAGAGAAGGACGGAGATCAAGATCAAGGCATCAGAAAATATCGATTGACATTACATTGACATTTTTGAAGGTTATAGTTATCAGGGAAGCAAGTAACAGGAAGGGAGTTCCACTGTCAGGAAGTGTGAGAGAAGCTTTTAGATTAGAAGAGACAGTTATATTTAACTGTTTCGATAGTGAAAGGGTGGGACCGAGATAGCAACCTAGTAGCTTATTTAAATTCATAGAGTTGAGGCACTAGTGCAAATAGAGCGTCAGGGAAGTTGCTATGAAAATATTTGTAGAAAAGACAGAGGGAAGCCACATCACGTCTGTGAGAAAGTGACTGTAGACGAGATTCCAAATCAGAACCTATAACATTGCATATCCGTCTTTGGATTTTGTCTAGGACCTTTAAGGTCACGAGACCATATATGGCAGCAGTATTCCATGCAAGGAAGGTAGATGGTAGGATGGAAGATTTGTAGATATGAAGGATGAACTCAGGCAAGAAAAAACCTTATGGCGAGACGCAGAGAACCAACCTTCCTTGCTTAAATTCATAGAGTTGGGGCAAGTTGGAAAATAGCTTATCAGGGCAGTCGCCATAAAAATATTTGTAGAAAAGACAGAGAGAAGCCCAGATCACGTCTGTGGGAAAGTGACTGGAGTCGAGATTGTAATTATCAGGGAAGCAAGTACGCGGAAGGGAGTTCCACTGTCGTGAAGTGCGAGAGAAGAATCTGTTGGAGTAGAAGTGGCGGTTATATTTAACTGTTTCAACAGTAAAAGGGTGAGACCTAGATGTCAACCTAGTAGCATGCTTAAATTCATCGAGTTGGGGCACCAGGGAAATAGCTTTTCAGGGCAGTTGCCATGAAAATATTTGTAGAAAAGACAGAGAGAAGCCCAGATCACGTCTGTGAGAAAGTGACTGGAGTCGAGATTGTAATTATCAGAGAAGCAAGTAAGCGGAAGGGAGTTCCACTGTCGGGAAGTGCAAGAGAAGAATCTGAGTAGAAGTGGCGGTTACATTTAACTGTTTCAACGGTAAAAGTGTGAGACCTAGATGCCAACCTTGTAGCACGCTTAAATTCATGTAGTTGGGGCACCAGGGAAAATAGCTTATCAGAGCAGTTGCCAAATATTTGTAGAAAAGACAGAGAGAAGCCCAGATCAGAACCGACTACATTGCAATTCCCTCTTTGGAGACGGGGATCAAGATCAAGGCATCAGAAGATATCGATTGACATTACGTTTAAATTTTTGAAGATTATATTCCTCGGGTAAGTGAGTAAGGGAAAGCTGTTGGAGTAGAAGAGGCGGTTACATTTAACTGTTTTACCAGTAAAAAGGCGGGACCGAGATGCTAAACTAGTAACTCGCTTAAATTCATGTGTTTGAGGCACCAGTGAAAATAGCTGGTTAGAGTAGTTGCCGTAAAAATATCTGTAGAAAACACAGAGGCAAGCCACATCACGTCTGTGAGAAAGTGCTTGGAGTTGAGGTGACATATCTGGACCGATCACATTGCATATTTGTCTTTGGATTTCGCGATGAACAGCAGGGCGGGGTTGGTGGGGGGGGCGAACATATATGACAACAGTATTTTATGCATGGGTGAATGGTAGATTTGTGAGGGATGGACTCAGACGAGAAAAAATACCCTTCTGGCGCGACACAGAGAACGATTTTTTCTTGATTCAATATAGTTGTTCCACTACATGAAGCTATTAACTGGATTTTAATCTGAAACTTTTTATATGATGTCTGTAATTAATATTTAACCTATTGGGTTTGCAAGTAGGGTAGCGGTTATTGGCGCGATAAGCGGGCCTTATTTTTAAAGTAATTATATCGTGTGAATTAAATGCTTTTTTGTTATTACACAGGCTTATTGCTGTCCCTTGATAGCGGTTTAAACGCACACGCATATCTGCGCGATTAAACACACGCACGCACATATACAGTGTGTAACAGAAAAATTGCCCAAATCTTGTAACAGCAGAATTGTCCAATCGTTAGATTAAGCTTTGAAGCGTTGTATCTTAGAAATGATTAAAGATATCTTACTGGAATTCTTTTTTTTTTTTATAACGCTATTGGACTCTACTTTGAACAGCAAGAATATATTTAGCTCTAAGTTGGATAGCTGATTCCTCTTTCTGTTATGACCTTCTTATCCCGTTTTCCTCTTTACTATTCTCTCTTTTAAAAACTTATTTACCGTTCTCTTGATGGTTCTTGAATGGACTTTGAAGATGGAAGCCAGAGTATGAATGTTGGTACCATTACTGAAGGCCAGAATGACCTTTTTTCCTCACACCATTGCTCAGTTCGGAAGACATAGTGGGGCTGACACAAAATGATTTTAACCTGTTCTTTTTCTAGCTGAATAACTCAAAGTGTTTTTCGGTGATTCTTACGACAAATGGTGTCAAGATGGCTAAACATCTTATCTGAAAACCTGGAAAAAAAACTCAATTAGTTTAGTGGTTTTTGGATATTAAATATTTTGTGGAATGGACAATTATCCTATGCTGTTACACGATTTGGACAATTATGCTGTTACACCCGGTAACGATCACATATGCATATATGATATATAACCATATATTTATTTATTTTTTATATTTCAAGAACAAAATTGAGGGAAAATGTATCACGCATAAGCGAAACATCTTCATCCGACACAAATGGCCTGTATTCCTCACATCTTCAACAACAGATACCCGACATACTTTGTTTAGAAGAAATTAACCCCTGTGGTTTATTTTGGCTTAATACTTTGATCTCCTTGTTTTGTTTGGGCCAACAATTCGACACAATGTACCGAACTTTATTACAATATTGGCGCATTGGGAGTTTCCGACCCCATTTCTTTACTAGCCGAGATCTTGATGAGGAGTTTCCGACCCCATTTCTTTACTAGCCGAGATCTTGATGACTGGGAATTATTTATAGAGTTCGTACTTGCACTTGTATAGCGATTTTCCAAAGCGTAGCTTAGATGCGGCACAAGGTCGAAAGTATGGAGCACACAGTGAAGATCGAACTCACTACTCAGTCGTAATTGTTCTAGCGAGACAAGCTTTCTAACCATTACACCACCACGGGGTACCCGTACTTGCACATGTATACGAGATAAATGACCGATTAGAAGCGCATGTTTGGTCTGACTAAAAACTCGGACCCGAACTAGTCTATGTTGGACCAAGATCACTTCCAGGTCCAAAGACACCGCTGCGTTTTGAACCGTTGAGTCTATGCGTTAACACATTTGTCTGCAAGAGTGGCCATTTCTTATATAATATCTAATTTTCTTTCCTCAAGGAATATTTTTATGTTTTCAGGAACACATTCTCTATATTTTTTTCTATTAGAATCAGTTGCTTAGTCGTGGTTATCTTCGATATTTTTCGAGTGGCCGCCACCTTTTAAAAATAAGTTTCTTTTTCATTCGAATACTCGAGATAAGTTTGACCGTCGGTTTTCCGTAACTTCTTGATTCTTTGACGGTAAGCTTCATGCACTAATTCATATGTTTTAACTCTTTGAACCCTGACCACCGCTATGGTCACGTGATCTACTTAATTCAATAATGGGATCGCCTGTGTTTTGCTCACTGGCGATCTATGTTCAAGCTCAAGTGTCGGTAGCGACACTTTATTCTTATATAACACTAATAATACGCGCAAAAATTTCATGATTTTCCTATTTCAATTTTTTAATAGATCATAATATTTAAAGAATAAATAAAATCATTGTGAGTTCCACAACTACAAAATACCCATGAAAATTCTTCCATTTCATCTTTAAATATTTGGGCTTAAAAACTTTAACAAAATATTGTAATAACAATCATAAGTATGAATTCAGATCGATATTTAAAGAAGTAGGGGGGTACAAATGAAAATATTTCTCCATTTCATTGAAGCAGACGTTAATCGCGTGATAATGTTATCGCTTCCTCTATCTTCTCTTTCTTTTCAATAAAACCAAACGGCATCTCTGATAATCCTTTTCCTTATTTTCTCGTGATCAAAACAATAATTCATTGTTTATGAAGTATCTACAGGGTATAACGTACGCGCTAGCTAACTAAAAGACAAAGGGGAAAAACAGAATTATAAAATGATATATACGTATATATACAATAGAATAATCAAACGAAGGTTGGTAATGAACGATTATACTTAGGACACGAACAACACATATAGGATTCGCCAACGGCGCGTAGAAAAAGTAGTCAACTGCTAGAAGTG
Source organism: Acanthosepion lycidas (assembly GCA_963932145.1). NCBI lineage: Eukaryota > Metazoa > Mollusca > Cephalopoda > Sepiida > Sepiidae > Acanthosepion > Acanthosepion lycidas. The sequence continues at coordinate 22,764,425 of OZ010599.1, forward strand.
AGTCAAGTGAATTCCACAATGAATCTCCAACTGCAAGATATTAGGTTGGTGCAAAAAAAAAAATAATGACGTAATAATGACGTTTTTTGACGTTAAAAAATACGTCAAAAAACGACATTACTACGTCATTATTTTTGCACCAACCTAATATCTACCAACTGAAGGATATCTACCAACACGCGGTCAGATGTGGCACAAGGTCGAATTTAATGTGAGACATCCAAGTCCTTAGGCTCTGTCAAAAACTCCCTGTATAAAACGGGGTTGGGTAGCTGTCTCCCGAGACGAGACTCTGCCCTTCGACATAGCCTCGTCTGGGGATCCTCTCTACCCAGAGGCAGAGAGTTTGACCAACACAACTGGAGACGAATCTCCAATTAATTCCCGAAGAATGGATATCTACCAACCGTCCCACGCATTCAGATGTGGCACAAGTCCGAATTTTATGTGAGGTACCCGAGCCCGTAAGCTCGGTCAAAAATTCTCCGTAGACGCCGAATAAAACGGGGTCGGGTAGCTGTTTCCCGAGACGAGACTCTGCCCTTCGACATAGCCTCGTCTGGGGATCTTCTCTAACCGGAGGCAGAAATTTTTATCAGCATAGCTGGAGACGAATCTCAAACTGCAGGATATCTACCAACCGCCCCACGAGGTCAGATGTGGCACAAGGCCGAATTTTATGTGGGGTATCCGAGCACATAGACGCGGCCAAAAATTCTCCGTAGACCACGTATAAAATGGGGTCGGGTAGCTGTTTCCCGAGATGAGACTCTGCCCATCGTCTGGGTATCCTCTCTGTCCGGAGGCAGAGATTTTTTATCAGCGCAGCTATAAACGAATCTTCAACTACAGGATATCTACCAACCGCCCCACGCGGTCAGATGTGGCACAAAGCCGAATTTAATGTGGGCTCGACCAAAAATTTCCCGTAGAGCGCGTGTATTTACTTCTGTATTTATGTGAATGGGGACATACCCATTATTATCCGTAGGTATGCTACACCACTACACCATTTATATAACTTCTAGAAAGTTGATTTTTTCTTTGCATTGCCTGTTTTATACTATCATTCTTTTCTAGTACTTGTTTTGGTTGAGAAGTAAAAGTAAATTTTGTTTATGAATTCTCATCTCCTGTAGTCGGAACTACAAACATGTTTTCCATCAGGGAATACACTTTTTTTTAGCCAAGGTGTGCCGAAACTTGTGCGACCAAGAGGACCAGTCTGACAGCTCAAGTTTTGAAATACCGATTCACAGGAAAGCACATTTCTCGTCCGGTTTTCTACTGACTTATATCTACTAGCTTCAGTTTCATACTGAAAACGTAAACAATAAGCATTTTTTTTAAGCATTTTTATAAGAATTAATGTCGGATAAAAATTCCTTTCAAAAAAGAATATATATATATATATATATATATATATTATATATATATATATATATATATATATATATATATATATATATATATATATATATATATATATGCCTGTGTGTGTCCATGTGTCTGTGTATTTGGTTTCCTCTGCCAATTATATGCAATTATTAAGTCAGATGTTTCATTCTATTTTAATTTTGTAATAAGTACTTTCTCTTACCCACCATATTCTTCTCATCCCTCGCTCTCTCTCCCTCTCTCTCTCTCTCACTCTCTTCTTTCTTTCTTTCTAATTTTTTCTTTCTATCGTTTCTTTCTTTATTTATTTCCATTGTTTCTTTCTTTCTAATTTTTCTTTCTTTCTAAATTTTCTTTCTTCTTTCTTTCTTTATTTCTATTGTTTCTTTTTCATTTTCTTTCTATCTTTCTGTCTTTCTAATTTTTCTTTCTTTTATTCTTTCTATTGCTTCTTTCGTTCGTCCTTTATTTATTTATTTATTTTGTTTCTTTCATTCAAATTCTTCTTTCTTTCTTTCTATTGTTTCTTTCTTTCTAATTCTTCTTTCTTTCTTTCTTTATTTCCATTGTTTCTTTCTTTTTTTACTTCTTTATTTCTATTTTTTCTTTCTTTCTAATTCTTCTTTCTTTCTTTCTATATTTATTTCTATTGTTTCTTTCTTTTTTTACTTGTTTATTTCTATTTTTTCTTTCTTTCTAATTCTTCTTTCTTTCTTTCATCATTTCTATTGTTTCTTTCTTTGTAATTCTTCTTTCTTTCTTTTTCTATTGTTTCTTTCTAATTCTTGTTTCTTTCTTTCTTTCTATTGTTTCTTTCTTTCTAATTCTTCTTTCTTTATTTACTTCAATTGTTTCTTTCTTTATTTATTTCTTTATTTCCATTGTTTCTTTCTTTCTAATTCTTCTTTCTTTCTTTTTCCTATTGTTTCTTTCTAATTCTTCTTTATTTCTTTATTTCTATTGTTTCTTTCTTTATAATTCTTCTTTTTGTCGTTCTTCCTTTATTTCTAATATTTCTTTCTTTCTAATTCTTCTTTCTTTCTTTTTTCTATTGTTTCTTTCTTTTTTATTTCCTTATTTCTATTGTTTCTTTCTTTATAATTCTTCTTTCTTTCTTTCTTTTGTTATTCCTATTGTTTCTTTCTAATTCTTCTTTATTTATTTATTTACTTCTATTGTTTCTTTCTTTCTTTATTTCCATTGTTTCTTCTTCTTTCTTTCTTTCCATTGTTTCTTTCTTTCTAATTCTTCTTTCTTTCTATCTTTATTTCTATTGTTTCTTTCTTTCTAATTCTTCTTCTTTCTTTCTTTTTTTATTGTTTCTTTCTTTTTTATTTCCTTATTATTCCTGTTATTCCTATTGTTTCTTTCTAATTCTTCTTCATTTATTTATGTACTTGTATTGTTTCTTTCTTTCTATTGTTTTTTCTTTTTTTATTTTTATTTTTTCTTTCTTTCTAATTCTTCTTTCTTTCTTTCGTTATTCCTATTGTTTCTTTCTAATTTTTCTTTCTTTATTTACTTCTATTGTTTGTTTCTTTATTTATTTATTTCCATTGTTTCTTTCTTTGTAATTCTTCTTTCTTTCTTTCTTTCTTTCTTTTTTATTTCTATTGTTTCTTTCTTTCTAATTCTTCTTTCTTTTTTCTATTGTTTCTTTCTTTTTTTACTTTTTTATTTCTATTTTTTCTTTCTTTCTAATTCTTCTTTCTTTATTTATTTACGTTTATTGTTTCTTTCTTTCTTTCTTTCTTTCTTTCTTTATTTCCATTGTTTCTTTCTTTATAATTTTTCTTTCTTTCTATATTTATTTCTATTCTTTCTTTATTCATTTATTTCCATTGTTTCTTTCTACTTCTTCTTTCTTTCTTTCTTTCTTTCTTTCTATTGTTTCTTTCTTTCTAATTCTTCTTTCTTTCTTTCATAAGAAATAATATCGGATAAAAATTCTTTTGAAAAAGAATATATCTTGATATGTATGTATATAAGTGTGTGGGTCTGTTTCTGTATTTGTGTATCTGTGTGTGTGTGTGTGTGTGTGGTTTCCCCTGCCAATTATTAACAATTATTAAGTCAGATGTTTCATTCTATTTTAATTCTGTCATAAGTACTTTCTACTACCCGCCATCTTCTTCCCTTTCCCACTCTCTCTCTCTCTTCTTTCTTTCTTTCTTTTTTTCTCTCAACCTACTCTCTCTTTTTCTTTCTTTTTTCTATTTTTCTTTCTTTCTTTCTCTCAGCCTCCCCTCTTTCTCTCTCTCTCTCTCTCTCTCTACGCCCCTTTCTCCATCATACACCCACGTACATATACAGATTTTCTTTCGTTTTTTAATATTCAAACTGTGTTTATTGTTCCATGGTTTCCTGTGGGCAAATATTTTATCCAATCTTCTTTTGCTCTGTCTTCGGAAAAACCTTACCTTTCAATGCGCCAACGCTCCACAAAAACCCTTCTCATCTCTATGGATCCATCAAATAATCGGCTCTTTACACTTTTCAGTCCTAATTATTAAATAGATCACATTTAAAACTCGTCTTAATTCTACTCAAGCATCTTTCCCCTCCTATACACGTTCGTTCGAAACAAGCGATGTTTTCGCCTTTCCTCTCACTCCATCAAACCCCACAGCTCCGTTTCCTCCATTTTTTTTATCTTCCGTCCCTCATTTGAAACCGGAAATGAGTTAACAATGTACCGGACTTCCGGTCAATGTGCTTGGCGTCAGCATCCGCCATCTTGTAAATTGTCTTGTCTTTAGCTCGTCAAGCGGCTTTTCATCGCGACCATCAGAAGATAGGCGCCTTTCTTTAATTTTTTTCTTTTTTTTTTTTTTTTTTTTTTTTTACTATAATCGAAACTCTGTGCACTGTCTTTACCCCCATTATAATATCGTCTGCATTAACAAAATGGTGACACGCAATAACTAATTAAGATTCCAATTACTCGGCGAATCGACTTCATCTTTGACAAGAAATAGTTCTTCAGTCAAAAGTAGCCTTGCTTCTTTTTCTTTTTTATCCTATCTTTTGTTTAGTACGATTTTATGATTTTCTTCCTGGAAATTATTTTGTTCTTTACTTCAATTCGCTTTTCTACGTTCCATTACTTTTCCTTCAAGCCATCTTCATTTTCTCTTTCATTGTCATTCGTACCAATTTTTTTCTCTCGTGTTTTATTGCCTTGTTTCATTCCTTTCTTTTTGTCTTTTTCTTTTTCATTCCTTTCAAATTCTCGAATGCATAATTATACTACCCTATTTGATTCTAATATTGCATTCCCTTTTTTTAACATATGCCTATCTCTTCTTTCCTTGGTTTATGTTTTCCAGCTTGTGTTGAGATCGATAGATAGATAGATAGATAGATAGATAGATAGATAGATAGATAGATAGATAGATAGATAGATAGATAGATAGATTATGGACTGAGATAGATAGATAGATAGATAGATAGATAGATAGATAGATAGATAGATAGATAGATAGATAGATAGATTATGGACTGAGATAGATAGATAGATAGATAGATAGATAGATAGATAGATAGATAGATAGATAGATAGATAGATAGATAGATTATGGACTGAGATAGATAGATAGATAGATAGATAGATAGATAGATAGATAGATAGATAGATAGATAGATAGATAGATAGATTATGGACTGAGATAGATAGATAGATAGATAGATAGATAGATAGATAGATAGATAGATAGATAGATAGATAGATTATGGACAGACTGAGATAGATAGATAGATAGATAGATAGATAGATAGATAGATAGATAGATAGATAGATAGATAGATATGTTTGTATTCGTGAACAGTGACATATAGATACGAACAAAGATTCTTTAGTTTTTTATTTAAAAAAATAAGAAATTACCTGTAAGGAAGATTGTGTTCCACCAAGCTCTTAATGGTAAGACCATGTCTATCTATTTTAAAAATCGACCTTCAAGATCTTGGATTTCAGTACGTAACAGCTGTGGACCGAGATGGTCAATACCTTTAGATAATTGTCACGCACAAGTTGTCTAGCACGCATCACATTGTGCAGAATGTGAATTAGGACAACTGTATTGCGCCAAATTTTCGAAGGAAGGCAACCATCGGTGATCAAGTATTACTCTCCATTGAAAGTGACAGAGAGAAAGTGGGATATAGTAATGAAGATAGTGTTGTGCCAGAGCTTGTCTTAGCTTCATATATTAGGTCAAATTATCAGACAAGCAAACTATTTGAAATGTACAAGAAAGTGCTGGAAATTTAGCAACAAGACCAATAACACCTTCCAAAAATATGTTGTTCATTTATTGTTACAGATTGTGTAGGCTAGTTCAAAATAGCAAACCCGACCGTACCGGTCAAAACTTTGGCAATTTGAAATCAGTATGGGTGGTTTTAACCCGTGGGTGGGGAATCCTGATGGTGTTGGATTGTCTTTAAGACAGTCAGTACGGTGTCAATAATAGAAGGGTGATGACTCCTCTGCGCTCTCACATTTCTTGGCGTGCCTGACTTCAGCAGATTTGAGACACGCTACCCGGTGATGGTGGCAATCAGTGACGGACTTGATGACATCCATCCTAACTACCTCCTCCTCTCATTTCCTGCAAGAAATATTACGATATACTTTATTACTACTGCGTAAACCCAGTCCTGAAATGAAGGCGATGAAAAGAAACCTAAGAAAATTGTCTGGCGTTCATTCAGTTTGTGATGCAGATTTAGGGGCATGATAAATTGCCGATAAATCTCGCGAAGCCAAAGACGACAGGCAAAGCAACATCAATTGGTCTTGTTTGGGCAATTCACAACCACCATATATATATATATATATATATATATATATATATATGTGTGTGTGTGTGTACGCCAGCTGGATGTTTACCATAAAACCTGTCTGCGTGCAATCTATGGAGTTAACCTTCAAGATAGGACATCTTTAACAGGTGTGATATTGAAGAAATCGAGACTTTTCCCTTACAGTCTCAGTTACGTTGGACTGGTCACCTCTTGAGAATGTCTGATGACAGGATATCCAAGATCCTAATGTACAGCCAGTTAGATCAGGGCTACAGGAATGTAGAACGCCCATGACAAGCTGAAAAGCAACTTGTCAGCAGTCAATGTACCACATAACACCCTTGAGCGCTTAACCTTGGAGCAGGTAGAATGGAGATCAACGTGTTTTAGTGGACTCAGCAGTTTTCAATTTGCTTGTCTGAATCATCTTCAAGAAGCGAGAGAAAGATCTAAAAGGTCATCCAATCTAACAGTGATCTCATCTCACAATCCTCACTCTTGCTCCATGTGTGGCCTCCTTTGTAAATCACTAGTAGGTCTTATGTGTCACTTAAGATTATCGCACAAAATTTCATAACTGAATCAATTAAGCTGTCAGATCCTCATACGTCGAAACCGATGGGAGAGTCCGTTATTATAATTATTATTACTATTATTATTATTATCAATGTATGCCGAAATCTCTACACAAAAGCTTTCATGTTTCAATACTTTGATTGTACTTCTTCAGACGATCGTAAGTAACTGGTGATTAAATTATTTTTAAGGAAATTTAAAAACAAATTCTTACCTCTTCTCCGAAAGTTAAAGGGCTGGGAGTACATAAGGTCAGAATAAAATATAGACTTCTGGGTATGTCTTGATTAACCAAATAAATGCCAGATCTTCCGCTAAATAAAAAAAAAAATATACTCAGAGGGTGTAGGTCCGTGAGTTATTTTTTCATATCCCGATAAATTGGAACATAGACAGGCCATCGTTGGCGATTGCGGAAAATATTATTAAAAGCAAAGGTTTAACAGTAAAGCGTTTGGTTTGAAATTCCATGAAGTTTACCCGGGTCGAGAGAAACCTGAAGAAGACCGGAGGACACAGCAGCCGAAAAGTTGTAATAAAACTAACAAAAATAATTAGTTGAAATCGTCAT
>OZ010599.1:22779278-22781778 GCA_963932145.1 Acanthosepion lycidas
TTACAATCTGCAAATATTTTCTGGCTTTGAATAACCTACAAAGGGTTGATAAGCCGTAGAAAACGAATCAATCAATCAATAGTCGAATTTGTGTCAGTGAACCATTATTAGCTGTCCTAAAAATTCTTACAATCTCAAAATATTTTCTGGCTTTAAATAACCTACAAAGGGTTGATAAGCCGTAGAAAACGAATCAATCAATCAATAGTCGAATTTGTGTCAGTTAACCATTATTAGCTGCCCTAAAATTCTTACAATCTGCAAATATTTTCTGGCTTTGAATAACCTACAAAGGGTTGATAAGCCGTAGAAAACGAATCAATCAATCAATAGTCGAATTTGTGTCAGTGAACCATTATTAGCTGTCCTAAAAATTCTTACAATCTCAAAATATTTTCTGTCTTTAAATAACCTACAAAGGGTTGATAAGCCGTAGAAAACGAATCAATCAATCAATAGTCGAATTTGTGTCAATGAACCATTATTATCTGCCCTAAAAATTCTTACAATCTGCAAATATTTTCTGGCTTTAAATAACCTACAAAGGGTTGATAAGCCGTAGGAAACGAATCAATCAATCAATAGTCGAATTTGTGTCAGTGAACCATTATTATCTGCCCTAAAAATTCTTACAATCTGCAAATATTTTCTGGCTTTAAATAACCTACAAATGGTTTATAAGCCGTAGAAAACGAATCAATCAATCAATAGTCGAATTTGTGTCAGTGAACCATTATTATCTGCCCTAAAAATTCTTACAATCTGCAAATATTTTCTGGCTTTAAATAACCTACAAAGGGTTGATAAGCTGTAGAAAACGAATCAATCAATCAATAGTCGAATTTGTGTCAGTGAACCATTATTATCTGCCCTAAAAATTCTTATAATCTGCAAATATTTTCTGGCTTTAAATAACCTGCAAAGGGTTGATAAGCCGTAGAAAACGAATCAATCAATCAATAGTCGAATTTGTGTCAGTGAACCATTATTATCTGCCCTAAAAATTCTGACAATCTGCAAATATTTTCTGGCTTTAAATAACCTACAAAGGGTTGATAAGCCGTAGAAAACGAATCAATCAATCAATAGTCGAATTTGAGTTAGTGAACCATTATTATCTGCCCTAAAAATTCTTTTAAACTGGAAATATTTTCTGGCTTTAGATAACCTGCAAAGGGTTGATAAGCCGTAGAAAACGAATCAATCAATCAATAGTCGAATTTGTGTCAATGAACCATTATTATCTGCCCTAAAAATTCTTATAATCTGCAAATATTTTCTGGCTTTAAATAACCTACAAAGGGTTGATAAGCCTTAGAAAACGAATCAATCAATCAATAGTCGAATTTGTGTCAGTGAACCATTATTATCTGCCGTAAACATTCTTACAATCTGCAAATATTTTCTGGCTTTAAATAACCTGCAAAGGGTTGATAAGCCGTAGAAAACGAATCAATCAATCAATAGTCGAATTTGTGTCAGTGAACCATTATTATCTGGCGTAAAAATTCTGACAATCTGCAAATATTTTCTGGCTTTAAATAACCTGCAAAGGGTTGATAAGCCGTAGAAAACGAATCAATCAATCAATAGTCGAATTTGTGTCAGTGAACCATTATTATCTGCCCTAAAAATTCTTACAATCTGCAAATATTTTCTGGCTTTAAATAACCTGCAAAGGGTTGATAAGCTGTAGAAAACGAATCAATCAATCAATAGTCGAATTTGTGTCAGTGAACCATTATTATCTGCCCTAAAAATTCTTACAATCTGCAAATATTTTCTGGCTTTAAATAACCTGCAAAGGGTCGATAAGCCATAGAAAACGAATCATTCACTTAAACGAATTTATTTATTTAGCAGAAACTCATTTAATGCCAAAATTTAATTTTCTTGAGAGCATTTGTAATTTCATTTACAAAGATGCATTACTGATATTTTTTTTTTAATGTATCTCTGGTAAAATTCTATGAAAATATATTACGTGTATTTTATTATGAAAATGTATTTTTATATTTTGAGAGTGTTTTGACCCAAAAGCTGTGACCCGAACAGGTGCTAACACCACAGGTGAGGTTGGAGGTGGAAACAACCTTTATTGGGAGTTGGCCCCACGGTCCTCAAAACAAACCGATCAGAGGCCTTTCTGCCGGATGTATTTTATCGTTATCCCCATGACAGAATTTTCAAACGACCGTTAACTGTTCGGTCAATGTATGGAAACGTCTTATCAACCCAGTACCATTTCCAATACCATTTAATAAGTTTAATCTTGCAAAAGGTTACAACTATTGTGTACCCAATGAGGATAGACTTCTTTGCACTTGCACAATGATAACGACACGTATAGATGTGTATCTGTTTGTGCTTCTGTTGAGGTTCAGAAAATAAAATGTAATCCTCCATCGGCTCAAGATGGCTGAATACAATAAAACGCATGGCTCAAGAAGATTGCTGAGATCCCAGATCTTTTCAACCATCCACCCTGGACATATCTTTC
>OZ010599.1:22784278-22809278 GCA_963932145.1 Acanthosepion lycidas
GGTCCAGTCGATTCCCCTCTACATTATTCTCACTTTGTCTTCCTTTACAGCCTTTCTGCTTTATTCGCTTCTCTATATCGAATCCGAGTAGCTACAAAGTTAAGGTCCAAACCATGCGACTCAGGTTCGAATCTATCCGTGGACGGTATGCGACAAGGCGATAACCTCTTATTAATATCCAAGCTAATATAACGATATTTCTGAAAGGTCACATAGAGGCTTTATTTTTTTTTTTTTTGTTGATTCTACACAAGTCTTGACACTATCTTGTAACGTTGCATTAATAGAAAATAGATCATAAATTCCAGAAAGATAGAACGTGCATCTAAATTAATGATTCTCAATTTAAAACATATAAAAAGAGATTTTATAACTTCAATTCGTATGATTAAGTGAAAAAAATATTCTGATACTAATATTAATAAGCGTTGAAATTAATGCATGCAAAATTTCGCAGCTCTAGCATCACTACTTCATAGTCAGCCTGTGAACATTTCAGCCCACACTCGTACCTGGAAAGAAACAATGCAGTTATTAATAAGAAGAATTGAAATTAATGCATGCAAGATTTCACAGCTCTAACAATACAGTTATTAATAAGCGTTTAAATTAATGCATGCAAGGTTTCACAGCTCTAGCATCACTCCTTCATAGTCAGCCTATAAGCTTTTCAGCCCAGCTTCGTAACTGGAAAGAAACAATGCATTTATTAATAAGAAAAGTTGACATTAATGCCTGCAATTTTTCACAGCTCTAGCATCATTCCGTCATAGTCAGCCAATGAACTTTTCAGCCCACACTCGTAACTGGAAAGAAACAATACAGTTATTAATAAGCGTTTAAATTAATGCATGCAATGTTTCACAGCTCTAGCATCACTCCTTCATAGTCAGCCTATAAGCTTTTCAGCCCAGACTCGTAACTGGAAAGAAACAATACAGTTATTAATAATAAGAGTTGACATTAATGCCTGCAATTTTTCACAGCTCTAGCATCATTCCGTCATAGTCAGCCAATGAACTTTTCAGCCCCCCACCTCGTATTAGCAGTACGGAATTCTTCAGTTAGAGCAATTCACAAATTTACCATAATGCTGTGACAACATTCGGGATAGACAGTCAGTTTGTGTTCAAGAAAATAGTGGATATCAACGTTAGAATAATATCACCAAAACGTCAAATATCCCTCAACCATAAAGACAACATTGTGGGAACGTTTCCTGCGAGCTTGGAGCTGGCGTAGGGTACCCTGCTAACAAAAAGGCGTAGCTATAACGTTTTTGCAACGTTGCAGACAGAATGCAAATACATGTCTCTAGTCACACTACAACATTATGAGAAACAGTAAAATAGTTTATTGCAACGTTGCAGTAACATCACCAAAATGTCACATACACCTCAACCAAAATTACAACGTTGCAAAAGCATTTCGTGGGAGCTGGGTGCTGGCGTACGGTACAGTTACAACTTTTTTCAACGTTACAGACAGAATGCAAAAAAACGTTACAGACAGAATGCAAAAAACGTTAGAGACAGAATGCAAAAAAAAACGTTACAAAGAGAATGCAAAAAACGTTGTAGACAGAATGCAAATAAAACCTTACAGACAGAATGCAAAAAACGTTACAGAGAGAATGCAAAAAACCCGTTATAGACAGAATGCAAAAACGTTACAGACAGAATGCAAAAAAAAAACGTTATAGACAGGATGCAACAACGTTACAGAGAGAATGCAAAAAACGTTACAGAGAGAATGAAACAAACGTTACAGACAGGATGCAAAAACTTTACAGACAGAATGCAAAAAAACGTTACAGAGAGAATGCAAAAAACACGTTATAGGCAGAATGCAAAAACGTTACAGACAGAATGCAAAAAACGTTACAGACAAGATGCAAAAAAACACGTTACTGACAGGATGCAAAAAACATTACACAGACAGGATGCAAAAACCTTACAGACAGAATGCAAAAAAACGTTACAGACAGAATGCAAAAAACGTTACAGACAGAATGCAAAAAACGTTACAGACAGAATGCAAAAAAAACGTTACAAAGAGAATGCAAAAAACGTTGTAGACAGAATGCAAATAAAACGTTACAGACAGAATGCAAAAAACGTTACAGAGAGAATGCAAAAAAACCGTTATAGACAGAATGCAAAAACGTTACAGACAGAATGCAAAAAAAAACGTTATAGACAGGATGCAACAACGTTACAGACAGAATGCAAAAAACGTTACAGAGAGAATGAAACAAACGTTACAGACAGGATGCAAAAACTTTACAGACAGAATGCAAAAAAAACGTTACAGAGAGAATGCAAAAAACGTTACAGAGAGAATGCAAAAAACACATTATAGGCAGAATGCAAAAACGTTACAGACAGAATGCAAAAAACGTTACATGCAAGATGCAAAAAACACGTTACCGACAGGATGCAAAAAACATTACAGAGAGAATGCAAAAAAAAACGTTATAGACAGAATGCAAAGAAAACGCTACAGACAGAATGCAAAAAACGTTACAGAGAGAATGCAGAAAACGCGTTACAGACAGGATGCAAAAATCTTACAGACAGAATGCAAAAAAACGTTGCAGACAGAATGCAAAAAACGTTACAGACAGAATGCAAAAAAAACGTTACAGAGAGAATGGAAAAAACACGTTACAGACGGGATGCAAGGTAAACGTTACAGACAGAATGCAAAAATGTTACAGACAAAATGCAAAAACGTTACAGAGAGAATTCAAAGAAAAGTTACAGAGAGTATTCAAAAAACACGTTACAGACGGAATGCAAGGAAAAGGTTACCTACAGAATGCAAAAAACGTTACAGACAGAACGCAAAAAAACGTTACAGACAGAATGTAAAAAACGTTACAGAGAGAATGCAAAAAAACAAATGTTCTTTAACGTTACAGTCAGAATGCAAAGAAAAAAAAACCTTTTTTAAAACTCCTTACAACGTACCTGCAACATTCTATTCATATTGTTAAGTGAAGAAAAAAATATTTGGGCATTATTTTAATAAGATTTCCGGAATTTTCAGCTATGGCTCTTCGCAGCGTTACCATTTTTGGGAATGAGCGGTCAGTTTGGGGTAAGGTAAATTGTCGATTGCAACGTTAGATTAATGTGGTGACAATGTCACATAATCCAACACAAGCAAAATACAATGTATCTGAAACGTTGCCATACGGTCCGTGTTAGCTAGGTTTGTCCTAATGAGATGATCTTAGTGTGCAGGCACCATTGGAAGGTGCCTGAAAAGCCTAACACTGCCTGACGCGTATGACTCATAGTTTTTGACTGAAAGAGGGGAAACTAAATATTTCGGATGCCGTCGATGGCTCAAGGTTTCAAGTTCACTTGTCTTGTTCCTCTATTGCTCACGCTAAATTATGCTCTCTGTCCTAAAACAAGAACTCTAAGGCAAATTCATTCCAAGTAAGGCGTTAAAGCCACTAAGACGCAAGAGGTTACTGGGCGTGAACGTATTAGAAAACAGAACTATTACTAAGGAACAGGAACAAAGGAAGAGTAATCAGAAGGACAGCAGATAGCGATTGACATTCCATTTCTATTTTTTAAGATTAAAGTTGACAGGAAAACAAAGAGAGTTCCACAAGCGCGAAAAAGAAACTGTCACCATAGAACTTGCGGTTACACCTTGCCAACTCAACTGGAAACAAAATGCCAAGAAAGTATTTATAGAAAAGGCACAGGGAAGCAACGTTATGGCGGTGGGAAAGTGAATGAAGCCGAGACGCTAGGTCAGTACCAACAATATTGCTGATTCGTATTTGGATTTTATCAAGTTTTTGCAACGTTACAGACAGAATGCAAAAAAACGCGTTACAGACAGAATGCAAAAAAATACGTTACAGACAGAATGCAAAAAAATACGTTACAGACAGAATGCAAAAAAAAACGTTATAGACAGAATGCAAAAAAAAACATTACAGGCAGAATGCAAAAAAATAACGTTACAGACAGAATGCAAAAAACGCGTTACAGACAGAATGCAAAAAAAACGTTACAGGCAGAATGCAAAAAACGTTATAGACAGAATGCAAATAAAACGTTACAGACAGAATGCAAAAAACACGTTACAGACAGAATGCAAAAACGTTACAGACAGAATGCAAAAAAAAACGTTACAGACAGGATGCAACAACGTTACAAGGCAGGATGCAAAAAACGTAACTATAACGTTTTTGTAACGTTACAGACAGAATGCAAAAAAATACGTTACAGACAGAATGCAAAAAAATACGTTACAGACAGAATGCAAAAAAACGTTACAGACAGAATGCAAAAAAAAACGTTACAGGCAGAATGCAAAAAAACGTTATAGACAGAATGCAAAAAAAACGTTACAGACAGAATGCAAAAAAACGCGTTACAGACAGAATGCAAAAAAAACGTTACAGACAGAATGGAAAAAAAACGTTAGAGACAGAATGCAAAAAAAAACGTTACAGACAGAATGCAAAAAAACGTTACAAACAGAATGCAAAAAAAACGCCTTACAGACAGATGCAAAAAACGTTACAGACAGAATGCAAAAAAACGCGTTACAGACAGAATGCAAAAAAACGTTACAGACAGAATGGAAAAAAACGTTAGAGACAGAATGCAAAAAAAAAACGTTACAGACAGAATGCAAAAAAACGTTACAAACAGAATGCAAAAAAAACGCCTTACAGACAGATGCAAAAAACGTTACAGACAGAATGCAAAAAACGTTACAGACAGAATGCAAAAACTTGTTTCTAGTCACCCTACATCAGAAACATAAAATATTGTTGATTGCAACGATACAATAACATCACCAAAACGTTACATATCCTAAAACCAAAACTACAACGTATTTTCAAGGTGTCAATAAAGCAATACAGTAAAGCCACTAAGACACAAGGGATTAGTGGAAGGATTATAACACAGAGAAGAAGTGAGGATAATAGAAGAGTAATCAGGAAGACAGTAGATAACGATTGGCATTGCATTTAAATTTTCGAAGGTCACAGTTAACTAGAAACACATGGAGCCGGAAGAGAGTTCCACATTCAAGAAGTGTGAGAGAAGAAACTGTTAACATAGAACTTACGGTTACATCTAACCAAATTGACTGTAAATTGATAAGAGCTCGTCTCCAGTCTAGTACTGTGCTTAAATTCATAAAGTATTCCAAACAATTACCATGAAAGTGTTTGTAGAAATGGCACAGTGAGGAAATATATTACATTACTCGCCTTCTACATAAGAGCATACCTTAAAGTGATTAAGTTAATTTCTTTTACTACTGCTATTTACTGAATTTAAATCTCACAAAACACCATACGTTATTGACCCGATTAAGGGCTGGCGTTTGTAAATTTAGAACGCCTTCCATAGCTAGATCAATTACGACTGAATAGTAAGTTCGAGCCTCGCTAAGTGCTCCATACTTTCGGCCTTGTGCCACATCAAAGCTATGTTTAGAAAATCACCATAGCTTAATTCTAGCAGGTATGTTAATTACTTGTGTAATGAGTTTTGCACTAACTACCTGCCCCGCAAACGATACTGAGCTGACATCTGTCCTTCTTTACGGCAGCGAATACTGGACGATTTCCTGAAGGATGACGAAGAGACCCGAGGCGACGGAGATGTTGCTTTACAGAAGGATACTAAGAATTTCGTGGACCGAGCGTATGAGCAACGATGAGGTCTTGGAGACGACGCAGACACGGAGGAGACTTACACTTAACATCAGAGAGAGGCAGCTGAAGTTTCTAGGACGCATAATGAGGGAGGGCCTGGAGAATCTGATACTCACGGGTCGAATAGAAGGAAAGAGAGACAAGGGAAAGTAGCGCGTGACATACCTGACGAGCTTGAGCAGGTGAATGGCAGAACATGGTCTGGGGGGAGGAAGCAGAGGGAAGGAACTTGTTGAGAGCTGCAAAGGATAAAGGGAAGTGGAGAGCCATGATCGCCTACGTCCTGAAAGTACATGGCACATAAAAAGAAAAGAATCCTTTTAAATTGTGAACGCCTGTCTTAAAGGAATCGTCAGGATAACTTTGGCTAATGTTGTGGGTTCGATCCTAACTAGGAATCAAATTGGTAAATGATATCAAAAATGACCTCCAATCTATTTTTATTGATTGATTTGTTCTTTACGGTTTATCAAACTTTTGCGGGTTATTTAAAGCCAGAAATTATTCTTAGATCCTAGGAACTTTTTGGATATAATAACCATTTACACTCCCTTTTAATTAATATATAGAAAGTTGTGGGAGACTGTCTTTATGCATCTCATTCTCATCATATGTATATATATATGTATCCATATATCTATCACTCCATCTCCTTTTCACGTGTATATCTTAGCTTTTTCATACTTATCGATCTGTACGCGTTTAATTATGCGTCTGTTTTGTTTTGTTTTTGTTTTTTGTTGTTGTTTTTTGTTTTTTGTTGTTGTTTTTTGTTTTTTTGTTTTTTTTATTGGCGTCTGTTGACGTAAATATGTGCCGAACTAGAATGTGTGTGCGTGTGCGTGTTTTGTGTGCGCGTATGTATATTTTGTGTATTCGTGTGTGTGTGCATGTGTGTGTGTGTGTGTGTGTATGTGCGCGCCTGCGTTAAGGCGGGTTTGGCCTGCAGACAATCGCTGCGAGATTGATATTTTCACAAATTGGCTGAGTTCATATCGAATCGGCTTTTCACACCGTCCCACAATGCAATCGTTTTGCTCGACTTCCGGAGTCAGCCGAGTGTCCCTTCGGAGAAATGCAATTTTCTGTTTTCCGTTTTAATGCGATCGTATTTCCGGACTTGGTGGAATCAGCCGCAAAGGGAAACTTCTTCGGCGGGTTAGGGGACGTGGGGAGTGCCGAAGAGAAAGGCAGAAGTAAGAAGCAAAGATGGGGAGGGGGTAAGAAATCAATAGAAGTAGGAGTTAAAAGAAAGAAAGAAGAGAAAGAAAGAAAGAAAGAAAGAAAGAAAGAAAGAAAGAAAGAACGGGAGCAAAATCTGAGCAAAGAAAGAAAGAAAGAAAGAAAGAAAGAAAGAAAGAAAGAAACGGGAGCAAAATCTGAGCAAAGAAAGAAAGAAACTGGGTAAAATCTGAATGATATACAAGGGTAAAGAAAGAAAGAAAGAAAGAAAGAAAGAAAGAAAGAAAGAAAGAAAGAAAGAAAGAAACGGGGTAAAATCTGAATGATATACATGGGGAAAGAAAGAAAGAAAGAAAGAAAGAAAGAAAGAAAGAAAGAAAGAAAGAAAGAAAGAAACGGGGTAAAATCTGAATGATATACATGGGGAAAGAAAGAAAGAAAGTGAGAAAGGGGACAAAATCTGAATGATATACAAGTGTAAAGAAAGAAAGAAAGAAAGAAAGAAACGGGAGCAAAATCTGAGCAAAGAAAGAAAGAAACGGGGTAAAATCTGAATGATATACAAGGGTAAAGAAAGAAAGAAAGAAAGAAAGAAAGAAAGAAAGAAAGAAAGAAAGAAAGGGGGTAAATCTGAATTATACAAGGGTAAAGAAAGAAAGAAAGAAAGAAATAAAGAAAGAAAGAAAGAAAGAAAGAAAGAAAGAAAGAAACTGGGTAAAATCTGAATTATATACAAGGGTAAAGAAAGAAAGAAAGAAAGAAAGAAAGAAAGAAAGAAAGAAAGAAAGAAAGAAAGAAACGGGGTAAATCTGAATTATACAAGGGTAAAGAAAGAAAGAAAGAAAGAAAGAAAGAAAGAAAGAAAGAAAGAAAGAAAGAAAGAAACTGGGTAAAATCTGAATTATATACAAGGGTAAAGAAAGAAAGAAAGAAAGAAAGAAAGAAAGAAAGAAAGAAAGAAAGAAAGAAAGAAAGAAAGAAAGAAAGAAAGAAACGGGGTAAAATCTGAATGATATACATGGGGAAAGAAAGAAAGAAAGAAAGAAAGAAAGAAACGGGGTAAATCTGAATTATACAAGGGTAAAGAAAGAAAGAAAGAAAGAAAGAAAGAAAGAAAGAAAGAAAGAAAGAAAGAAACTGGGTAAAATCTGAATTATATACAAGGGTAAAGAAAGAAAGAAAGAAAGAAAGAAAGAAAGAAAGAAAGAAAGAAAGAAAGAAACGGGGTAAAATCTGAATGATATACATGGGGAAAGAAAGAAAGAAAGAAAGAAAGAAAGAAAGAAAGAAAGAAAGAAAGAAAGGGAGCAAAATTTGAGTGATTATACACGATTAAATAAAAAATAAAAAGTGAAAAATATGCTTTGCATAAGAAACGAAAGGACGAAAAAACAGAATCACTTGAATTAATTTCATGAAGTAATAAAAGGACCTAGAAAACGGATGGAACCTGATAAAAATAAGATAAAATATTGGGGAAAAGGGAAAGAAAAAGGAAAGAAAGAAGCAAAAATATATTGTAGAATAAAAGAAAGATCATGGAATAGTAAGTCTACAGAAAAAACAGTAGAAAATGAATAAAAGAATGGATGAAAGAAAAGAAGAAGACAACGAAAAGAGGAGAAAGAGAGAAAAGAGGAAGAAAGAGAGAAAAGAGGAAGAAAGAGAGAAAAGTTAGAAGAAAAAGAAAGAAGAAATGAAGCAAGAGATATGACGTAAAGAGATAAAGATGGACATGATACAATCAAAATCGAAATGAAAGAAGAAATAAATGAAAAACAGAGAAAAGGACGAGGAAAACTGATAAGAACGAAAAGAAAAGCTGGTAGAATTAGAGAAAAAGAGAATAAGGAAAGAAGAGGAGGAGAAATGCGATGAAGAAAGAAAAGAAAAAAAAAAACGATTTTTTTCCAGAAAAGAATATTTAGAGCAGAGTATTCTGGGAAATGAATAAATATATTTGTGGTCTTTTTGAAAAAGGAAGCTCGGAGCTGTCCAATATGTCGGAAAGACAATGACGGATATAATTAAAAAAAGAAAAAAATGAGAGAAAAGGAAATAATAATCAAGAAGGGAGAAATACAGGGTGAAAAGAGAAGAAGAAGAAGAAGAAGAAGAAGAAGAAGAAGAAGAGATGAAGAAGAGGAGGAGGAAGAGATGAAGAAGAAGAAGAGGTGGACTGATTTTAAATGCAGAAAAAAGTCAGAGAGAAGGTAGATAAAACAATTGTAGGAAAAAGATTGAAATAGATAGATAGATAGATAGATAGATAGATAGATAGATAGATAGATAGATAGATAGATAGATAGATACGTAAATAATAGCTGGTCACTCGTATTCGAGGATACCCGTCTATTAGGACGGCTAGCCAATCCCTATTGCAAACGCTCGCTCAGGCACATTTGTACTTGTCCAACACCCATAGAGTGGTTTGTACTGCAACTATACTTAGCAGACCTTAGTAACAGTTTCTGGATTATCTAACGTGATCAGCAATCTGAGCAAGGCCAGCACACTCAAACCCTCGGTCACGATAACTTGTGACTTCGTGTTAGCACACCTATCGACGGCCTCCAAGTATTGCTTCTACCCAATTTCATTGACAAGGCTTGGGTCAACTCGTGGTATGGTTTTCAGGCACTTTCCAAAGGTGCCGCACGCTGAGAGCGCACCCGACTCCAGGCCGATAACATGAGGAAATCTCCTTCCTGACAAATCAACCGTGATGAGATTCGAACCCGGATCTCATGGTCAGAAAGTGAACGCTCTAACCACTCCGACATACATACATACATTATGAACAGACTAAGATAGATAGATAGATAGATAGATAGATAGATAGATAGATAGATAGATAGATAATGGACAGAACTAGATAGATAGATAGATAGATAGATAGATAGATAGATAGATAGATACATACATACATACATACATACATACATAGAGAAGAACATGACTAAAGACTGTGTACGCTATCCCATGCAGCTGCGGAAAGGAATATAAAGGAGAGACAGGCCGCCCCCTCAAGGTAAGGCTTCAAGAACACCAGAAAGCTGTAACACGAGGGGAAGTAGAAAAATCAGGCGTGGCTGACCACATATGGAGAGAGAAGGGAGATCACCGCCCTCTGTGAGATCATGTTGAGATCATAGACAGGGAACACCATTGGAAAATTCGTAAACTCAAGGACACATGGCACAGTGGATAAAGGCATTGGTTAGATCCAGTGACAGGACCCAAAGAGTGTGAGTTCAATACCCGGTTAAGGCAGTGGAGAACTTTCAGAGGGAAAATTAGCAGGAGATAACTGATAACTGAGATCCATAAAACATGGCACGTGAGCGAAATAAAGGGTTCAGTTCGACATTCCAACGACCTGAAGAAGACTGGAGCATACAACGGCCGAAACGTTGTGATAAATATGGCGACAAAGATGAGGTCAATAGCCCGAATAATGTAAATAATGTATATAATACCTCATCTCAGAAATATATACAGATACTGAAAGGTCGAAACGTTGTAATAAATATGGCGACAAAGATGAGGACAATAGTCCGAATAATGTAAATAGTGTACATAATACCTCATCTCAGAAATATAGACAGATACTGAAAGGCCGAAACGTTGTGATAAATATGGCGACAAAGATGAAGACAATAGTCCGAATAATGTAAATAGTGTATATAATACCTCATCTCAGAAATATAGACAGATACTGAAAGGCCGAAACGTTGTAATAAATATGGCGACAAAGATGAGGACAATAGTGCGAATAATGTAAATAGTGTACATAATACCTCATCTCAGAAATATAGACAGATACTGAAAGGCCGAAACGTTGTAATAAATATGGTGACAAAGATGAGGACAATAGTCCAAATAAAGTAAATAGTGTACATAATACCTCATCTCAGAAATATAGACAGATACTGAAAGGTCGAAACGTTGTAATAAATATGGCGACAAAGATGAGGACAATAGTCCGAATAATGTAAATAGTGTACATAATACCTCATCTCAGAAATATAGACAGATACTGAAAGGCCGAAACGTTGTAATAAATATGGTGACAAAGATGAGGACAATAGTCCAAATAAAGTAAATAGTGTACATAATACCTCAGCTCAGAAATATAGACAGATACTGAAAGGTCGAAACGTTGTAATAAATATGGCGATAAAGATGAGGACAATAGTCCGAATAATGTAAATAGTGTACATAATACCACATCTCAGAAATATGGACAGATAGATAGATATCAAACGATGTCATCGCTTGCCCCATGCACAAAGGAGCGCAATTTCACTTTTTAGTCCGGGTCTGACATTGTCGTGCGAAGCCGTAGTACCATTGGAGGCCTTTTGTATTAGTTGTTACATAAAAAGATAGATATAGAAAGAAGCGGCCATAGAAAGATAGACAGAAAGAAAGACGCCGTCCTCACATCATTGCAGACTTTCGTCATTACTCCTAAACATTATATTCTTCACAAATAAATTTTACATTTCCACTTCAAGACACATTCGTTTTGTTGGTTTTCTGGTTCCCAGGTATTCGCTCGATCCAGTCTATGGTGCTTGGTTTTGGAGACATTATAATTTTAAATTATATTTTGACGAGTCAGTGTCGTCATTTTGTAAGCTACTTGCCCTCTGTGATACTATGCAAGGTGAATGATATAATTCAACAACTCTAAGTAGAAGCTTATGAAGCTTTATTTGATTCATTTTGCTTTAGTGCTGAAAAACGTTTATTTTATTGTGATGGATGGTTACAATCGCGAGGGGAGATGGGAGGTGCTTATTTTATTACCACAGTGTACTTGCGTGTTGATTATTGGTTATCTTATATATAAAGTACAGTGCATGTGTGTGCGTTTGTTTCGTGTGTGTGTGTCCAGGCAACTCCTCCGCTCTCACTGGTCCAATTCTAATGATTAGTAGCTCATTAAAAAGCCCTAGAAAAGTTAGGCGCAGGGAACGATTTTCGTTGAGCTCAGATTCAGGGTTGCCAGATTATGCGAGGTTAAAAACATATATTAATATATTATACTAGCCATGATCGTTGCTTTAAATTCTATAATCTGACCTGTCGTCAATTAGGGCTTCGTGCTGTTGATAACAAAACCAAGTCTCGTTGCTACTAAAAATGGCTGGGTTGCGCCCATGAGTCATAGATAGGCGCCGACCAGGGGTCACACGAAGAGTTTTACGAAAGGATTTGTGTAACGGCTTTTTGTATACATGCCTTTGGATAGTCAGATGGTGAATACGAGGGTAGGTTCCTAAAAGGCTCGCTTAAGAGTGGGTAGGAGAAAGACGCGACAAATAGTAAAAAGAGCAGTTGTCTAGACTAATGATGCAAGTTCTGGTTTCGTAAGTTGTAACCACATCTCCCGGTAATCGCCAACAAACACAGCCTCTTGCCAGACTTGAACTAATTTAAACTGTCTACATCTTATATATAAAGTACAGTGTACGTATGCGTGTCCAAGCAACTCCTCCGCTTCCACTGGTCCGATCTCACTGATTCATAGCTCATTCAAAAGCCCTACAAAAGTTAGGCGAGGGGAACGATTTTCGTTGAGCTCAGATTCAGGATTACCAGATTATGCGAGGTTAAGAATATATTTTAAGACATTTTTTTTATGTTTATACATTCTTTTTTATAGATACAAATATTTAAGTAAATGCTCTGTTTTATAATAAACAGTATTAAACAACATTTACCGGCCTGAATGTCAGAGAAATTTTCATAGAAAATATTCATCCTCCGTCAGGAATCGAACCTGTAACCTATACGGAAGCATCATATAGTCTGACGTGACTTTAACCGATTGGGCCACAGAGCGTTCGGTTAGCAAGGTCGATTTTAATGTCTAAACTACAATCTTCCATGATTCCCTCAAGTACATTCATATCTGCTCATGGCGTATCCAAATGTAAACAAATGAAGTCACACATTATGAAATGGACAAAGTCCAGCAATTATTTTAAGACATTTTTATGTTAAATATTTGTATCTATAAAAAGAATGTATAAACATAAAAATATCTTAAAATAATTGTAGGACTTTGTCCATTTCAAAATGTGTTGAGAATATATATTAATATATTATACTAGCCATTATCGTTGCTTTTCATGTGGGCCAGTGGCTTTTTTTCCACCAAATGGCTTCTTGCATGTTTTGATCAGTCTAGAGATGTCTCATGCTGTAATGGTAATAATACTGAGATTGTGTTCAGTGAGACATGGGAAATTGTAGCGGGAGTGGACTTTGTCGTCAAATGTTGAGTCTGACGCAAAGATCGAAGCGAAGATGTTCGCCTTGTCCGTCGAGGAATGCATGACCTCGGGGCCAGTTAAAATTGTGGGCACAATCGCTTTACCTCTGGTCATAGATTGGTTGGTGACCGTCCAGAATTCACAGAACCAACCTTTTCAACCTTTGCCTGGGGTGAGTGTGCGTAGCTGCTTGACGTTTTCTAGAACTTCTCTGCAAAGTTCTGAATAGAGTAAGGATCAAAGTACATCGCTCCTTGCGATAGATATTGAAGTATTGGTTCCAGTAAGTTATGGGCTGACTGTTTTTGCTGGATTTTTTTCTTGGGTATAAAACTCTCCATTCCAGCCGTCCTGGGTATGACAATAATCTACATCTGCGTCCAGGTTAAGACAATAAACTACGTCCAACAGCAAAGACTCTGATCAGGAGTTTTGAGGAGCGCGGAACCACCTCTTAATTGCTGGTGTTCCCAGGTCCACCCTGACCCGAGGTGGTAGCAGCTGTCAGGATCCCAACTATGGGCAAATAGTTAACCGCCAAGACTGAGGTAAAAAGCATTATGAAAATGTAAAAATAGGTTTTAATAGCAAAAATTCTTTGTAAAAAAACTCTTACCAGAAATAATTTCTGATTAAAGAAACTATTACCAGCTCTACATTTTTGAGGAAAAAATCATTACCAGAAATAGATTTTTGACAAAGCAAAAATATTACCAGGAAAAAAAGAAGTTTTCGGCATTAAATGACCCATTGAGGTTGATATACCATAAAACAAAACAAACAACACATATCCATTCCAGAAAGGATCCATTGGGTGAAAAGGTCTAAGCTTTCCACCGAATGGATTCTTGCATGCTTGAAGGAGGGGCGAGAGTGGAGTTTTCATCCTGTAGGATTGAAAACTCTCCCAATCTGCCTTCGCATAGCAAAAAATCGTTCTATGAAAAGGTACATCATTGGATGCCTTAGGTTTGGCAGAAATCTGGACACTGATTAGGGAATGATCTGACGTGCCTAGTGGGGTTCAAAAGGAGGTTAGAATGTGACCCATGAGGTTCTTTTAAAATCGGATCCCTGTTGTTTTACAATCTGGACACTGATTAGGGAATGATCTGACGTGCCTAGTGGGATTCAAAAGGAGGTTATAATGTGGCCCATGAGGTTCTTTTACAATCGGATCCCTGTGGTTTTTTCTTTTAAATTCCACACATACTTAGCTAGTTTGCTAGAAATGCATTACAACAACCACAAGAAGGAAATTACTGGAAAGTAATTGAAACTCACCTGAAGCGAGCTGAATGTGTAATGCTCCTCATGCCAATGACACTTCCACCGAGCTTCTCTACGGCATATGACTTCACTGAATTTCTTTTGATGTGTTCCTCTCGAATTTATATTTAAACTGGGGTCATCAGGATATTTGTAAACCTCCGCCAACAGGAAAAATTAACAATTATGACATTTCGGGATCCAAAGAATATTTTAAACCAGAAATCCGTAGTTTTAACTCATTGCTATCATCTTAGAAAATTCTTCTTAATTACATAGAGTCTGGATAAAAAAAAGTTTGTACATTTCAATTACCCCCCATCCAACCAATATATTTACAATACCCTTGATTTTCTTCTCTTCCTCCACCCCCTCTTTCTTCTTCTTCCTCTTCTTCTTCTTTTTGCTTATTCACATCCTTCTTCTCCCTTTCTATTACACCCAACGCCGTACGTTTGTTTATTTGTTTTTGAAAATAACAATATAGTGTTCATTAGATTTTTAAAAAAAATAAATAAATAAAGCGTTAAGAGGTCATCTGAAAAAAAAATCGCTGAGGACACCGTTAGACTGAACTCAAGGTAGCGGATATATATATATATATATATATATATATATATATATATATATATATATATATATATATATATATATATACATACATATATATATATATATATATATATAAATATATATACATATATATATATATACATACATACATATATATATATATATATATATATATATATATATATATATACATACATACATACATATATATATATATATATATAAATATATATATATATATATATAATAAAATTATAGTTTT
The DNA here is from genome assembly GCA_963932145.1 of Acanthosepion lycidas. Classification (NCBI taxonomy): domain Eukaryota; kingdom Metazoa; phylum Mollusca; class Cephalopoda; order Sepiida; family Sepiidae; genus Acanthosepion; species Acanthosepion lycidas. The sequence continues at coordinate 22,799,559 of OZ010599.1, forward strand.
AACGTATGCTATATTTATGGGTTAAGTATTCAATATGATAAGACTGGTATGACCTCTGCAGAGCACCGGCCTGAGCGATGGTATATGGAAGCACTGTCCTTCCCAGATTACTTACTCCACCCTATCGGCACTACCGGCAAGAGCTAAAGGAATACTGGGCATTACATTTTGGATGGGTTGGCTGAAAGAGTTGCCGGAAAGTTGTCAGTTTTTACTGCCAACCGCATCCGGGTATTCACTTCGGTTTTTCTGTCTTGACTTACTTCCAAAGTCTTTTCCTTATTTGGATATGACCGTAAAGTAGCGGCGGATTAAAATCAGGCTTTTCTTTCCCGTAGATGGATTGTCTTCCCGTGCTGTTGAGCTCAGATCCACGAAGTAGCTGGTTATGATGCGCCAGTTGTCCGCATTCGACCATTCTCCGACTTGTCAAAAGCTATTTGAAACGCATGCCACAGAAACATTTTATAGACAGTTGGAGCTTGTCTCCACTATATTCCCGGCTATGAAAACTTTTGGAACAATATAATATATGTATACACACTTGTGTGTATACATATTATATATATATATATATATATATATATATATATATATATACATATATATATATATATATATATATATATATATATATATATACATATATATATATATATATATATATATATATATATATATATATATATATATAAGAAAGTTGAAGAGAAAAATAGAGAGAAAATATATAAGCAGGAAAGTTAAAGAAAAAAATGAAGAAAAATTTGAAATTTAACGAAAGAAAAAATACAGAAAAATATGCAGAAAATGTAAACAAAATTGAAGGAAGAAAGAAAGAAAGAAAGAAAGAAAGAAAGAAAGAAAGAAAGAAAGAAAAGTGAAATGAAAAATAAAAAAGTAATAGAATTACAAAGGGTTAAAGGAAAAAGAAAAAAAACATTTCAAATTTAACCAAACGTGAAATAAAAAAATTCGAATTTAAAAAAAAAGAAAACTAAAAACAAATATAAAAATGAAAGAAAAAAAATTGAAGGTAAATGAAAGGAAGAAGATATAAACAGAAAAGTCAAACAAAAATCAAAGAAAATAGAAAGTAATAAAGAAAGAAAAAAAAGAAAGAAAGAGAGAAAGAAAACTAGAAAGAAAAGTTTCGAATTTAACGAAAAGAGAAATAAACAAAATCTAACCAGAAAAGTGAAAGAAAAGACAATTGAAGAAAATGAAATAGAAGTAGAGATGTTTAAAGAAAAAAAGAAAGGAAGAAAAAAGAAAGAAAGAAAAAAGAAAGAAAGAAAAAAGAAAGAAAGAAAAAAATGAAAGATAAAAAAGAAAAGTTTCCAATGTAACGACAAGAAGAATAAAGACAAAAATAATGAGATAAATTAAATTAAAAGAAAATTGAAGAACGAAAGAAAGCGATATGGAATACAAGAGAAACTAAGTTTAAAAAATGTGTAAAGAATGCAAAGTATTTAATAAAATGCAAAGAATATAAAAGGAAAACTAAAATAGAATGGGTAAGTCTTTTGGAAAGAAAAACAATAAAGACAGAAAAAAGAATCAAATCGAGATTGGTATAAAGCATAAAAAAAGAGTCTCAATGATGAAGAGAGAATTAGTGAGAATTAATATATATATATATATATATATATATATATATATATATATATATATATATATATATAAGGCTAAGGAGCGAAAAGTAGAAAATTTAATGGAAGAAGAACATTCAAATGTGACAAAGTGTAAAGAGCTCAGAATTAAAAGAAAAAAGATGAAAACCAACAGACGAACAACGTAAGCCAAAAAATTAAAAACAAACAACTTAAAAAAATAAAAAATAAATAAAAAATCTTTAGAGAAATTTTATAACAATAAATAAAATAAAAAAAAATAGACTAAACCTTTAGAAACAAATACAGGATTAACTCGAGGCAAAATGGCGAATGGTTGAAAATGGGATAAAGACACAATCAAAGAAGCAGACGAGAAGCAAGGCAGTGAATGAGTTTGGCGGACGAACGGAAGCGGGAAGGATCGCTCTCTTTAGCCTTATCAATCGAATTGAATATTGGCTGCCATTTTGTACCTCTCTTCACCTCTTCTTTTGTATTTTATTCTATTTTGGCTTCTTGGACTACGACTACCTTTTCCGCCATGTTGGGGAGATTTGCTTCATTACTTTTTTTTTCTACTCTTACAGGAATGTGAATGAATTGCGTGCATGCCAGTGTGTATATTGGTGGGGTATGTGTCTTAGAGTGTTTATATGAGTTTATGCAAAGTTTATGTGTGTGAGTGCAAAGGAGAGGAAAAGTATATCTGAAACAGTACATGTGATAAGTAAGAAAACATGAGATAGATAGATAGATAGATAGATAGATAGAAAAGATTAAAATGGATAAATAGATAGATATGAAACTACTAAAATAGATAGACTGATAGATAGAAACGAAAATACTGAGATAGATAGATAGATAGATAGATAGATAGATAGATATGAAAAGACTAAGATAGATAGATAGATACATACATACATACGAAAAGACTAAGATAGATAGATAGATACTTACATACATACATCATGCATACATGCATACATACATACATACATTCGAAAAGACTAAGATAGATAGATAGATAGATAGAAAAAGATTGAAATAGATAGATAGATAGATAGATAGATATGAAACGACTAAAATAGATAGACTGATAGATAGAAACGAAAATACTGAGATAGACAGATACATACATACATATATACATACATACATACATACATACGAAAAGACTCAGATAGATAGATAGATAGATAGATAGATAGATAGATAGATAGATAGATAGATAGATAGATAGATAGATATGAACAGACTGAAATAGATAGATAGATAGATAGATAGATAGATAGATATGAACAGACTGAGAAAGAAAGAAAGAAAGAAAGAAAGAAAGAAAGAAAGAAAGAAAAATAAAAATAAGAAAGAAAGAAGGAAAGAAAGGAACGTGCTGATTGAGACATAATACGAAATAAATTTATATGGACAGAATGAAATATATTGATACGCAAGAATATTGTAAAGTTTCCAAAATCTTACATTCACTTGAATGAACTTCATATTAAAGCAACAATATTCTTAATAAACATATTTTACAGTGCAAAGAATAGTCAGCGACAAGTTAATAATGCCAACAATAGATACCAATTGTAGTTGTTCTTTCTTTCTGCTTTTTTTTTTCTTTTTTCTTTTTTTAAATAGAAAAAGTTCAGTTGAAAATCCAGTACTAATAATACCCACTTGGAAAATAAAGAAATGATTAAATTTATTAAAAATTATTCAAAGACACATGAAAAAAAGTTTTAAAACAAAAAAAAAAAAAACTTCAGCAGTTGATTTCGACATTACCGCCCTTTTTTTTTCTTTATTTCTTTCTTTCTTTTTTTTTTTTTTTTTTTTTGAACGTCTGCAATTGTTCAATTTTCTTCCTAGGCCGAAAATGACCTTTTGAACTCTGAAACTTCAAATCGGGCAATATTCAAATTTGAATTTTCAAATCTGGAATATACGTTAGACATTTTCTAAAAAAAAAAAACAGATAAAATAAAACGGGAAAAATTTGCCGCCAGCCATAAACCGTTCAGTGCTAGAATTATTAAAAATTTAACAATAAATAAATAAATTTTCATTTCTTCTCGACGAAACTGGAAAGAAAATTGTCTGTAAATTTCAGTCGATACTTGCATTAAACTCGCAACAACATGGTGCATTTTTTTATCAATATTAAATTATGAAAATATTGATAATGTACTAATTCTTCTTCTTTTTCTTCTATGACATAGACGGACATGGTTCTCCACAACTTCCTATCTCGTGTATCTCTTTCCAGTTTTTCTAAGACTCCCGCCTACCCGTTCCTTCATCCATTCATACAGTCACACCAGGTAAGTGGCTCGCTGCTTTCCCCTATCTCTGTAGTCCACAGTATGCCACGTGAGGGTTAAGTTTTCCAAGCCCTCCTTCCTCATTATGTGTCCAAGGAATTACAGCTGTCTTTTTCTCGTTTGGAGTAAAATTGATTTTTTTCTGTTGCCGTTTTCTTTAAGTCTTACTCGTTACGTACATGAAATTCTCAGTATCCTTCTGTAGACCACATTTCTGTGGCCTCTAGTATTTTTCTCGTCCGTGGATAGATTGTCTAACATTCCCTACCATACAATGTTGTGCTGAAAAGTTCATAGACTGACGACAAAGAAGTAACTTTAGAGATGTGAAAGCTTGCACGAATTAATTTCAACTCTTTTTATTTATTTATCTCCAGATAAACTGACATCTGACTGTTCAAAGAAGACCTTCATCCTGTAGATGAAAAGAATTCATCAGCAGAAGATATGACGTCATCATCACCGCGATACTGCAAAGGAGCTTTTTATGTTGGGGAACAGATAATAATCAAATCAGGAAAATAGGGATGGTGAGCATCTAGTTCAAAGCCACAGTTGCGCACAGCAAGCATTGAAACCAATAAATTGTGTGCTGGAGCTTTGTCCTAATGAAACAAGACCCCTTTTTTCAGTTCTTCTGGGCGTTTGTTCTTGTAACTGCCTCAGCAGTTTAGCACAATGCTCGCCATTGATGGTGTGGCCCTTTTGATAATAATAACCACAACGCCTTTCTAATCTCAAAACCTGATTCCATCGTCTCTGTCTCTGTCTCTGGCTCAAAGTCATGAACCTAATACTCATAGTGGGTTAGGAAACGTTCAAAGAAACCAGCTGGATCTGCCTCAAAAAATGTCAAATTTTCCCGCGATGTGCCCAGCATTGATTATTTGATTTATAATCAATCGCTTGTCATCCAACACGATGTGGTGAACACGATCAATGTTTTCCGCTGTGGTTTCGAGACGTTAGGTCATCTTCAAGGCTCTCCCTTGCCCTCTTTAATTCAGCTGCCCACTTTTGCACTGTTGATACATCTGGGGCGCCGTCAAGTCAAACATTGTTATAATTAAACATTACCAGCTTAGTTCTGGAAGCATCGAATGGTGCCAGACAGTTTTCTTCCATTGAACTGTTTCTCCATTTTAAATAATATTTTTGCCGTGGCATTTTTTGTTCAAGCTGTAAAATGAACGAGGTTTTATTGCTGGAGAGTGTATTCTCAACGATGCAAAATACTGGAAAAACATTCGTATACGCCACCGATTATAGTTCCACTCAGAGGATATACAAAGAATAATTTAGACATTTGCAATATCTGTCTATATTTCTGAGATGGGATATTATGTACATTATTTACATTATTCGAACTATTGTCCTTATCTTTGTCGCCATATTTATCACAACCTTTCAGCCTTTCAGTATCTGTCTATATTTCTGAGATGAGGTATTATGTACACTATTTACATTATTCGGACTATTGTCCTCATCTTTGTTGCCATATTTATCACAACGTTTCGGCCGTTGTACGCTCCGGCTTTCATCAGGTGGTTGGAATGTCGAACTGGACCCTTTATTTCGCTCACTGGGGTAGACTGTTCTAGTTCCACGTGCCATGTCTAATGGATAGCAATTATCAGTTATCACCTGTTAATTCCCCTCTCCAAGTTCTCCACCGCCTTAACCAGGTATTGAACTCACACTCTTTGGGTCCTGTCAACCTCTTTGTGGTTGGAATGTCGAACTGAACCCTTTATTTTGCTCACTGGGGAAGACTGTTCTAGTTCAACGTGCTATGTTTTAATGGATGTCAGTTGTCAGTTATCTTCTGTTAATTCCCCTCTCCAAATTCTCCACTGCCTTAACCGGGTTCGATATTCCAACCACCTGAAGAAGGCCGGAGCGTACAGCGGCCGAAAAGTTGTAATAAATATGGCGACAAAGATGAGGACAATAGTCCGAATAATGTAAATAATGAGAAAATTATTTAAAAACACTGAAATTGTCCTACCTTAAAGAAATACGTTTATGCCAAAACATATAATACAATAGACTATGGCATCATAGCTTGGGAACCATTGGTTACTAAACTTTCTTTAATGGGTTCCAGGTGGTCCTTGCGGGCCAGATAAAATTAAAATTTATATTCCCTATAGAGCCCTTGTCCCAATCAAGTGTTTCCCATTGGAAGAAATAAAAGAAAATGCACCCTGCCGTTTATTAAAAGGAAACACACCAAGCCACCACCTACAATGCCGACCGCTAGACTTTCTATCGGGCCCATGTTTATCATTTAAACCCGTGTCACCATTCTCTACACTAGAGATCGGGAATCTACGGTACGCGTGCTATTTTTTGGCACGCCAAGCAATTTCCAGTGGCACGCAGCCACAATCGACATCACGAAGTCCGAACCAATAGCTACTACAACGCAAAGAAGATATTTCGCCGTCTGAAATTTAATATATACTAAAGTGTATATACTATATATTACTATATAAATTATATTGTAGAACAGGTATATTGACCTTGACTTGTATAAAAATACTGTTGACACGCTGAATGATTTTAAAACCCTAAGTCAGCACATAGCAAAAGGTTGCTGACTCCTGTTCTACAATACCGCCATCTTTTTTCTGCTCCATAAAGGCAAGCGATAATTTTCATTTTCCATGGTTTATCGCAGCCTGATTATCTCCTCATATACTGGTCAGGTTCAGTTGACCACATTTTCTTTCAAGCGTGGCTGGCTGAAAAGTGATGTGTGTGCCCAGTGCATGAGGGTGTAGTATGGAGAAAAACGCAATCAGAAAGTGAGTGTCTGCTTGTCTGTCTGTCTGTAAAGGGCTAGTTCGTCACTAAATGGATCTATGACTAAAGAGTGTTCGTAACTCAAAAACCTTTAAGAATCATTTCAACAGCTCATCTACAAATTTCATATCTCTATAAAACATGTGTTCAACATTACTATTATTTTCTTGATTTTCATTTGATATAACTCTTTGGCAAGTCTTGTAGCTGAGATCAAAGATAAACGAAGTTTTTTTTTTCTTAGATAGTTGAGCATATTACATTGACAAATTATGTACAAAATATCTGTAGTAGAAGCAATAAACTTGCGTCTAAAATATCTGCAGCTGAACCCATATTTTGTACAAAATATTTAGATTTCGGCATTAAATAACCCATATAGCTTGATATGATGCTAAGCAAAAACAACCAAATCAAACATTGTCTGTAAAAGTCTGGAATAGTGAAACTAAATAATAGTTCGGTTTGGTTTGGTTTGGTTTGTTTTACGCCATATCAACATCTCAATGGGTTATTTAATGCCGACAAGATTTTTTATTGCTGGTAATATTTTTATAATTTAACATAATATTATTTTTGTTTTTAAGTCAAGTACGGCGCCTTTCTTAAGGATGTTCATCTTTACATCAATAAACTGATTCGATCCTTTAGTTGTTTAGTTTGGTTTGGTTTGTTTTACGGCATATCAACATCTCAATGGGTTATTTAATGCCGACAAGATTTTTTATTGCTGGTAATATTTTTATAATCTAACATAATATTATTTTTGTTTTTAAGTCAAGTACGGCGCCTTTCTTAAGGATGTTCATCTTTACATCAATAAACTGATTCGATCCTTTAGTTTGGTTTGGTTTGTTTTACGGCATATCAACATCTCAATGGGTTATTTAATGCCAACAAGATTTTTATTGCAGCTAAAAAAAACCTTTTCCAAAAGTGTGTGGCAATATTTTTTCCAAAAATCCATTGCTGGTAATATTTTTTCCAAAAATCCATTGCTGATATTTTTTCCAAAAATCCATTGCTGGTAATATTTTTTTCAAAAATATATTGCTGGTAGTATTTTTCTTTTTCGAAAATGTACAGCTGGTAATAATTTTTGAAACAAATATTAAGTTGGTGCAAAAATAATGTCGTTTTCCCACATATGTTACTATGTGAGAAAACGACATTATTCTTGCACCAACCTAATAAGAATTGGTGATATTAAACCTATTTTTATACTTTCACAATGTTTTGACCACTTTTGGGTGGGGAGGTTAACTATTTGCCCATAGCTGGGACCCTGACTATTGCAACCACCCTGGTCAGGATGGACCTGGGAACGCCAGCAATTAAGAGGTGGTTCCACGTTCCTCAAAACCTCCTAATCATAGACCTTGCTCTCGGATGTAGTTTATCGTCTTACCGAGGAAGCGGATGTAGTTTATCGTCATACCCAGGACGCGGATGTAATTTATCGTCTTACCCAGCACGCGGATGTAGTTTATCGTCATACCCAGGACGCGGTTGTAGTTTATCTTCTTACCCAGGATGCGGATTTAGTTTATCGTCTTACCCAGGATGCGGATTTGATTTATCGTCTTACCCAGGACGCGATTGTAGATTATCGTCTTACCCAGGAGGCGGTTGTAGATTATCATCTTACCCTGTACGCGGATGTAGTTTATCGTCATACCCAGGACGCGGTTGTCGTTTATCTTCTGACCCAGGACGCGGATGTAGTTTATCGTCATGCCCAAGACTCGGATATAGCTTATCGTCTTACCCAGGACCCGGTTCTAGTTTATCGTCTTACCCAGTATACGGATGTAGTTTATCGTCTTACCCAGAACGCGAATGGAGTTTATCGTCTTACTCAGGAAGCGGTTGTAGTTTATCGTCTTACCCAGGACGCAGATGTAGTTTTATCATCATACCCATGGAATCTGTCAGTACATTTGCCATGGAATCAACGATAGAACATTGATAAGCGTTGCGTCTATTAAAAAAAAGGAGTTGTATGAAGGCAAACAAGTCTTCCTTCATAAAACAACATAAATGATTTTGAACTCTGTCGTGGCTGGAGAGAGAAGATTGGGCAACTCCAGCCCATATAGGGCAGAAATACTACTTTTTTGTGTGTAATGTTACTTTTGTAGGGATAAAGCATGTCAGAATGAGTCGGTTACTTTCTTGAAGCAGTACAAGGAGCCGAACACCTTTCCAGCATTTTTAACTGATTATCCTCTGTAGGTAGGACTTTCGCTTGAGGTTTGAAGTGAACTTGAGTCTCAGCAGACGTTCAAAGCCTCTTTGGTAGTTCGATCGTTCATCGTGACTGCAGAAAACTGAACGCTTTAAGCTTATAGCCTTGCGTGGCCGGACATTTGTCCGACAGATGTTTGGCCGATGGACATTTGGCCGACGGATATTTGGACGACGGTTATTTGGACGGGAGACATTTGGCCCAAGGGACATTCGGCCGACTGACATTTGGCTGACGGATATTTGGCCGACGGATATTTGACCGATGGATATTTGTCCGACGGATATTTGTCCGACGGACACTTGGCCGACGGGCACTTGGCCGACGGACACTTGGCCGACGGACACTTGGCCGACAGGCATTTATTTGGCCGACAGATATTTATTTGGCCGACGGACATTTGGCCATGATACATCTGGCCAAACGGACATTTGGCCGAGAGACATTTGGCTGAGAGATATTTGGCCGAACGGATATTTGACCGATGGACATGTGGCCGACAGTCATTTGGCCGATGAACATTCCACCGAAAAAGTAAAAGTAAAAATAGTAACAAGCAATAGTATTTTAATTAGCAGTATTATAAGGTAGAAAAGGACTAATAATTACCACTGAATTTCAAGTGATTAAATTACTCAATCTAAATTAAAAGTTAAAAGTTTTCTTATTTCAATATTTGTTTATTGAAATTAGTATTATTAAAAATATCTGAGTGCATTTGGGC
>OZ010599.1:22814278-22844278 GCA_963932145.1 Acanthosepion lycidas
CCACCCAGATTCCATCGGTGAGAAGTAAGTTCCACTCGAACAGCTTCTTCCCGCGCATTGCTGCCCTGTGGAACCGACTCTCGAGAGGATTTTTCCCTGTTCACTATAATCTTAACCAGTTCAAGTCTAAGGTTAACCATTATCTTTCGCTCCTATCCGCATAGACTGCTTCTTAACATAATCCTCTACCTTGAGTGGCCCCATGTACTCGGTGAACCTTACTGTACAAAAAAGTGCACATTCACCCACTCCATCGTGGTATATCAGGGACAGGACCTATCAGAGAAAAGGAGGAAGTGGAGTCGGAACTTTTCTAAAACAAACGGAATATTAACAGTTCCAACCGGATTCTGAAGACAGCCATTTGTTGACAAACCCTACACTACGAGGCATCAGATTGAACAGTAAACTCTCCTCGCAGATGAAGAAGAGACTTGAAGCAAAAGAATGCGGTTCCACAGAAGGATGCTGAGGACTTAATATGTCAGCAACGACGAAGTTCTAGAAAAAATAGAAACGATAAAAAGATTTTGCGTAGTACGAGGAAATCTTGAGAGAATTGAAAACCCTACCGGGATTTAGCATTGGCGGCCACAATCTTAACAGCATAAGATATGCAGGCGACACAGTACTGACAGCAGGCATGGAAGAGAAATTACAAAATCTCCTACAGAGGGCATCGGCGGAGAGTGAAAAGAAGGGACTAAGCATAAATTACAAGAAAGCGGAGTGCATGGTCGTCAGTAAGAGGATGAGCCCGAAATACGATCTGAAGGTCGGAAACACTAGAATCAAGCAGACGCGGAAGTTTAAATACCTGGGAAGCGTCTTTACGGAGAACGGTAAGTGCGACCCTGAGATCCGTAGGCGTATTGGGATGGCCAAGGACCCATTCCAAATTCTGGGCAGAATACTGCGAGACAGGAGGATTTCTTTGGTAAAAAAGAAAAAAAAATGAACTGTTACGTGACATCTGTTCTTCTTTACGGCAGCGAATGTTGGACGATTTCCTCAAAGACGAAAAAGAGACTCGAGGCGACAGAGATGTAGCTCTACAGAAAGATGCTAAAGATATCATAGACCGAGCGTGTGAGCAACGATGAGGTCTTAGAGAGGTTGCAACCAAGAAGGAGGCTTATATTTAACATCAGGAAGAGGCAGCAGAAGTTCGTTGGACACATAATAAGGAAGGAGGGTCTGGAGAATCTGATACTCACGGGTCGAATAGAGGGAAAGAGAGACAATGGAACACAACGCGTGACATACCTAGCGGACCTTAAGCAAGTGGATGACAGAACATGGTCTGGGGGAGAGAAGCAGAGGGAAGGAACTTGTTGAGAGCTGCAAGGGATAGAGGGAGGTGGAGAGCCATGATCGCGTACGTCCTGAAAGGACATGGCACATAAAAAGAAAGAAAAGATCAGAAATTTCCAAAGAGAATAATGAGGAAAGAGGGCTTAGAAAATTTGACACTTACAAGACATATTAAAGCAGTTAATAATCTAGATAATGGACTTGTGTGAATGGTTGGCAAAATAGAATTTAGGTGAAACAGCAAAAAGACAAAATTTTCTGCGCACGACAAGGGACAGGAAATTGTGGCGAACCATGATCGTCCACGTCTGAAGGCACACGGGACATAGTAGAAGCTTGGTGTGTTGTTACTGAAGTAAGGTAAATGGTAATACTATCGCTATGCGAGTAATGTCTCGTAATTTTTAGTCTCCCTAGTGTATACTATTTTGACTAGTTATTTACAGAAGACATTGTAGCGCCATACGTTTTGTCGTTGAAACATTTATCATGAAGTGCGAATATGTAATTGCACAAGGAGATTTTCGCCTACACTACGGGCTAAATCGGAATGATACTTTAACAGAGAAAGTCGATATTGCTGGGGACTAAAAATTGAGATAGATAGATAGATAGATAGATAGATAGATAGATAGATAGATAAAACAGACTGAGATCGACACATAGATGGATGAAAACAGATAGATAGATAGATAGATAGATAGATAGATAGATAGATAGATAGATATCAAACGATGCCATCACTTGTCCCATCCTCAAGAACCAGGAGCGCGAATTTGACTTTTTAGTCCGGGTCTGACATTGTCGTGCGCAGCCGTAGCACACTTGGAGGCCTTTTGTAGTAGTTGTTACATAAATATCGCATAATGTGTAAATATGGCTTATCGCTGTGTGAGGTCTATGATAATTTTTGAGGACTGCTCTACTCAGAAAGAAGCGACCATATTGAAGATGTTAGACAGACAGACAGACTTTTCTCACATCACTGTAGACTTGTCATCACCCCTAAATATTATATTCTTAACAAATAAATTTAATATTTTCACTTCAAGATAATTTGTTGGTTTTCTTGTTCCCAGGGATTCGATCCGTCCAGGCTATTGTGTTTGGTTCTTTCACTACGGTCTAAATCAGAATTTTGCTTTTTCCAGATAGTCCATATTAATTGGGACTCAAAATTGCAGGGCAACAGGTTTAGGGTTTTAAAAAAATATATAATGACCTAGAAAATCTCGGAGCGTTCGAACTTCAAAAAATATAGAACCTGTGACAGAATCTGTTTTACAATCACACAAACGTTCAGCCAATAAGCCTGCATCTGCGTTCAGTCTAACAATATCGTACAGTCAGGAGAGTTTGACTCGCGTTAATGCGTATTGGCCCTCGAGCGCAAATATTCATTATCTTGTTTAATGGCATCATTCTATTGTTTGGTTGAGAGCTCCTTTAGTTTAAAACTGACAGCTTCTTTGCAAGATGATGTAGGGAATGGCGACAGGGATGGGAATCATATCCTAACGAAATATTGCTGGAAATTTACAATGGTTTCTATGGAGGTGCTGCAAAAAATCCAAGCATGATCAAATAACGGTTTTATGACAAATAAACAGACTGAGATAGATAGCTAGATAGATAGCTAGATAGATAGATAGATTGATTGATTGATTGATAGATAGATAGATTGTTAATAAACATTTTGGTCCTCAGCTGTCGAAGTGCAATTAAATGCATCGAAACGGAGTTGCATCTTTATAGTGAGTTTTTGTTAGATCTTTGTAGTGGGTAAATTTTTTTCTCTATATGAAAAAATATAATAAATACTTATATGGTGATTTCCTTTCGTCCTTCAATGATAATGTTATTAAGCTTATCAGACAATATGAAAGGAACTTACTTAAAATAAATAGACAGAACTTATCTATATTATTTAATGAAACATGTATCAATGAAAAATTGCTGCCTAGATATACACAATATATATATATATATATATATATATATATATATATATATATATATATATATATATATATATATAATTAAATATATATATATAAATAAAAAATATATATATGAAGAAATATAGTATTCTACTGTTTATATATATATATATATATATATATATATATATATATATATATATATATGCTAGCAGCATGTCCCGGTGTTGCCCGTGCTTGATTCAAAATTCGTACGACTCATACAGCAATCGCTATTACTTGACTTAAAATAGTTTTGCACTTCCTTGCCTTTAAAGGAGTACCCTTTGCCGTGCTGATGTTGCTACATGCCTTACTTCTTGCCTATCTCACACTGCGAATTTTTCTAAGCTCTATACTAAACATTAAATCTATTACGAAAAAAGAACTAAACAAAATGAACACAAAACGATCAGATTTAAAAAAGGACTCGTAACTGGAAAAACCGAATGAAAAAAGAATGTTAACAACAAATACTTTTTCACATCCAACCAAGTTCTGCGGAATCAGAATCAACGTTGAGTTTAAGCAAGCGAATGAGCCAATTGGAGTAAAGTGCCATGCAGATTTAAATTTTTCCCACTTGTGACGAATGCAGCTATCGATTTTTTTATTTTTGCATGCTAGCATGCTAGTCAACATTCGTGTCAGCCAGCTGTTGGCTCTCACGCTGGCCAATAGAATCTTCCTGCCTATTCGTGGCAGCCAGCTATAGGCTCTCACTTTGGCCAGTACAAAATGGCAGCAAACTACATGAAAACTGCCATAGAAGCATGAAAAAATGGATTATTTCCACTATCGATGGGAGTTGGGAAATGCAAAGTCGGTGTTGGCCTACCCGCTTACTTGGAGCATGTAAATTCTGGTGCAAATCCGTCGAAAATTGCGGCTGTGCATTCGTTACACACACACACACAAACATCCTACCTTTTATAGATAGAGATTTTATAAATTATTATTTTTGTTATTATTATTATCATTACTATTATTATGAAAAACGATAAAACGAACACATGCTTCAACGGAAACAATATTTTCTCACAATAATGCGTTTGTTTGTGCATTTTCGATTTTAAGGGTCTTCAGATATTTACGTTCTTTGTATTGATGAGATAGAGAAAAAAAGGGTTGATTTTGATGAATAAACATATGGAATTGTGCATGATGGTAATTCTTTTGCATTCAAATCAAAATATTGTACTTTCCCTTTTTTTTTTATTCGATTGGTTGTATTTTTAATCCCGCGCTTTTAAACAAAATGGCTTCCGGGTTCCCGCGCAAAACGATCTTTGGGGTTGTTGCTGTTTCAACACTTCAAGACGCATACAGAAACAGGATTTTTTAGTAAAGAAGCTTAATTGCACGATTTTTCTCTTTGCGTAAACGATTTCGAATGCAGTCTCTCTTTCTTTGTACGCTCTTTCTCTCTTTAATCTTTCACTCTTTCTCTCTTCCTTTCTTCTTCACTCTTTCTTTTTTCACTCTTTCTACATTCTTTCTCTCTTTCTTTCTTCATTCTTTCTATCTTTTCTTCTACACTTTCTCTCTTTTCTTCGCTCTTTCTCTCTTTAATTCTGCACCCTTTCTCTCTTTTCTTCTTTAATATATCTCTCTTTCTTTCTTCACTCCTTCTCACTTTTCCCCTTCACTCTTTCTCTCTTTACTTTTTGCACCCTTTCTCTCTTTCTTCTTAACTCTTTACCTCTTTCGTTCTTCACTCTTTCTCTCTTTTCTTCTTCACTCTTTCTCTCTTTGCTTCTTAACACTTTCTATCTTCATTCTTTCTCTCTTTTCTTCTACAGTCTCTCTCTTTTCCCCTTGACTCTTTCTGTCTTTAGTTCTGCGCCATTTCTCTTTTTTTTTCTTCTTCACTCTTTCTCTTTTTCTTTCTTCACTCCTTCTCTCTTTTCTTCTACACTATTTGTCTCTTTGCTTCTTAACACTCTCTTTTCTTCTGCACCATTTCTCTCTTTTCTTTCTCACTTTTCTCTCTTTCTTTCTTTCTTTCTTTTTCTTCTACCCCGCTTCTCGTTTTCCTTCTACACCTTTTACCATTACTTCTTCCATCAGTCTCTCTTTTTCTCTACACTACTTCTCTTTCTTCCTTCATTCTTTCTACCTTTTCTTCTGCACTTTCTTTTCTCGTTCACTCTTTCTCTCTTCACTCCTGTACTCTTTCTCTGTTTTCTTTATCACTTTTTCTTTCTTTCTTTCTTTCT
This sequence comes from Acanthosepion lycidas, assembly GCA_963932145.1. NCBI lineage: Eukaryota > Metazoa > Mollusca > Cephalopoda > Sepiida > Sepiidae > Acanthosepion > Acanthosepion lycidas. The sequence goes on from OZ010599.1 coordinate 22,819,791, forward strand.
TTCTTTCTTTCTTTTTCTTCAACCCCGCTTCTCGTTGTGCTCTTACACCTTTTCCCTTTTTACTTTCCCTCTTTCTCTCTTTACCTCTACACTACATCTCTCTTTCTTTTTTTCTTCATTCTTTTTATCTTTCTTCTTCATTATGCATATTACCTCAGCTACATTTCTCATTCGCTCAATACGTTATACACTCGTATATTTTCATGAAAAATGCAAATATGCCTAGTGTATACAACGCAGATAAATATATCCAGTGTATACAACGCAGATAAAGTAACATACTTACAAACAAATCCTATACTTTATAGGATTGTATACTTTACACCCCCCTATATATATATATATATATATATATATATATATATATGAATAAAAATGACAATAGGAAAGAAAACCAGTAATTGCTGGCGCGTTTCGTCCAATGTGGACTTTATCAAAGCAAAATACGAAATGATTTTAATTGAACAAAGTAACTAATAAAAACAAAAACAGAATGTTCCTAGCAACTGGAATATAGAGAAACGCAATTTTCAGTTAACAATATGAAAATAGCGTTTCTCTAGATTCCAGTTGCTAGGAACATTCTGTTTTTGTTAGTTTTCTTGTTCAATTAAATTAATTTTCTATATTGCTTTGATAAAGTTCCCATTGGACGAAACGCGTCAGCAATTACTGGTTTTCGTATTGTCATTTTTATTCAGAAATATTGTCTTCTCTACTGGTTAAATCGGAGAAATTTTCATATATATATATATTTATATATATATTTGAAAAGTGTGTGTATATAAATATAAATATATATATATATATATATATATATATATATATATAATTATTTATATATTATACGCACGGTACTTATTAGAAAGCGCTCAATATCAGAGATAGAGCTAACATATTTGGTTGGATAGATGTGAGTTTGTGACTCTGGGTTTCACGCTTTTGCGATCGTCAGGCAAACTCGATCGCAAAACCGTGAAACCCAGGGTCACAAACTCACATCTATCCAAACAAATATATATATATATATATATATATATATATATATATATATATATATATATATATATATGTCTGTGTGAAAGTGCGTGTATATTTTTCAAACATCAAACTGATAATATATATGTGTGTTTATATGTAGACATGTCCGTGTTGTTTTATGTATGTGTTTTCGTCCATGTGTATGCGTGTGCATATATATATTTTTATGTGTACTTGCGTACGTCTGTACGTACGCTTGTGTATGCACGTGTGCTTAGCTTTCCGACACAGAACAGATGACATATAAATGTGTATACTTGTGTGTGCACGTGCGTCACTGTACGTACGTGTGTAGGCGTGTATGTACAATTCGAGTACCAAACTGGTAATATATGTGTGTGTGTGTGTGTGTGCTTCTATACGTGTGCATGTACGCGTGTATATGCACGTGAATACGTGTATGCATGTACGCGTGTACATGTGTCTATGCGCGGGCTTATATACGAGTATACAAGCGTTTGTGTACGTGCGTAGATACACGTGTGTATGTACAGGTGCGTGTGTTAGCGATTCATCCAAATGACCAATAACGAACATGGCGTGTTAGAATTGTCCTGACATCCACGTGTCGCCTGAGTTTGGTTCTGACGAGGCGATTTAATCTCAAGTCTCTCAACTGGAATCACCAAGATAACACTGGCCCTTGAAAAGAAAAAACAAATGCTTTGGAAAAAAAAAAAGCCCCTGAACTACCACAACATCCCTCTACGATAAGGCCCAAACCCAGACTTTCAATACCAATCGTCAAGCACACTTGATGGTAACCCCTGAAAGAATTCCAGCCGAAAACACAACCAGAGACACAGGTGTCCTGACATTTTCGCTCAAAATGCCAACGGTAATGGTAATATTAGCCTTTCTCCCTCCAAGGAAACATTTGGTATTCACTGACCAAGTAGCCAATACTGGTTTCTGTTGAAATTTATAAAATCTTTCTCTTAAAACACTTTGTTTAGGAGAATAGGTTTCTCAAGTCCAGTAGCTGTTATCGCTTTTTCTAGTATTGATGAGGGGGGTCCTCTCTAATCTTTTATTTGAGGTGATATGGAATGTCAACATCTTGATTATGTCATTGTATCCCTTAAATTTTTTCCTGAGTTAAGAAAAAGAATCTAATATTTTGCAGCCAATTGATGAGGCAAAAAATGGTCTGTTATTAGTAAAAAGTGCAAAATTTGATGATCCTAGATTTCATAATTCCTTTACTGACAGAAGGTACTGCAGAAGAATGGTAATAATAACCATTTCCCTATGAGGAAATATTTGACATTCATTGACTGCGCAGCCAGTTCTGCTTACAGCTGAAATTTGAAAAATCTTTCTCTTAAAACAATTTCTTAGGAAAACAGATTTCTCAAAAAATTTAATATTTTGTCTTTTTCTATCTCCCGTAAACCTTATTCATCCATTTACTCAAGCTCGCAATGTTTTCCTGAACTACTTACGTTCACTCTGTCTTGTGAGTATCAAATTTTCCAAAACTGCTATTTTACAGGATTTCATTTGAATAATTTTAACCAAAGTGTTGAACTTATATTAATCACAAGTGAATAAGTTTATACAAATATTAAAATGAGTTTCTAATATTATTTTTATTATGAAAAAGCAAAAGCAAATGGGGTACATGTATGTAGTTGAATAAATGTTATTATAAAATGCTATCAGAATACTGTCACTGGTTTTTCAACATTATGTTTTGGGCGTGTCTATTCGATAATTTCGGTAAAAACGTATATACACGTCTACACCGGAGAATAGTTTAAAATATCAAATGACATAGACTAAGAGTTAGATATGGAATCTATGTGCTTAGTGTACAGATGGGGGCAGAGGGAATGGATAAAAATGAAAGAATAAACAGTTGCTCTTAACCTCTACCCCGCAAATTATTTTTGGCAAAACGTTACATTTTCAAACGATTATTTTTTATTTGTTTTTAATAGAGTAACTAAGAAACTGAGGTACCTTGAAGTACCCGAACGGTGGCTAACACCTCTACCAGACGTATGAGTTGACATTTTGACTCGTTTCAAGCTCAGAACGGTGTAAAAAGAATCAAGATCGTCGTATAAAGGGGGTTCAGAATTAATTTAAACTCGGAACTAAATTCAACTCGGAATTAATTTCAACTCGGAACTAATTAATGAAATAGCAGAAAAGATGAATTCTGAATTATTTTATCTACTAAGGATTTTTAATGCTAAATTTAAAAATTAATATAACCGAATTGCATTTTGTTTAGGAATTCACGGAAATCGATAACTTTGATTTTAAATCGAGCTGAAATTAGTTCCAACTTGAAATTAATTCCGAGTTGAAATTAATTCCGTGGTGATGTTATTTCTAAGTTGAAATTAGTTCCGAGTTGAAATTAATTCCGAGAAGAAATTAGTTCCGATTTGAAAATAATTCTCAGTTGAAATTAGTTCCGAGTTGAAATTAATTCCCAGTTGAAACTAATTCCGAGCTGAAATTATTTCCGAGTTGAAATTAATTCCAATTTGAAATTAATTCCGATGTGAAGTTAGTTTCAAGTCGAAATTAGTTCCAGGTTGAAATTATTTCCCAGTTGAAATTAATTCCCAGTTGAAACTAATTCCCAGATGAAATTATTTCCGAGTAGAAATTAATTCCAAGTTGAAATTAATTCTGAGGTGAAGTTAGTTTCAAGTTGAAATTAGTTCCGAGTTGAAATTAGTTCCGAGTTTAAATTAATTCCCAGTCGAAACTAATTCTGAGCTGAAATTATTTCCAAGTTGAAATTAATTCCAAGTTGAAATTAATTCCGAGGTGAAGTTTGTTTCAAGTTGAAATTAGTTCCAGGTTGAAATTAGTTCCGAGCTGAAATTAATTCCCAGTTGAAATTAATTCCGAGCTGAAATTATTCCCGAGTTGAAATTAATTCCGAGGGGAAAGTTAATTTAAAGTTGAAATTAGTTCCGAGTTGAAATTAGTTCCGAGTTGAAATTAATTCCCAGTTGAAACTAATTCCGAGCTGAAATTATTTCCCAGTTGGAATTAATTCCAAATTGAAATTAGTTCCGAGGTCAAATTAGTTCTGTCACTCATATAGACACGTCTGTAGCTGTTTTGTTTTCAACGTCTTTATTCGTCCGTATTTGAAAAAGACAATTTCTCATGGACATCAAGATTTTAGTTTCAATTGAATTCTCTGTAGCGCATACTAACGACAATCGCCAAAAACACAATGTAATAAAAATCCGTCTGTGTTAAGAAAAAAAATGTTAATATTTTACAGCAGAGTCATTTACGTTGGAGTAATGGATAACAGCTCGGATTGAGGAATCGAAGAGCAGAGTTCGAATTCCAGTCGGATCAACTACATTCACTTACGTGCTAATAGTCTTCTTGTTCTCACAAATAAATAACAGGTAAATAGCAGGACAGACAGGGTTCTATAACCATGGATGACAATCGGTCTAGGAGAAGGAAAAATTCTGAATTCAAAACCGACCTGGGGAGAGTTGGGCTCCGTCAGGTTATCTTGCCCATGAAACACTACTTCTACTGTGGCTACGAGTCACGGAATAAAAAAAATGAGACAAAAAGGGGTCTGTTATTAGTAAAATTTGTAGATCCTAGATTTTATAATTCCTACATTAACAGAAGAATAATAACGGTAAAAGTAATATTAAAAATAAGGAATGATTTATTTTAACGCCTCCAAAACGAAACTCCTCTCTATTAATTGTCTGAAAGACTCCTTTATGTATTCCATAATTATGGCTGATGCTAATCTCCAGGTGAGTGACACGTTGCGCCTTCTCGGGCTAACATTCTCTACTGACATGAAGTGGAAAGATTATATGGAATCAATTGCAGTGTCTGCTGCTAGGAATATTTGTTCACTGTGTTGTGCTAGACAGTTTTTCTCGCCACAATCTATCTTGCATATTTATAAGTCTACCATTCATCCTTGCTTTGAATATTACTCCCACATCTGGTCTGGGGTTCCTGCTATATATTTATATATTCTTGATAAAATCCAAAGAAGAATCTATCTTACAAATTTATAAGTCTACTGTTCATCCTTGCTTTGAATATTGCTGCCACATCTGGCATCTCGAGTCCAGTCAACTTCCCACCGCCGTAATGCTGGTTGCCTCCCTGTGTCTTTTCTATAAATACTTTCATGGTAATCGTTCGGATAAGTTATTTGCTATGCTACATAAACTTTATGAATTTAAGCGCAGTACTAGATTGGCAACTAGGTCCTATCTGTTTACAGTTTTGTAGGCTAGATGTAACCGTAAATTATCGCACTTCTCGCTTGTGGAACTCTCTTACAGCTTCTTGCTTTCCAGTCAAGTTTGATCTTCAAAAATATAAACGCAATGTCAATCGTTATCATTGTCTTCTTGATTCCTTTTCTAGTGTCTCGCTCCTCAATAACTTGTTTTCTAACCCTCGCAGCAAGTAGACCTTCGTGTCGTAGTGGCTTTACAGCCTTACATGGGGTGAAAAATAATTTTATTTCAACAAAATCAGCATTAGCAAAAAAAACTGAGTGCGAATGACATAACAAATGAAATTTGATAACAACAATAACGAAAAAAGTAATGATACCTCTTTATCATAGACATACATACTGAAATTTTAAAAATTAATTATTAGAAAGTAATCATGTACAGTAATTAGGTAAATTAACATTTTTCAAAATAATTAAATTGTAGTTTAAAAAATCAAGAACACTTCATTTCAGCTCCTATATATATTTATATGTATTTTTTATATTTATTCATATTTATATATTTTTTTTTTATTATTTTTATTTAATTTTCTTTATTTATATTTATTTTTTATTTATATTTCTTTATAAATATATTTTCTTTTTATTGTTATTTATATTTCTTACATTATTATTATTATTCTTATTTTTATTTTTATCCATATTTCTTGCATTATATTTATTTTTATCTGTATTTTCTTCTTCATTCTTTTATTTATTTTCGTTATGTTTCTTCCTTCATTTTTAATTGTATTTTTATCTATATTTCTTACATTATATTTGTTTTTATTTTTATTTATATTTCTTTTTTCATATATATATATATATTTTTATTTACCGTAATTCTCCGTGTATAACACGCATTTTTTCTAAAAAATATTAAGCAAAATCAGGGGTACGTATTATGCACACCCACAAAAAATGTTTAAAACATTGCCGTTTCATAGGTTGATTTCAGTAGCGAAATGACTTACTCACCACAAACATATGACAATTTGACACTAATATTCGGCGATTGCGACCCCATAAGGATGTCAAATACAATCATATGTACCTAACAATACTCAGAAATGTAAAATAAAATAAGAATTATCATAAAACTAAATTAGAATAATATTATTCTATGTTTAAAACCATTTTTTTCATGAAGATGACCAATAAATTTCATTGAATTTTTTTCCTTTATTCATTGTTAAATATTTCTCAGACAAATTCTTATTCTGTCTACTTTTTAAGCACAACTCGAGTTATGTTTATCTAAATCGAACTACATACAAATCCGGTAAACTGCACATTTTACCGAACAAAAACAGGTTAATGAGTCTGCGCAGTAGGCACAATATAGGTATTTCCGTTTGCTTTTAAAATCGTGACGATCGGAAATTTTGATAAATATCTTCAATTACAGCTTAAATAAGAGTAGAAAACGCTGGCCGTGATGAAATTGGAGAGGTACAGTTAATAGGGTATGATTACCAAACAACGGGGTACGTATTATTCGTAAGTAGAAGCATTTTCTTATACTTTCAGTACAATTTTAGCGGTGCGTATTATGACTGAAGGCGTATTACTCATGGGGAATTCCGGTATATACGAGCTCGCACGCGGGCGCGCGCGTGTGTGTGTGTGGGCGCGCGCGTGGTGGACGGTAATAAAGGCACAGATAATAATGCCACGGTAAAATAATGCCGGTAAAGATGACTTGGTCACAACACAAGATTCTAGTTATTAAACTCTATTTGTGAAGTTTGATATAAAATGATGTACTAGCGTCTAAACAGATTTGGTTTTATTAGAATGTTTTTTCATAAATTTTACATGTAAACTTTATATTAGCAAATGGAGGAAACACAATTAAAACCATTTTTTTTTAAATAAGAGTAGGAAACGCTGGACGAAATAAAATTGGAGAGGTACATTTTATAGGGTTTAATTACCAAACAAGGAGTGCGTATTATGCGTAAGTATAAGTATTTTCTCACATTTTCAGCACAATTTGAGAGGTGCGTATTATCAAAGAAAGCGTATTATACATGGGGAATTACGGTATATACGTGTGTGGGTGTGTGTGTGTGTGTGTGTAATAAAGGCACAGGTAATAATGCCACAGTATATTTCTTTCTATATTCTTTTATTTATTTTTTATTTATCTTTCTAAATTTATTTGTTTTTATTTTTTAATTATATTTCTTTATTTACATTTATATTTTTTCGAACTTCTATTAAATTGTGTCATAAATCCTTTCTGCCATTATTTATCGCTTTCCTTCTTCATAAAGTACTATTCGATTTTATCCAATTTTGTCAATTCAGCCGCTGAGGAGGTGTGATACAGTCTGTCTGTGGATGACAATATATGCTCCCGGAAATCCGGTTGAGGTCTCGAAAGGAAGTGGGGTTAAAAACCGCGGCTCCTACTGCTATTAAGCATTACTCTTCAAATACGAATTGAGTTCTCCCATCCGCTGGCCTATTTTGTATAGAAGAACGACGTTAAAATTCCCTTCCTTTCTGTCGTGCGACTATGGCCTAGCGGTAAGATATCTGACTTCCCGGCTTGAAGCAATCGAACGTCTAGCCAAAGTGAGGAGCTGTGAAACAACGAAACAGTCAGTCTCTCTCTCTCTCTCTCACACACACACACACACACACACACTCTCTGTATATATATTGTTACGTAGTCAAAAATGGCCCTTTGTTAACACTTATGATGACAATGTATACGTGCTCGATACTTCGTCTATAGCAACGTAGTAGAGACTTTGTAATAGCAGATACTAATTGTAACATGTCTTTAAATAATACTTGTAGTAATAATACTTCGTATAGGGAGAAGAAAATAGCAGTCCGAATAGTATAGGGGATAGAGGAGAAATAGCGAGCACCCAATAAGCGGAGATAGACAGGAATAGCAAAATACATCTAGACGTCACACGACTTCCTCTATATATGCGTTTCCGCTATGGTCACGTGATCCGCCTAGTTTAATGAGATCGCATGTGTTTGTTCGCTGGCGATCTACGTTCAACCGCAAGTGTCAGCAGTGACACTTTATTTCAATATTTCAATTGAGCACTGTTGAGTGATAGGCTAATTCTATAAACAACAGTCACCTGCGTTAATGAATTAAAATGAATTGGAGCACTCCGGCTGACTGGCATTTGTTTACATTAGTAAAAAACAATACGCTAGATTTATCTGTTCCTCTCTGTTGAATAAAGTGGTAGAAACTGAGAACAAATCGGTTAGGTTTTGATCCAGGCTTGAGGTATTCGGATGTTTAGTTGCACCGAGGAGCTGTGATACAGCAAAACAATAGTCTGCGAATGACGAATATATATATATATATATATATATATATATATATATATATATATATATATATATATATATAACACAATTTGCAGTGAGTCGTCACAACATATCAAGCAGCTCTTCGATAACTTCTGTGTAACATTCCGCAGGTTTTGGAGTGAAATGTTTTCGACGAACTCTTGAATCTGTTTTTCATTAGAGGAAGCTATTTACATCATATATTCATCGCTTGGTTTGGTTTGATTTGTTTTACGGTATATCACCCTCAATGTTTTATTTAATGCCGACAAAATTTTTATTGCTGGAAATAATTTTTTTTCTTCAAAAATTTATTGCTGTTAAATTGTCGCTGTTATTGCTGTGTATTTCTGCTATTAAAACCTATTTTTACAATGTCATGGTTTTTTTTACCCCAGTTTGGGGGCTAACTATTTGCCCATAGCTGGGGCCCTAACATGTGCTACAACCCGGGTCGGGATGAACCTGGGAACACCAGCAATTAAGAGGTGGTTCCACCTCCTCAAAACCTGACCAGAGGCCTTGATATCGGGCGTAGTTTATCGTCTTACCGAGGACACTTGTAGCAAAGACAAGTAAATATGGCGGGTGAGGTAGAAAAGGCAAATCTAGTTTTTAAATTTTTCCCGTTATTCTATCTGTATGAGAACTTGAGTTCTCATGGAGGAGGAAATTATTTTGTTTAATCCACTCTGTACGCTGTAACTCCCTTACAAAACGTTAATACCTGTTAGCGAACTTCAAATTTACTCTTAACTGCCACGTAAGAATGTTACTTAATCATTACAGACAGTGACGTACAGATCTGGTGATGTTCGGGACCAACTCAATGATTGAATGCTTCTAAGACTCAAATATGAGGTGGCTACTCGGGTCTAGCTTATCAAAACCCGGTTCAATATTCAGACCATCTTCTGGGACAGTGGGGTGCTTGTACAACGAAGTTAACAGAAACAATATGAAATTTCAAAAACTACATTTTTATTTCATTCTTTGATTAGATGTCCTCCCGTATGAGAAAATGCTTCTACTTACGCATAATACGTACCCCGTTGTTTGGTAATCATACCCTATTAACTGTACCTCTCCAATTTCATCACGGCCAGCGTTTTCTACTCTTATTTAAGCTGTAATTGAAAATATTTATCAAAATTTCCGATCGTCACGATTTTAAAAGGAAACGGAAATACCTATATTGTGCCTACTGCGCAGACTCATTAACCTGTTTTTGTTCGGTAAAATGTGTAGTTTACCGGATTTGTATGTAGTTCGATTTAGATAAACATAACTCGAGTTGTGCTTAAAAAGTAGACAGAATAAGAATTTGTCTGAGAAATATTTAACAAAGAATAAAATGAATAAAGGAACAAAGAAAAAAATTCAATGAAATTTATTGGTCATCTTCATGAGTTTTTTCACACAAAAAAATGGTTTTAAATATAGAATAATATTATTCTAATTTAGTTTTATGATAATTCTTATTTTATTTTACATTTCTAAGTATTGTTAAGTACATATGATTGTATTTGACATCATTATAGGGTCACAATCGCCGAATCTTAGTGTCAAAAGGCCGTTGCACATTTTGTCCCTCTTCTGTGTGGAAAACTGAAACTATTTTCTTTACTCAATCGAAACTATAATTCTAAAAATAATTAATTCTAAATAATTAATATCTGCTTTGTTTGTTTAACCTACGCCTTGTGATTGAAATTTGGCAGACGTAACTATTTCAGATCTATCGATGGCTGTGCTAGCACGAAGTAACAAGTCATCGTGACCAAAAGTTTGAGCGTACTGGACTTGTTGATCACGCTAGATAATCCGCTCTCTCCTAGAAACTGTAACTAACGTCCGCTTGGCATAGTTGTAGTATAAACCACAGGTGAGCCCTGTGGGTGTTAAACAAACATAAATGTTCCTGACCAGGCGTCTGTAACGGGGATCGGCTAGCGACATACTATCAGAGAGACATACTCAGATACGATTGGCCGGCCATTATTATATGTATATTAGAAGCTACTGAAAAGCTTTCGGTTCGATCCATCTGTTAAAATCTGACGAAATTTCGAGACCGGGGAGTTTCTTTTCAGCACACCTTATTTATCTGTATGTGTGAGTATATATATATTAATATTTTTATGTGTATAACAGCAAATCTCTGTAAAAGGTCTGTACATGTGCGCGTGAGAGACAGAGACATAGACAGAGAGAAAGAGAAAGAGAAAGAGAAAGAGAGACTTGTCGCACCTCCGCACTTATGATTCGATCCATACCACTAATGGGAAAGATTGTCTTGCTTTCTGGCGCCAGTTCCTCGTACCAGAAGGCGACTAACTGAATTAAATTGCGTTAATTGTTATAGAACAGGGTCGACGGTGTATGTTTCGAGCCACCTCTGACAGTCTATGTACACAGACTGACAGGCACACCGCGATTTCAATATGGACGTTGGCAAATGCCTTCCACTCTTTCTTCTCCGGCACCACTCCCCTATCTCTCGAACACATACTCACTCTACATCTCCTCTCTCTCTCTCTCTCTCTCTCTCTCTCTCTCTCTCTCTCTCTCTCTCTCTCTCTCTTACTTACTCTGCATTTCTCTTTATGTCTCACTACTCGTTAGCTAGCTTCCTGCTTCTTTTCCTCTGCCTTTCAGATTCCCGCTTTTTGCGCTGTGGAAATTGATACGCCATTTTTGATTTTTCTGTTTTTAATAGGCATAAAATCATCGTAAAATAGCACAATGCTAATATGGAGCACACTCACACACGTAAGTATATACATAGTTATATATATATATATATATATATATATATATATATATATATATATATATATATATCAATCTATGTCATAAAGTGTATCTCTACACCTGTGTATATTCTTTCTTATTAATTCAAAACGTCTCATTCTCTTTCCCATTTACTACCTTTCCCCACGATACGTCTTTACATAAAATACCAATAAATACTACTACTTATTTTCATACTTATTTTAGGTAGACACTTACGTAAGTGGGCATCGTTGATTTTACACGTAAATAAATGTACTTTTTCACTTTTTCCCATAGCGTCGGCAATTGTCTAAAATAAATAAATATAATTTAAATAAAACAGTTTTAAAAAGGCACAATTTGCAATGTTGTATATTAAATTAAGATATTTGGCGCAATACAATCTTCCTACATCAGGTTTGGTTTGGTTTGGTTTGATTTATTTTACGGTATATCAACCTCAATAGGTTATTTAATGCCGACAAGATTTTTATTGCTGGTAATATTTTCTATCTATCTATCTATCTATCTATCTATCTATCTATCTCAGTATATATTGGTTTGGTTTGATTTATTTTACGGTATATCAACCTCAATAGGTTATTTAATGCCGACAAGATTTTTATTGCTGGTAATATTTTTCCAAAACTTGTATTAATGGTAATATTTTTTTACAAAAATGTATTGCTGGTTTTTTTCCAACATTCATTGTCGGTATTTTTTCAAAAAAAAATATTGCTGGTACTAAAACCTATTTTATGTTTTGACCCCCTTTTATTTTTGGAAGAGGGCAAGTATTTGCCCTTAGCTGAGACCCTAACAGGTGATACCACCCCAGGTCAGGGTGGACCTGGTAATACCAGCAATTAAGAGGTGGTTCCACGCTCCTCAAAACCTGCTGATCAGTGGCCTTGCTGTCGGATGTAGTTTATCGTCTTACCCAGGACGCGGATGTAGTTTATCGTCATACCCAGGACGCGGATGTAGTTTATCGTCTTACCCAGGACGCAGATGCAGTTTATCGTTTTACCCAGGACGCGGATGTAATTTATCGTCTTTCCCAGGACGCGGATGTAATTTATCGTCTTACCCAGGACGCGGATGTGGTTCATTGTCTTGCCCAGGACGCCTACGAGAGGTCCTAACATTTTTACGTTCTGTTGTACAAAACAAAGCTTAATAAATATCAGAGCATTTTACTGTTTTAACTATAAAATTTCGCCACCCAACCGGATGCTGTATTTCACAATAAGAGATTTAGAGCAGCTCAATCTTCCTACACCAATAACTAACAATGTTTTGTTGTATATTGATATAATGGAATATGCGTAGACCTGTGTTACCCCTCACTGGAATATGATTGGCTGGTGTCCGTCATAAATACAGACAGACGTGTACGAGAGTCAAGAGCCTTAGTCTGAGAGCTAAGTCTATAACGACGCCCATTGGACTACGCCATTGATCTACACTTCTTACCTGTGACTACGACGCGTACCAGTCGATTACTGCTACCGTATTCTACTTGGTTATAGTAGCCAAAGCCACTTAGATACTTCGTTCAAATATATCCCTTTCCGGGACATATCATATATCACGCACATCTTGACCACTTTTCAGAGCATTTTTGCTGTTTTAGTCATTAAACTTCGCCACGCCACCGGCTTCCCGTTGAGCCGGTTCCAGCACAGTTGCAGATTTTGAACGCATTGCGTTTCTTCTAGACTGGTTTCCAACCAAGGTTAGCGAACCCAGTCTCCCTTGCTATCTAACTGGTAACCGAAGGGAAAATAGATAGTTGTATACTCTTCGCAAGGGTCCTTTTGCGAGATTGAACACAATGACCTCGCAGTACCGAGTTCAAGATTCGAACTCAGCACGCCGATCACTCTTTCCGTTCAGATAAACGTCAACAACCATATCTAATTATCAAGAAAAAGGCTCATTAGATCATTGCCTGGTGGCTGAGATAGTTTCGTGTTTCGCCACTGGTTCCAAGTCCTACTGGAACTAAATGACAAGGAAAAGGGTTCGTACCTTTCCCAAGGGTATTTGTGGGAAACTCAATGTAACGAACTCGATCAGAATTCGAAAACGGCTCATTGATTTTTTTTGTTCCGCTCCACCAACCATTACAACACCTTCACATCTTAGAATGACATCAAATATTCATGAACGACACCTCATGATTGTAATAGTTACAATCCCTCATCTCAGAAATATATACAGATCCTGAAGAAGGCTGGATAGTGGAACAGCCGAAACGTCATGAATATGTCATCGAAGATGAGGACAACAGTCCGAACAATGTAAATAGTTACAATAACTCATCTCAGAAATATGGACAGATCCTGAAGAAGGCCGGAGCGTAGAACCCTTGAAACGCCGTGAATATATTAATAAAAACTAGGGACAACAGTCCGAACAATGTAAATAGTGAAAATAATTACAATACCTCATCTCAGAAATATAGACAGATGTTTATAAGTCTATTACGCTGTTCTAAAAGTAATCACGTCTTACCAGAAATGATTTGAGCAAATGTAAGTTAAATTTATTTGAAAAAGAGGTATTATTTATCAACATTTTATTGCACAGCGAGCTCTCCACTGGCTATCATGGTAGAGGGGCAGTAAAGAAGCGATTCAAAGATTGCCTGAAATAATCCTTTGTTGCCTGTCATATCAACCATTGCCAATGGTCAACCTTAGCTGAGAGCCATGACGACAGGCGTCTCATCACCAACCATGCTGTCTACTTCTTTGAAAATAGCTACCGGGCCGCTCTCAGGGACAACAGGCAGAGTTGGAAGTACTGCAATGCCATCGAGCACAGGCCGGACTTTCAGCTGCAACTACTGCGACTGTGTATGCGTGTCCCGCATTGGACTTATCAGTCACAGACGTGCCTACAAGCGACGTGTACAGACTCCCTTGTGATGTTCGTTTAGCGAAGCCAAGCCGTGATGACCTATCTTCTCTTCAGTTGGAACGATAACAGCGCAACGGGAAGGCAAAGCGTGATGCATGGCGGGCTTGTGTGGATGGATTGCGGAACTGGTGAAGCCTTAGCAATGAGAGAAAAACAGCCAGGCAAAAGGACCACAAAGGATAGGAAGTGGCGGAAAGCCATGGTCCCCTATGTCCTGAAGAGACGAGACACATAAAAAAAGAAGAAGAATGGCATTCCTATAACAGGAATGAATATTACTGAATAAAAATGGAACATGAAAATTATCTTCCATTACGAGTTAATGAAACATGGAAGTGCTATTACTGTAGACGATGCTTTCAGCCATATCAAGTTGAAACATTCTCGTTCGACCACTGGACTTAAGCAATGCTGAACCTATACAGTACCTAGATGGGTGACCACTCGGGAATACCAGTGAATGTAAGCTTGGATGTGTGGGTGGTGTAAAGTACTTCCAGATCGAAATGTAGTCTCGGAGAGCCGAGTTCAAATTCCAGTCGGGTGCACCGTATACACTTACGTGTAAATAGCTTTAGGAAAGGTATGAATCCATCTCTTCCCCTCCTAACTGTGGGTCAAATAGTAAGACTTTTATTAGAAAGTTATTACCTCCCAAAAATTCTTAGCACCCAAAAATATTTCGGCTTTAAATAACCTTTCTTTTTTTTTTTGATAAATGTTGATAAGCCATAAAAAATATAGTAGACGTTTATGGCCAGGAACTTGATCTGTAATCCTCAGTACATTTAAGATCTTCATTTGCTGTGATTGTTACAAGAATCATTTCATTGCTAGGAAAATGTTACAAAGAAAAAAAAAAAGAAGTTGAAATTTGTCTTTCAAACATTTTTTTTTTATTTATTTACATTATTTACGTAGAATCGAAAATTTGCCTTCCCGTTGCGCTGTTATCGTTCTAACTGAAGAGAAGATAGGTCATCACGGCTTGGCTTCGCTAAACGAACATCACAAGGGAGTCTGTACACGTCGCTTGCAGGCACGTCTGTGACTGATAAGTCCAATGCGGGACACGCATACACAGTCGCAGTAGCTGCAGCTGAAAGTCCGGCCTGTGCTCGATGGCATAGCATTGCAGTACTTCCAACTCTGCCTGTTGTCCCTGAGAGCGGCCCGGTAGCTATTTTCAAAGAAGTAGACAGCATGGTTGGTGATGAAATGCCAGGCGTCACGGTTCTCAGTTAGGGTTGACCATTGTCAATGGTTAATGTGACAGGCAACAAAGGATTATTTCAGGCAATCTTTGAATCGCTTCTTTACTGCCCCTCTACCATGATAGCCAGTGCAGAGCTCGCTGTACAATAAAATTTTGATAAATAATACTTCTTTTTCAAATAAATTTAACTTACATTTGCTCAAATCATTTCTGGTAAGACGTGATTACTTTTAGAACAGCGTAATAGACTTATAAACATCTGTCTATATTTCTGAGATGAGGTATTGTAATTATTTTCACTATTTACATTGTTCGGACTATTGTCCACAATTTTTATTAATATATTCACGACGTTTCAGGGATTCTACGCTCCGGCCATCCTCAGAATATGTCTATATTTCTGAGATGAGTTATTGTAACTATTTACACTATTTACATTGTTCGGACTGTTGTCCTCATCTTCGTTGCCATATTCACGAAGACTCAGCTGTTCTAATCGCCGACCTTCTTCAAGATCTGTATATATTTCCGAGATAAAAAAAAATGTAACTATTTAACTTACATTTGCTCAAATTGTTTCTGATAAAACGTAATTACCTTCCGAACAGCCTAATAGATTTATAAACATCTGTCTATATTTTTGAGATGAGGTATTTTAACTATTTACATAACTTGAATCTAATAAACTTTAATTCAACATTTCAAAACAAAAAAAGTATTAAAATAAATAAGTGGAATATATGAATAAATTCTAAATAATTTGTTCCTCTTTGGTGCACACTGCTAGCGGAGCGGCCATGTTTACACACTAACAGTAGTATGATCAAGCGCAAACTATGATCACGTGATTACAATAGTATCCACTATAAGCACACATGAGCAGAAGGCAGTGTGACAAGACTAAAGAAATGTTATGGCGAAAGAGCGGATAATTTTTTACATATCCTCGTAGATCTGTTAATATCTATTAGGTTGGTGCAAAATAATGACGTAATAATGTCGTTTTTTGACGTTAAAATATACGTAAAAAAAACGACATTATTACGTCCTTATTTTTGCACCAACCTAATATAAACTCTAAAATCCGATATTGGGCATTCTTGCCCCATAAATAAACGTTTGAACCATCTATCTGTATATATATATATATATATATATATATATATATATATATATATATCGTGGTGTCGGTTTTCTTGTTAACTGTCTGGTTTTGTCGTTTAATAGTTGTGCATTTGCGTAGCAACCCCTCTTTAATACATGTTTCGTAGAACAAAAATGATTAGTTATATTTGTTTTGTTTTTATACGTGCAAGTGTCTTATTTTTGGGACTTAATGAACATCTGTCTATATTTCTAACATGAGGTATTGCAATTATTTACATTATTTACATTGTTCGGACAGTTGTCTTCATCTTTATTGCCATATTAACGACGTTTCGGTCCCGCCTTCTTCAGGTGATTAGAATTTCGAACTGAACCCCTTATTTCATCCACCAGGGAACATTGTTCTAGTTCCACATGACATGCCTCTTCCGGATGTCTCAGTTATCTCCATTTAACTCAATTCTCCAAGTTTTATTTTTTTCACCAGGTATTGAACTTACAATTCTTTTGGGTCAAGTCACTATGTATCCAACCAACGCTTTTATTCACTGAGACAGTTAAAGGGAGATAACTGAGACATCCGGATGAGGCATGGCACGTGGAACTAGAACAATCTACCCCGGTTGATGAATGAAAACGTTCAGTTCGAAAGTCCAGGTGCCTAAAGAAGACCGGAGCGTACAACAGCCAAAACGTCGTCAATATGGCAATAATCCGAAAAATGTCAGTAATGTATATAATTGCAATACCTCATCTCAGAATTATAGACAGATCCGGAGCGTACAACGGCCGAAACATCGTGAATATAGCAACAAAGATGTGAACAACAGTCTGAACAATGTAAATAATTACAATACCTCATCTCAGATTCATAGAAAGATCCTGAATAAGCCGGAGCGTATAACGGCTGAAACGTCGTGAATATGGCAATAAAGATGAGGACAACAGTCCGAAAAAATGCAAATAAGGTAAATAATTACAATACCTCATCTCAGAAATATAGACAAAACCTAAAGACGGCCGGAGCGTACAACGGCCGAAACGTCGTGTATATGGCAATAAAGATGAGGACAACAGTCCGAACAGTGTGAATAGTGTAAATAGTTACAATTCTTCATCTCAGAAATATAGACAGTTCCTGAAAAATGCCGGAGAGTACAACGGCCGAAACGTCGTGAATATGGCAATGAAGATGAGGACAACAGTCCGGACAATGTCAATAGTTTAAATAATTGATAACCTAATCTCAGAAATATAAACAGATACGGCAAAACTTAGTACGAAGAGCTGTTTAACGCATCTGGATAGATATAATTCCACAACGACTGAAGCCTCTGATCGTCTCTATGTCACTTTTCGCGTAGTCACTGTTATTCAGGAGAAGAGTGGAGTTATATGTTAGTAAGTAATTGTCAGTAATTTTTTAATATTTAAGTATATATTGTGCACTTAGACAACAACGCTTCATTTATATTTGGTTATAATGCCGATACGTCTCAAGGCCAATATTTAAATTTGGATTCTTTTTAAAAAAAAAAAACAACGTTTACAAGTGAGCTTTTGTCTCGAACTATGAACGTTGAGATGATGATAACGGCGAAAGACATAGCAATCAAAAATGCTTTGGACCGTTCCTTCTTACGCGTAAAACTGACCTTCGCTCCCTTTTATAC
Source organism: Acanthosepion lycidas (assembly GCA_963932145.1). Taxonomy (NCBI): domain Eukaryota; kingdom Metazoa; phylum Mollusca; class Cephalopoda; order Sepiida; family Sepiidae; genus Acanthosepion; species Acanthosepion lycidas. The sequence goes on from OZ010599.1 coordinate 22,838,113, forward strand.
AAACATGTCATATAAAAAACAACTATTGCTTCTCTGTTGTTTTATATACATACACACACCACACATACAAACACCACACACACACACGTATATATATATATATATATATATATATATATATATATATATATATATATATATATGCGTTTATGTATGTATGTATGTACATGTTTACTATTGTAGACTAATAAGTTAACAAACATATCCAGAAATTAAAATTACCTCAACATCGGAATAGACAATTTCAAACCGTATTTTAACGGCTTTCGCCCAAAATATTATATACACAGTTTGAATCGTTTTAAATTATTCAATTTATGTATTTTGACTTGTAAGTAAGATCAGTAGAAGAGAAAGAATACACATTTAAATAATTTGAGAGTAAAATATACAACAAAACATAGAAAATTAACTTTGATAAGATAAAAGCCATTAGGTTGGTGCAAAAATAATGTCGTTTTTTGACGATTTTTCTGATTATCGTTCACCCATTTATCCAACTTTTTTTACTTCCCTATTTGCTTTAAATGGCGAACGACTGTTGAGTGGTCGACCTCGAGTTCAACAGCAACTTCTCGTGTGGTTTTGCGAGGATCGGCTTCAATTAAGGCTTTCAAATGTTCGTTATCAACCGCAGTCGGCCGGCCGCGACCGTCTTCATCTTCGTGGCTCTCGTCACCATTGCGAAATTTCTTGAACCACCGTTGTGCCACACGTTCGTTAGTGGTTCCTGGGCCAAACGCAGCATTGATATCACGAGCTGTCTTGGCAGCTTTTCGGCCTAGTTTGAACTGGAACAAGAAAATCGTGCGGATTTGAAATTTGTCCATGCTGTCGAAAAGCCTGCAAAAAATGAATGAAGAGATTGAGAACGGTAACGAATAACACGATTGGATAGAGCGAAAAACGCGCTTCAAAATGATATATAACATGGCTATATATATCAAAGAATTAATTCAGAAATCATATATAAAAGTAACATATGTGAGAAAACGACATTATTTTTGCACCAACCTAATACTTGGAGCAATGGCAGAATGTTCATATAATGTTCACATTAAGTCCTCAAACTGGTTGCCGTTCTGTTCAATATAGTTTTCATATCTTGAAGAAATAGACTTAAAAACTTCCAGTATCATTTCCTCTGGTATTTGAGCACATTCTTCTTCAGTTGCTACTCTCATTTCAGTAATTGTTTCAGGTTTCCTGCTGTAAACTTTGTCTTTTAGAAAAAACCCACAAAAAGAAATCCAAGAATGTCGAATCTGGTGATCTAGGTGGGTATTCAATTGTCCCTCTTCTTCCAATTCATCTGTTTTGCATATTTTCATCCATATAAAAATGTATTATTAGCTAATTAATATTTAAAGAGTTTATACATTATTTTGGGACACCCTGTATATATATATATATATATATATATATATATATATATATATATATATATATATATATATAAAGAAATATAGTCTTAAGGTGTGCTATATTTATGGAATAAAGTGCTCAATATCAGAGATAGAGCGTGTGTAAATATAAAAGTGAACATAGAAGTCAACACTTAGAGGCGACAGTCTGTTTCATGCTATATGCAATTGTCAGGCCACATATGCTGTTATTTTTCTCGGCTATTTATATATATACGGGTTAGTGGTGCATTGTGGGTATTCTATTATTGTAGTTATTTTACCGGAAGTCGTTTGTTTATTTATTTGGGTCAAATTATATTGCTTGTTTTTATTTTTTATTTTTTTGCCGAGAAAAATAACAGCATATGTGGCCTGACGATTGCATATAGCATGAAACAGACTGTTGCCTCTAAGTGTTGACTTCTATGTTCACTTTTATATTTATATTTATATATATATATATATATATATATATATATATATATATATATATATATATATATGGGAAAACGATATATAATTTTTATATATCAAGAACAGGTTTTTGTAAAATATGTAAAGATTTCTTACAATCAACATGTTAAAAAACAATATGTATAAAGGAATAAAAAACAATAGGAAAAGCTGTAGTTTAGTTTCGATTGTGGACTTTTTCAGGGCAAAATATGAAATGAATTTATTGAAACAAAGTATCTATAAACAACAAACAAAATGTCGTTAGCGTTTCTAAATTCTTCTAGTTGCTAACAGTATTATTGCCTTTTTCCTTTACACACACACACACACACACACATATATATATATATATATATATATATATATATATATATATATATAAAGACATTTTTCTGTTTATACATTCTTTTTATAGGTACAAATATTTAAGTAAATGCTCTCTTTATAATAAAAAGTACTAACGACATTTACCGGCCTGAATAAACAGAGAATTTACTTAAATATTTGTATCTAGAAAAAATGTATAAACATAAAAATGTCTTAAAATAATTGTCGGACTTTGTCCATTTCATAATATATATATATATATATATATATATATATATATATATATATATATATATTGTTTAAAATGTCCGATAGTTTTAGAAGAGACAGGTTATTTTCGCTTTATTTCTTTTTTTTTTTTTGCATGAAATTATTTTTTAACATCAATTTCTTTATTTTCCTTACCAACTTTACAACATGTATATTAGATATATATATATATATATATATATATACATATATATATATATATATATATTTATATATATTAGATATATATATATATATATATATATATATATATATATATATATAATCGGTTAATTAGGGATAAAAATGCGTTTAATATATATGTGTGTGTGTGTGTGTGTAACGTGCGCGCCTCTGTGTGTGTGTGTGTGTGTGTGTGTGTGTGTGTGTAGATATACATATTCAGTAAGTCGATAAAAGCTTACGGAATTCATCTACTTCGACCGACTTCAAAGTTTCGCGTCGAAATTGTTCGCCGTCGCAAGTTGGTCGACAAATCCGTTTACAGATTTGTACTTCCTCAGGCCATGGTAGATAACTTGAGATAAAAGTGTTTTATTATGGAAATTTAAAAAGTGGGGTTAAAGGCAGAATTAAAAATATACTTGTAGGTATGTCTAGATTAACCACTTAAAAGTCAGATCTACGCTAAAATAGAAAAATAAGGTCAGAGGGTGGAGGTGGGTGGGTTATTTTTTCATGTCAAGATAAACTGACGCTTGGACATGCCATCCAACGATCGTAGGAAACATGTCAGCGACAAATGTATTATGGATGTAGCCAAGTATGATGTTCCGATTTGTTGAAGTAGATTTGTTTTCAGAAACATTTTTTCTATTTCAGCGTAAATCAGGCTCTTAATTGGTTAATCTAGACATACCCACAAGTATATTTTTATTACTGACGTTACCCCCACACCCTTTAACTTCCGAAAAAGGGTAACGATCTGTTTGTAAATTTCTCTTATAAATAATTTTATTTTATTATAATAATATTTTGCTCTACTTACTACTGAGCACTTTTTTTAAAAAAAGTAAATACTACGAACTGTGGATTTTTACTCCATCTGTTCTTTCTCTTATATATATATATATATATATATATATATATATATATATATATATATATATATATATATATAATTTTAAGATGTTTTCTGAAAAGTGTGAACAAGTGCAAAAGTTGTGAAAATGCTCTCTGTAAATAACACAACTTTCTTTATTCAGTCAGATCAGATTTTTGTTTCTTACATTGTGCGATTTCTAGTTTTATGTAGTGGTAATTTTCAAGCAGCTAGTTGAGGTAGGTGAGAAATACTACATTGACTAAATCATATATATATATATATATATATATATATATATATATATATATATATATATATATATATATATATATATATATATGTATATATATATATATATATATATATACAGGGTGTCCATAAAGTTCATGTGCACTTTAAAAAATTCATAACTTTATTTATATTTGCAATAGAAATAATCTGTAAAAACTGTTATAAAGTTTAATGTACCTAGTTTTAAGTATAGCTAAAATGAATAATGTGATTTCAGGCATTACTGTAAATCAGTTGGCAAATGTTTTTCGTGAACTGCAAAATCGTCTTACCCTTTGTATTGCTAATGATGGAGGACATGTGGAAACTAAAATAAAATTTCAGTAAAACCTTAAAAAATATAGATTTACTTCTTTCTAATTCTTTTTACAAATTATTTCTATCGCAGTTATAATTTTTTAAAGTGCACACGAACTTTATGGACACCCTGAATATATGATTTATATTATTGTATGTATGTATGTATGTATGTATGTATGTATGTATGTGTATGAGAGTGATACCAATGATGTTTATACTTAAACAGCAAATACGCATACACATGCTCAAACATACATATACACGCACGCGCACACACAATTTGATAGCAAGACTTTATGTTTTTAGCACCCTCTTCATGCTATACGCTCTATCCCTGATATTGAGCACTTTAACCAATAAATATTTTATACCTTTAAACTATATTTTTATCATAGGGTGAATTAAAAGTCATACAGCATAAGGATAATTTATTAAATGTATAATTGCACATGAAAATATTATTTACAAGTTATTTGTTATGTGCTGTTCAAAATGGCCTCCTCCTTTTTCAAACACATTTCAATTCTGTGCCTGCATGATTCATTAACACATCAGAGAGTTTCCTCTGTCATTTTACTGCATTCATATTTAATTCTTTCTTTTCTTTAAGGTCTTCAATGTTTCTTGGCTGATAAACAACTGATTTCAAATGCCCACCCCCAGAAAAAAATGCAAGTGCGTGAGGTCAGTGAATCTCAGTGACCACTCAGCAGAATCACTTCTTTGACCATTAAATCCTATGGTGCCTACTTTTGCCTCATCCTGTAATATATATATATATATATATATATATATATATATAATAACCAACAATTACTATTCTTAAAAGAGTGCTCAATACATAGTAGAGCAGATATAATTATTTATTTAAAAATTATAACATAAATATGTTATAAAATCATAAAATCACTACAAAAATAGCCATTTTGTTTCAACACCTCCGGTGTCTTATCAAGTGATGATGTTGAATGTAAAATAAATGGTTTTAAAAGTTTCAAATTAATTAAAGACATATATATATATATATATATATATATATATATATATATATATATATATATATATAGGAAATTAATTTTTAAACCGACATGTTAAATCCTTTGAATTTAGTAGCACACTCTTTCGTATGACTTCAAAATTGCTAGCCTTGTTAACAAATTCCTGTTTGAAATGACAGAGATTTCAATTCAAACACTTGTTTCTGCTAAATATAATGTTTCTGCTGTCTGCTGTAAATCTAGCAAATATTACTGTCCCATTAACGATCTCGAAATAAATACCATAAAGCAAACACAAATACTTAAAACCTATACTATTCCCTAATGGTTATCTGTGGACCAAAAGAAGTAACACAGAATTTAATATTGCTATGGGAGCATTTGATTCAGCGGAGGCATGTGAATCAGCTGGAATCTTATTTTTGTGTAGACTTAGATTTATTTTCGACATTAAAGATGACGGACTCTTCAGAGATGATGATGTAATCCTCCTACGTAAATCAAGCTCACGAAATATAGACCGATTGAGAAAAGAACTGATAAAATTCTTTAAAGATCCAGAATTAAATATTACCACTATCATCAATGATAAAGTGATCAACTTTCTCGACGTGATCTTGGACTTGAATAATGGTTATTACAAACCATATACCAAAGATCTACCGTCCTAGGAATGACGATAAACTACATCCGCGTCCTGGGTATGACGATAAACTACATCCGCCTCCTAGGTATGACGATAAACAACATCCGCGTCCTGGGTATGATGATAAACTACGTCCGCGTCCAGGGTAAGACGATAAACTACGTCCAACAGCAAGGCCTCTGATCAGGAGGTTTTGAGGAGCGTGGAACCGCCTCTTAATTGCTGGTGTTTCCAGGCCCATCCTGACCCGGGGTGGTAGCACCTGTTAGGGTCACAGCTATGGGCAAATAGTTAACCGCGAAACTGAGGTAAAAGGTATTATAAAAGTGTAAAAATAGGTTTTAAGACCAGAAATACTTTGTAAAAAATTATTACCAGAAATAAATTTCGGAAGAAAAAACCTATTACGTAAAATCATACAGTTTAA
>OZ010599.1:22849278-22901778 GCA_963932145.1 Acanthosepion lycidas
TTTTCCTTCCTTCTCTCTTTCACCAAGATGTTTTCAGTATCATTTTTGCCCATCCTTGCCGACCGTGAAAAAAAGCCCAATTATTGAACTTACTCCAGCTGCAAACAAGAGACTCTCTCAAAGCTTCCATCGTGTGGATCCGGCCACCATGTCTTATCGCTGTCTCATCACGCTAAAGAGCGTCTAACAGGGGAGGTAAGTAGCCTTTATCGCAAGCAGACTTTCCTCTGTTCTTTGAAGACCGCCCAAGAATGGAACATTCTTCATCTTCTTCTTTTTTTCTGCCTGCAAATGAGTTCGTAAGGAGATATGCACAAATAGATAATAGGCAAATAACAAGAAAAACGGAAAATCGGTTTTAAACAACTAATCTCATTGAAGTAGAAAAAAAGAGGCTTAAGTCAGAAACCGGAAAGAAAGGAAGAAAGAAAGAGAAATGAGACGGACGAAGTCCAGCGATAAAATTCCAGAAAAAAAAAACGTTTTAGAGAAGATTAAACAAGAAAGAAAGAAAGAAAGAAAGAAAGAAAGAAAGAAAGAAAGAAAGAAAGAAAGAAAACGGGCAAAACCAAGTTCTGAAAGAAAAAAGGAAAGGAGAAAGAAAGTACGAAACAAGAATATGCTACAAGAAAGAAAGAGAGAATGAAAGAAAATGCTAAAAAAAGGAAGGAAGAAATTGCGAAAAAAGAAAATGCTAAAATAAAGAAAGAGAAAACGAAAGGAAAATACGAAAATTTACTAAAAGAAATGAAAGAAGAAAGAAAGAAAGAAAGAAAGAAAAAATTGGAAAACCTAAATTCTAAAAGAACAAAATGGAGAATGCAAGGAAAAATATGCAAGAAAAGAAAATTCTACAAAAAAAGGAAGTAAAGAAGAAAATGCGAAACCAAAAATGCTAAAAGAAAAAGGGGAAAAGAAAGGAAAATGAAAAAATACTAGGAAGGAAGGGAAATGCGAAAAAAGAAAGAAAGAATGAATGAAAATAGAATATACTAAAAGAAAGAAAGGGAGAAAAAGAAAAGGCATAAAAGAAACATGAGTAAGATTTAACAAAGAAAGAAAGAAAGAAAGAAAGAAAGAAGGAAAGAAAAAAAGAAAGAAAGAAATAGCATAAGTAATGAATATTAGAAAGACAAAGGAAAGGACAAAAGAAAATGCTAAAAGAAAAATGGGGAAAAGAAAAAGAAAATTAAAAAAATACTAAAAGGAAGGAAAATGAGAAGAAAGAAAGAAAGAAAAAAAGAAAGAAAGAAAGAAAGAAAGGAAATGGAATATACTAAAAGAAAGAAAGGGAGAAAAAGAAAAGGCATAAAAAAGATGAGTAAGATTTAACAGAAAGAAAGAAAGAAAGAAAGAAACAGCATAAGTTATGAATGTCAAAAGAAAGACATAGCAAAGGACAAATGAAAAAAATGAGCAAGAAAGAAAGAAAGAAAGAAAGAAAGAAAGAAAGAAAGAAAGAGAAAAGGCAAAAACAAAAAAAAATGAAGAGAAAAAGTTAGATCAAGGTAGGGAAGAGCTAAGAATATTGAACAACTTCTCCAACTCGTATTACAATGAAACCCTTAACTTTTTGGCAAAGGCCTAGGCTTCAAAATACATAGAATGATTTTGGAAAATTGGAAGAAATATCTCTTTCAGTTTTTAGATTCCTCTGTCTCTTCTGGAACGAAAAAGAGACCAGGGAAAAAAAATCACGAAATGAGTTTATTTCACTTAGATTAAAATATGTCATTGTCTATGCTTGAAAAATAAATATCTTTTGGTACTGTAAAGCAAAACAGAACGGTTTTTGTTTTATATCTGTCTATATTTCTGAGATGAGGTATTATGTACATTATTTACATTATTCGGACTATTGTCCTCATCTTTGTCGCCATATTTATTACAACGTTTCGGCCGTTGTACGCTCCGGTCTTCTTCAGTATGTTGTACGTTCCGGCCTTTATCCACTATCCTCAAGGACACATGGCACAGTGGATAAAGGCGTTGGTTAGATCCAGTGACAGGACCCAAAGAGTATGAGTTCATTACCCGGTTAATGCAGTGGAGAACTTTCAGAGAGAAAATTAACAGGAGATAACTGATAACTGACATCCATTTAAACATGGCACGTGGAACTAGAACAGTCTACACCAGTGAGCGAAATAAAGGGTTCAGTTCGACATTCCAACCACCTGAAAAAGGCCGGAGCGTACAACTGCCGAAACGTTGTAATAAATATGGCGACAAAGATGAGAACAATAGTCCGAAATTTTTTTGTGTTTGTTTTTTATATGGGCGGTATAATCGGTATCACCCCATGCAATGCAGTCAAGCCACTAAGACACAAGTGGTTACTGAGTGTGGAAGAATTAAGAACAGAAACATTAACAATGAACGGAAAGAGAGAAAATTAATCAGGAGGAGAGTAGTGACATTTAAATGTAAATTTTTGCAGATTAAAGTTGACCGGAAAGCATGGAGCCAGGAGGGCGTTACACAGCCGAGAGGTGCGAGAAAAGAAACAGTTAGCATAGAACTTACAGCTCAACTGTAAATTGATGAGATCTTGCTGTCCGTGTGATATTGCGCTTAAATTCAAAAACTCTAGGTACCATAACAAAAAGCTCATCCGAATAATTACCATGAAAGTTTTTATAGAAAAAACACAGAGAGGCAACCTTACGGCGGTGGCAAAGTGACTGAAGCCGAGTCGCCAGATCTGGATCAATAATATTACCGATTCTTTTTTAATTTTATCAAGGAGCTCAAGGAAAATAGTAGGGGTACCGGACCCTATATGGCAGCAATATTCTAAGTATGTAAACTTGTAGTGAAGCATTATATGTTTCCTGTTTAGGATTGGGTTTCCGGTTGCAGCTAAAGTCTACTTCATCTTTATACTCCCCCGCCTAAAACTCTGAACTTTTATTTACTATTGAATTACTTTTTCTTTTCTCTAGACGAGTAGATAGATTTGTTCATCGTTTGGTTCACTCTCCCCACCGGTCTTTTGAACAGGAGCAAAAGTTTATCTGTTGTTTCCTGTTTTGGATTGAGTTTCCGGTTCCTTTTAAAGTCTTTTCCTTGACTCTTGGGCATTGTACACCGTGAAGAGAATGTAAAATTAACAAATATATTTTGACTACTGCCCACAAGCGAGGTTCGGCTATAGTTTTTACAGGCGAGTAATTCGATGGGGAGAAAACTATGGTTTGTTTCATCACAGGTACAGACATCATATAATTAATTTTTATTTATATTATTTACATTCAGACTAATGTCCTCATTTTTGTTGCTATTATCACATTTGGTCCGTTATATCCTTCGATCTACTCCAGGACAATAGGTAAGAACTGCTTCGTGAATTTGATGACGTATTAATTGTGAGTTCAATCCCTGTGTTTAGTAGTACAGCCCTACATTCTATAGAAACATAGTGAGCTTAAGCTGAGTAGTACTAAACAAGAATGAGACGACATATCCTTAGATTAAATAAAGGGTTCAGTTCGGAATTTCCTGAAGAAGGTAGAAAGAGATTTAGTTGAAAAGTTGTGAAAATAACAATAAAGAAGGGGTTATTGGTCTGAATGTAACTAATCTAAAAAGTATAAATTCAGAATTTCAGATATGTCACCTTTTATTGGGCTGTTTAATGGCTTTATATGAGGCACCTAGTGAGGATCAAACATACTGTTCAGTAATAATGGTCAGTCAACTAAACTTCGCTAACCATTACTCAACGAAGATTCGACCCGCCTTCAGATGTGCCTGGTTTGGTCGTAAGTCATTTATTCCAACTGATTCTTTCTAAAAAAAGAATCTCAATAATGTTTCGAATATTAAAAGAAAAAATACCAAAAAGAAAAGAAAACGAAAAAAGAAAAATGAGGAAATAGCGATCGAAAGAAAAAGAATACGAAAAATAAGAAAAGAAAGAAAGAAAACAGGAGAAAGGAAGAAAGAAGAAAAACACGAGAAGAAAGAAAGAAAGAAAGAAAGAAAGAAAGAAAGAACAAAAGCATGAATAGAAAGAAAGAAAGAAAAAAGAAAGAAGAAAAACACGAGAAGAAAGAAAGAAAGAAAGAAAGAAAACAGGAGAAAGGAAGAAAGAAGAAAAACACGAGAAGAAAGAAAGAAAGAAAGAAAGAAAGAAAGAAAGAAAAACACGAGAAGAAAGAAAGAAAGAAAACAGGAGAAAGGAAGAAAGAAGAAAAACACGAGAAGAAAGAAAGAAAGAAAGAAAGAAAGAAAGAAAGAAAAACACGAGAAGAAAGAAAGAAAGAAAACAGGAGAAAGGAAGAAAGAAGAAAAACACGAGAAGAAAGAAAGAAAGAAAGAAAGGAAACAGGAGACGAGAAGAAAAACAAAAGCATGAGTAGAAAGAAAGAAAGAAAGAACACAGGAGAAATGAAGAAAGAAGAAAAACACCAGAAGAATGAAAGAAAGGAAACAGGAGACAAGAAAAAAGAACAAAAGCGCCAGTAGAAAGAAAGAAAGAAAGAAAGAAAGAGAAAATGCGAAAAGAAATATAAAAGATCATAGGAATACGAAAAGAGAAAAATACGAATAAAGAATGGAAATGCAGACAAAGAATGAAGAAAATACAAAAAGAAAAAGAAATCGGGAAAATGAATAAAAATACGAAAAAGGTGGAAAGAAAATACGAAGAACATTCAAAATAAAAGAAAGAAAGAAACACGACAAAAGAATGAAAATATAAAATTGAAAATACGAAACAGACTGAAAAATACAAAAACAAATTAAAACATAAAAAATGAAAATACGAAAAAAAGAACGAAAGAAAATAAGAAAAAGGAAGAAATACTATAATATATATTTTGATAGAAAAAATGAAGTAAGAAAATACAAAACTGAAGAAGAAAATAAAGACATACGACAAATGAATGAAAATAGGAAAAAATAAAGAAAAAATGAAAAAGAAAGAAAGAAAATAAGAGAAAAGAAGGAAAATATACGAAAAAGTCGGAAATAATGTCGGTTTTTGACGTTAAACAATACGTCAAAAACCGACTTTATTTTTGCACCAACCTAATACTAAAATATATTTTTGAAAAAAGAGAGAAAGAAAGAAAATAAAAAACTGAAGAAAAAGAAGAAAAATATGCGATAAAGGAAAAAATGGGAAAAAGAGAAAGAAAGAAAGAAAATAGGAAAAAGAAAGAATGAAAAAAAGGAGAAAAACGTCTGTGATTATGCACATTATTTACATTATTCAGACTATTGTCCTCATCTTTGTCGCCATATTTATTACAATGTTTCGGCCGTTGTACGCCCCGGCCTTCTTCAGGTGGTTGGAATGTCGAACTGAACCCTTTATTTCGCTCACTGGTGTAGACTGATCTAGTTCTACATCTCATGCTTAATGTATGTCAGTTATCTCCTATTAATTTTCCCTCTGAAAGTTCTCCACTGCCTTAACCGGGTATTGAACTCACACTCTTTGGGTCCTGTCACTGGATCTAACTAACACCTTTATCCACTGATCAAATTTTACAAGTGATCGCCAATAAATTTGATAATTTTTCATGCTTATCATCTTCCGCCCGAGTTAGCTTAGGCAACCATGACAGGTACATGCCATCCGTCACCCTTATGCATTAAATCCGATGGGTCATCCGAAAGGCATCCATTATCTGAGAATTGTTGGGCGATATATATGAATATAACAAACCAATTTGAAATTGGTACGCAGCATTCGGATTTCTAATTGCGAGTTGTTATCCATTACACAACACCAGGTATTCCCATGCGGTCACCCACCCAGGTACGACGTAATCGAAGCTGCTTAACTTCGATGAATGTACGAGAATCAGCGTTTCAACGTGATATGGCCGTAATCCTTCATAATGATGAAAGGGGTCCTGTAGAATTGGATATGTTGAAAGCAAGAGGACCAGAGGAAAACAGCGGGAAATTTATCGAAATTCTGTAAATAGAGGGCTGTACAGAAACGGTGAGGAATAGTAAGAGGAAAACATTGCTCAGAGCTATAAGAGATAAAACGTTGTGGAGAGCCATCATCGCTTCCGTCCTGAAGGGACGCGATACTCAAAAAGAAGTTACAAGAAATATATCTATCAGTCTACCATTCGTCCAGGCTTGGAATATTGCTGCCACATATCGCCCGATACCCCTGTTATTTATCTTGAGCTCCTTGATAAGATCCAAAGAAGAATCAGCAATATTATTGGTCCTGATCTGGCGGCTCGGTTTCGCTGTAGGTTGCCATTTTTTTCTGCGGTAGACTAGTTGCCATCTAAGGTTACAGAATCCGGTCTGTCCTGCTATTTACAGATAGCTGGAGGGAGAAAAGGATTGATACCTTTCCCAAGGGTTAGTAAGTTATGTGTCATGCGTAATACACGCTTAAACAATCATATATTTTTCGATACATGACTGACGAGGATGATTTTCCAGCAGTAGGTTGCCATTTCTTCCTGCGATAGACTAGTTGCTATCCAAGGCTATAGAACCCTGTCTGTCCTGCTATTTACCCATAGCTGGAGGGAGAAGAAAAGGATTGATACCTTTCCCAAGGGTCAGTTATTTACGTGTGTGCGTGATACACGCTTAGGCAATCATGTATCTTTCGATACATGACTGTCGAGGTAGATTTTTCCAGTAGTAGGTGGCCATTTCTTTCTGCGGTAGACCAGTTGCGATCCATTTCTATAAAACTCGGTCTGTCATGCTATTTACCCATAGCTGGAGGGAGTAGAAGAGGATTCATACCTTTTCCAAGAGTATTAGCAGGTAAGTGAATGTAATGCCTCCTACAACAAATTATTATTACCTATCCTTTTTCTCATAATGTTTATGTTCTGTTGTAAATAGGAAATGCTGACATATATATAGAAAATAAGAAGTAGTTTATTCCGGGGAATAATACAGTACACGGTTGAGACTAATGCAATAAGCAGTTAATTCTTAACTGCTCGCTATTTACCCGAGATCTCCCCACAAGGCAGTATGTTGCACAAGGCAAGTTTTTAAGCTTTCTGACCGCGTACGCTCGGTCAAAAATTCCCCATACACTGGGTCGGATGACTGTCTACCTCCTCAGACGAAACTGCCGAGAAGCATAGCCTCCTCTGAATTCCTCTCCCACCGAGGGCCGAGAGTCAATAAGCAGAGTTAAATGTCATCGTTAACTTCACCGTATTTACCCGAGGCCTCCCCACAAGACGGGATGTGACACAAGGCCGGTTTTTCACGTGGGACGTTCCGAGCGCGTACGTTCGGGCAAAAATTTCCCGTAGATCCCACATAAACGGGGTCGGGTGGCTGTCTACCTCCCGAGATGAGACTCTGCCCGTAGTCATAGCCTCGTCTGAGTTCCTCTTTGCCTTCGGGCAGAGAGGTCGACTAGCAGAGTTTTAACAAAATCTAATCGCTAACTACTCGGTATTTACACAAGACCTCCCCACAAGGCGATATGTGGCACAAGCCCGGATTTTAGGTGAGGTATTCCGAGCCCATAGGCCCAAGCAAAAATTGCCCGTAGATCACGTATACACGGGTTCGGGTACCTGTCTACCTCTCCAGACGAAATTCTGTCCGTAGGCATAGCCTCGTCTGGGTTCTTCTCTTCCCGGAGACAGGGAGTCAACAAGCAGAGTTATCAGTAATCGTTAACTGTTCTCTCTCTCATTAAAAGTGAGAGAGAGAGCTGTTTAAATATTCTTAGACCAATCCATATTGTGGTGGTGTTCAGCTACTCCACAACAGTTTAATTCCTTCGTGTCCAAGTTGGGGATGAATTATTTTCCACCCTACAGCCACTTTCCCACTGACGAAACTCTGCAAGCCTCTCCTGCTCTATCGTTATTTCCATGGAGTGTTCAGACGAATATTACTTAGTTCCACCAGTTCTAACCTTCACGGCTAAGAGCCACAATACTATGCACATTGTAGCGAACCACCATCATTACCTTCGTTCTCCATTGGTGAGATGTAAGTGCCACTCGAGCAGCTTCATCCCACGAATCACTGCTTTGTGAAACCGATTCCCAGGAGAATGTTTTCCTTATCACTACAATCTTAACCTCTTCAAGTATAACGTTAAGCAATATATTCATCACAAATTCCCATGAATTGTGCCTCTTACTCTGTAACCCTCTATTTCGAGTGGCTCTTAGGCCTTATACAGGTAAACATTATTGTAAAAAAAGAAAAAAATCTTTCTTTTATATCGCACTCTTTCATCATAATCATTTTAACAGTAATCCTCTAACTTAAGTAAGTCACAAGCCTTATATTCAATGAATTCTAATATTAAAAAAATCCGAGTCATGCATTATAATTATCGGAGAGTGATTTTCTTAAATGTTCATTTTCTATGCGATCGTGATTTGCTACTGACGAGGCTTTGTTTCGATTAAGTTTAAATGGAACAGTGCGTAGGGGTTTAGTTATTAATTTATTTATGTTTTTTACGACTTATCAACCCTTTGCAAGTTATTTAAAACTGAAATATATTTTAGATTGTAAGAATATTCCTTTTTTGCGAGTGAATATTGCATTAACAATTTTGGGGGAGGTGGGGAAATAACAATGATTTATCCAGTTGTTCATAGGGAGAATTGGTTTCATGCCTTTTCCAAGAACATGTCTTCGGAGAAAATCCGAAATTAGAACCATGATTCTGTTTTCCGAAAGAATAATAATAATAATAATAATAATAATAATAATAATAATAATAATAATAATAATGACTAACAGAAACAGCTTATACACACTTGTCAACCTTGACAGAGGGGTGGGGGTGTCAATAAAATGAGTACCATATATGTGGACGCACAGACATCTGTTCAGACGATGTCTGATTCTAACATCTTTGAAATTGGCACAGACTGGATTTTCAAATCTAGTCTTATCGGCCATTTTATATTCGTTTGTTGAACCAGTGACGTGTTACTTTTTTCTTTTCTTTTTTTTTTTTTCTGGGTAGGAGACGATATAAACAGGAGAACATATGGCGACTCTCAATGACGACGGACTTGTCTCGCGCGTTCTACCTGATTGCACAATTCGATTGGCTGGCAAAAGAAAAACAAACGCCGAGAAGGATTTTAAAATGGCGAATAACGTAAACTTGACACGTGTTTCAATTTTCGTGATGAGCTTGGGTGGAGCGGGGCGTACGGGGGGTAATCAGACAGAAACAAATAAGGGAAGCCAGTCTCCCACGCTATATTCGAAACTTTCTTATTTTACATTCATAGATAGACAGAAACGTTACGGCTGTGTGTGTGTATGTGTATGTAAGAAAGAAAGAAAGAAAGAAAGAAAGAAAGAAAGAAAGAAAGAAAGGAAAAAGAAAGATAGAAAGAAAGAAAAAGAAAGAAAGGGACTAATAGGTAAAAACCGAGAATAGTTAAATATCTGCGTGTGTGTGTATTTGTCTGACTCTCCCCACCTCTCTTTAACTATTCTTACTCCCCCATCTCTCACTCTCTCTCATATGTATATCTATATCTATAAAAAAGATGATGTCTGTGTGTGTGTCTGTGCATGTATGTCTATCTGTGTGTGTGTATGATATTTATGCATGTCCACATTTCTCGACCGATTTTGATGAAATTGTACGCACATGTTTCAAATTTACCAAGTTAGGTCAAGACTAACGTAGTAATCTGCAGCCCTACCCCTCCGGGTGTGGTAGAAGAATCGATAAAACTGAAGGTGGATACGACTTTTCGCAAAAACCAAAGTCAAAGTTACCCGCGAACAAAATTTTTACTGGATGAGCTAATGTTCTTTGCCCTTAATGCAAAACATCAGCTCATGTTACGAGGTTTATGGAGAGTGTTTCATAGTTTTCCTGTGACATTGACTTCGAAAAAAAAATTGCAAAAAACTGTGACAAAAATCTAGCTTTTCATACAACTTAAAATAAAAACTTGAATAACTTCCTCATTTTTATCCGATTTTCTTCAAATATGTCGCAAAAAATTTGCCATAATGCAAGAAATAAAAGTGTAGTTTTAGCCGTGCTCGTTCCAACACGTATAACGAAAACCCACGAAAAACTCTTGAAAGGCCCGTTTTTTGGCCATACATTTGCCATTGTCTTGTGTAAATGTTTGATTTAGATTATTTCATTTAAATGGACAAAATCTGCGACAAACTAGGTCCAAAATCGGTTTTTACCATTTAGCCAATTATTTTTTCATGTGATTCCATCCTAAATTGGCATTCGAACAGCCTTTGATGCAAAGATTGTTTGAGAAGGATTATTGAAGCGTTAAAACGGAAAAAATCCCGAAGAGCCTCTTATTAAACGTGCAAACAAGGAGGGGACGTTCATGTGTTTGCACTTGCAGTTGAATCAAGCTCTGAAGCTTCATCCCTGTTTTTGTTTGATTATTAGATTTTGGAACAATGGCATAATATTTGAAAGTTATTACGGCTATAGGAAATTTAATGAATATCTAAAACATTGAAACAATTTAACCCCGAGCAACGATCACGTAAGAAGGTTTTATCGATGGAATTCCTTTATTAAAAACAATCAAACACTTGCGAAGGACATACCATAACAAATGAGAGGGGGAGTAGCTTAGTATACCAACGGATGATGCATGCAAGCGGGGACGCAGGCAGACATTTCTAGACAGAGGGGTGAGAATATACAGAAGGATATAATTATACACTTGTAGCCATGTACACTCGGTCAACGCTGGGTTCCTCGGCTAGTATATATATGTGTGTGTGTGTATGTATGTATGTATAAGAGTAGCACTGACGTAAACACCGTGCAAAATAAAATGAAATAAATAAATAAACAAAATGACAATAAAATAAGTAAAATAAATTAACTCAAACAAATTACCAAATCACACCTTTTAGAATAGACGAAATAGAATAAAAAAAATAAAAAACAAAATCAATGAACCCAAATAAATAAAGTAAATAATAAACAAATTAACAAACCATTATGACCAAAATATTAGTTAGACTATAAAAGTCAAAGCAAAAATCGGACAAAAACATTAGCTATAACTGTTATATAACGATAAGAAATTTCTGCGTTACTTAAAAATCTAAAACCGAAAAGAGTAAATAAAGATATGCAGTATAATAAATAAATAATAAAAAACAAGTAAAATAAATAAATCTAAATTAATCCAAATAAATGAACTAACAAACCGATCCCTACAAATTAACCGTTAGAAAAAACAAGTACAGATAATCAATCCAAATAAATAAATGAAGTAATAAACAAATTAAAAACTGCTCCTGCCAAAATAATATTTAGAATAAACTACAACAATCAACCCCAAAAGTGAATAAATAGCTTTATCTTCCCAAACCCAAACTATAAAATAAGCGATATAAACAAATTTTTACTACGTTAATAGAACACCGATTAAAATAAAAATAAATGAATAAATGTATAAGATAAGAAATAAAAATTAAAAATAAAAATGAAAAATGAGAAATAAAAAAATAAAAACAAACAAAAAAATTTAACCCAAATAAATAAACAAAAAAACGACTTCCGCCAAAATAGACTACCCAAATGCACCACTGATCCGTATATATAAATAGCCGAGAAAAAAAACAACACTCGTCGCTAGACGATTCATTAAAACTATATTTTTATAATATATATATATATATATATATATATATATATATATATATATATATATATATTCTAAAGAAGCAATCTATTTTTATTTATTAATCCAATTTTGACATAATTTTCAACGCAAATTCCCAACTCTCTCTCTCTCTCTCTCTCTCTCTATATATATATATATATATATATATATATATATATATATATATATATATTATCATTTTCTTCTTTTTTCGTGGATACTCGTATTTAAATAGACGCTCCGTTTATTTATTAAACAGTCTATTTATTTAATTTTGTCTACTAGCATGAACACTCGAGAAATCTTATTAAATTAGTCGAATCTGCGTCATCCCTGGCAGAAGTAACTGTTGTTAGATCCGACGCGTTCTTGACTGAAGAGGCTACAGAGAACCTAGCCGATCTGCTAAGGTGGAATAGTGCCTTTAAGGGAAATTCCTCTCGTCAAAGATTCCTCGAAATTTTTCATTTCTGCGCAGTTTCGTATTGAAACATAAACAATGCAATTTTCTGAAGGAATAATGGATTTTTATTTATTCATCCAACATATTTCATCACTTCAAACATTTCTCGTATTTGAAGGCGATAGATGAAAATA
Source organism: Acanthosepion lycidas (assembly GCA_963932145.1). NCBI lineage: Eukaryota > Metazoa > Mollusca > Cephalopoda > Sepiida > Sepiidae > Acanthosepion > Acanthosepion lycidas. Next base: position 22,861,491 of record OZ010599.1, read on the forward strand.
AACGGAGCATCTATTCAAATACGAGTTTCCGCTAAAAATGACTTTTAAAGTGATATATATATATATATATATATATATATATATATATATATATATATATATATATATATATATATATCGACCACTAATATTAAGAATATATATTATAAAAATGTTAATGGCCAGACACGGAAACAGTATTGTTAAAAAATTTAACACGTAGAGCTTTTATGTATAAAAAATTAGGAGATTGACAGATTTCGCTACCATGGTTTCAAACTTTCGATTTCTTCAGGCAATTTCTGTCAGTCATATATATATATATATATATATATATATATATATATATATATATATATATATATATATATTGTGTGTGTATTTAGGTAGCATTTTTCATTAATACATGTTTCATTAAATAATATGGACAAGTATTGTCTATTTATTTTAAGCCAAATCCTTTCATAACGTATGATAAGCTTAATGATAATGTTATTAAGCTTATCAGACGTTATGAAAGGATTAAAAGAAGTGCACATTATCTGCCGTCAAATACTCTGTGTGTGTGTGTGTATATATATATATATATATATATATATATATATATATATATATATATATATATATAATTTCTTTTGTTTATATGTTATTTTTATAGATACAAATAAGTAAATGCCTTGTTTATAATAAACAATATTAACAACATTTACTGGCCTAAATGTCCGAGAAATCTCAATTTTACATTTTACTTCTAAGTTAAAAAGAGACTTAAACCAAATGACATTTTTTTCTTTTACACGAATTGTTCTTCATATGTTGTTTCATTTGAGGTTTAAATTCTATTTTGGTTTTGTGACCTTTTAAGTTCTTCTCGAATTCTTTCTTTTCACCCTCAAAATTTATTTTACTACAAGAGTTTCTGGAGAACCTAGACTCTATTCCTTTAGGGATGTGTTTTAGTATATTTACAGGGTGGTTTGATCGAATATTCACGTATTTTAATTTTGTGTTTTCTTTCATGCATGGAGTACACTGCCAGCTTGAAGATTTAATTCTACATCGAGATAATAACTTTTTATTCATTTCAAATTCAATTTAAAAGCAGAGGCTTCTGAAGAGTTTAAAAAGCGCTTTTCTAATAGTGTCATTTGTTCTTCTGTTTGGTACTATCATCAGACCGTCATCCCTATACAGGCCACGGTTGTTTATATGAACAATATTGTTAATTTCATATAATATATGTAGATCTATTGACTCCGAAATCTCAGCTGCATCAAATTAACATTATTAATCTCAGCTGCATTAAATTAACCTTATTAAGCCATCGTTTTATTTTTTTTGTTTTTTGTTTTTTTGTTGTTTTTTTTTTTTTGTTATTTTTTTTGTGGGGGGTAACCAAGGTTACTCCATTAGGAAATAAAATTGATTTGTGGGAATGTAAAATTATTTCTGTTTGATCAGGTATTATGTTTACAAAGCTTTTTGGCCATGTACAAAGCCTGTAGCAGAAATTTTTCCGATAGATTGGTAAAACCTTTTAATATCGTATTTTATAAATCTCAATAATTTTACATTTTACTTCTAAGTTAAAAGGAGAGTTAAACCAAATGATATTTTTTCTTTTACCCGAATTGTTCTTCATATGTTGTTTCATTTGAGGTTTAAATTCTATTTTGGTTTTGTGACCTTTTAAGTTCTTCTCGAATTCTTTCTTTTTACCCTAAAAAATTATTTTACTAGAAGAGTTTCTGGAGAACCTAGACTATATTCCTTTAGGGATGTACTTTATTATGTTCGCAGGGTGGTTAGATATAATATTCAGTTTTCGCTGTTTCTACCCCCCACCGTTTCAAAAAAATAATTACCCAACAGAAAGTGATAAGGGAATTGAAAACGACGAATTTTAATCCGTACTACTTTGTAGAGTTTCTGGGAGACTTCTTTTCCCTTTTCTGTGCCACGGCTTCCGGCGTCTCTTCTTACCTCAGCTAAACTTTTAAATTCTTGTGATTCTGATGTCTCCAATTCAATGCATTCAACATCTATCTATCTATCTATCTATCTATCTATCTATCTATCTCACTCACACTCTCGGCTTCTGTATGTTTCTCTCTCTCTATCTATCTATCTGTCTGTCTCACTCTCTACCTCCCAGCCTCTCTCTATCTATCTCACCCTCTATCTCTCACACTCTCTATCTCTCACCCTCCCTCGCTCTCTCTCTCTCTCTCTCTCCCTCTCTATCTATCTATCTATCTATATCACTCTCTATCTCTGAACCTCTCTCTATCTATCTCTCAGCCTCTCTACGTTTCCCTCTCTCTATCAATCTATCTGTCTCACTCTCTATCTCTCAGCCTCTCTATCTTTCTCTCTATCTATCTATCTATCTCACACTCTATCTCTCAGGCTCTCTCTCTCTCTCTCTCTCTCTCTCTCTCTCTGTATATATATATATATATATATATATATATATATATATATATATCACTTTTTATCTCTCAGTATCTATCTATCTATCTCATTCTCTATCTCTCACCCTCTCTATCTATCTATTTCACTCTCTATATCTCATCCACCCTCTCTCTCTCTCTCTCTCTCTATCTATCTATCTATCTGTCTCACTCTCTATCTCTCAGCCTCTCTATTTTTCTCTCTTTTGCTGATAACATTGCAATCTGTCTCTCCTTACAGTTTACACTTAGTCCTTTCTTCTCGCTTTCTTTTGCTACTTTGTGTAGGTGTTTTTACAATTTCAATTCTGTTATATATATATATATATATATATATATATATATATATATATATATATATATATATATATACTTACTATTTCATCAAAGTTTAAGTCCCCCCAAAAATCTGATGTTGGGCCAAAAGTGTGTCTATGCACTTTGTATGCGAGTATATAATAGAGTCCCATTATAACGAATTGCTAGAACAAGCGAAAATATACAAATAATACATTGGGAAATAACCGTGGAATTTTCACTGGTCACTCCTCCCCCAAGATTAAAAAAATAATTACCTAACAGAAAGTGATGTTTACTTAAGGAAATTGAAGACGATGAATTATAAAAACGCATGCAAGCACACATTCCGGTGTAAATTTCTGAAAGTGCGTGCTAAACAACTGCAATCAGGGTGGTCCGAAGGCGATATATATATATATATATATATATATATATATATATATATATATATATATATATATATATATATATATATTTGTGTGTGTGTGTGTGTTAGCTCTCACATGTGTATATTATACACATATTATACACATAAACACGCGGATGCGAACAATCCTGCACTCGTCTTTGTACGTGAGTTAGCAGCGTGCGTGATTTAAACCAATACTTTCAATTCAGCTGTGTTATTAAGTGCGAGCGCGTGCGCTCGTGTGTGTATGTGTGTGTGTGTGTGCGCGCGCGCATGCGCTCGTGTGTGTATGTGTGTGTGTGTGTGTGCGCGCGCGCATGCGCGTGTGCTTTCTTGAAAACAAAAAGAAAGACCTACACTGATAATAATTGTAAGAAGTCAAAGGGGATACCAACAGAATTAGATAGATAGATAGATAGATAGATAATGAACATAATTAGATAGAAAGAAAGAAAGAAAGAAAGAAAGAAAGAAAGAAAGAAAGAAAGAAAGAAATAAAGAAAGAAAGAAAGAAAGAAAGAAAAAAAGAAAGAAAGAAATCAGTCTCAGATAGTGTTATGGTAATTTACCCACGCACGCATAGTCTCTTCCAGCTATAAATAGGAGCAGGTACTGCCTTTTGGTGAGGTAAGTTTCCAGGACTCAGCGCTGACAGTCGGACCGAACATTCTTACTGTAACACTTTCGTTTGTAGATGTTTTACTGTTTCTCTTAATATATTTCTTTCGCTCTTTTCTACCTTGTGTCCTTTATTTCTGACCCTAACAAGCCCACAACAGATAGATAGATAGATAGATAGATAGATAGATAGATAGATAGATATTATTTCTTCAAAAGTCATTTTAGAAATGCCCGTGTTTCAATAGATGCTCGTTTATTTCATTATTTTAAACAATAATTATATTGTGTCTATCAGCCTGAGTAGTCGGATAGGTAATTGGTTAGGTATCTGATTTCGATAATAACTGAACAAGGAAGTGTGCATTCCTTAAATAATGTAAATAGAACTTTGCCGGTCTGTTATTCTATCTTTGGTCAAACGGTCTAAGGACATCACGGATTAGATGGTGGTTTCCAATATGAAGGAGGCACAGGTTCGAACCCTGCCGGAGCACACTAAGTGACCTCGATGACGCAGGCGGAGACATGTCGTGCGTACAAAAAAACAAAGAGCCAATTTCATACACGAGTATCCACTAAAATAACACTTGTACTATATATATATATATATATATATATATATATATATATATATATATATCGTCATCCAAAACAAACTGTTTCGCTGTATCACAACTTACCAGTGTGGCTAGATATCTGATCAAGCTTCAAGCCCGGACCGAAAACCCGACCGATTTGGCATCAGTCGGAGATTCTAACCCCTATCCCAGCAGAGAAAAAGGCGTATCTATTAGGTTGGTGCAAAAAATAATGTCGTATTTTTTGACGTCAAAAACCGACATTATTTTTGCACCAACCTAATATTAATGTACAACGCCTTGGAGTAAGGTAGAATGTTACTGGAGGAGGTGTGTGATATGAACCTAAGAGAAGAAAGTGCAGAATATGAGGATATGGCGGATAGATAGATTGACCCGAGATTGAAGAGATTAATTGTGTAGTGTTCGGTGATGTATCCACCGGAGAGACTGTTCCACGAAGTAGTGATTCTTGGGAGATAGATAGATAGATAGATAGATAGATAGATAGATAGATAGATAGATAGATAGATATGAATAGACGGAGGTAGCTAGAGATGACTGGACCGAGATAGATAGATAGATAGATAGATAGATAGATAGATAGATAGATAATGAACATACTAAGATAGAAAGAAAGAAAGAAAGAAAGAAAGAAAGAAAGAAAGAAATTTCTGTGTTAATTATTCTTTTATCTATTTGATTTTGAATTTCATAATTTTAATCCATTTTAATTTGCTCCATTAAATTGCTCTGTATAAACTATCAAACTTATTAATTCAGCCCCAACCGTTTTTAATTTAGAATATGCTTTCCCCACTGTTATTTATCAATGCTGAAAAATTCAGTTTTACCATCCGATCTCTTAGTTGGTACTAGACATCAGAACTTATAATAAGTCATTACTTAATATTAATTCTTTTTTCAGTTTCTTTACATGTTACAGGTTAATAGGAGTAGATAGGGTCACCTATCGTCTGGTCCTCACGCCTTGCATGTCTCTTGAACGGTAGTAGAGGTTTATTCTTGTTCCCTGTTCAGGATATGGTTTACCGGTTCTTTTTCTTTCTCTTACCGGGGCCTCAATTATTTAACTTAATTCTTTGGTGAACAGACAAACCAATGGCTGTGACTTTCCATTATAAGGATACTGGGTTGGCAGTTTCCTGACTGCTGCATCCGACTGGTCGTTAGGAGCCGGAACTCCTTGGTAGCGCTTAGCAGGGCTGCTCTGATTAACAGTCGTATGATATCGGGGTATCTGTAGTGCCATGTCGCGCATAGGTAGGTGTCTCTGGGCAACCCTGAGGCAATCTTATGCTCTGCTCTCAACTAGGCACTGGATGGCTTGTAGTGCCAATGACGACAGATAGTGACAATTATGCTGGTCTTTTTGTTTTCTCCCTCCTCAAAACATATCATAATATTCATCCTATTCATCCTATTCATTCCAACTTTTGCAATATAGAATCTTTTTTTGCTGGAACGGTCGCTCGATATCTTTGTCCTCTTTGGAACCAACTTGAATTCTTCCATTGTTAGCAATGAATTCTTAGTTACAGAGTATCTTCCTCAATGCTAAAACGATTCCACTATTCACATGCATGACCTTGGTGTTTACATCCGGGATAATCTTCCGATGGCCAGGAAATTGTCTCTCAAGACAGCTGACTACTGTTTCATCTGCTTCTGTCTTTTGCTACGAAACTCTGTCAGCTATCTCTTTTTCCTTTAACGCTCCTCTTTTCACAAGACTGTAGTGTATCAGAAGCAATAGATGACAGTATAGAAAAAGACACTTTCTCTCCATCCGTCTTTGGTGATTTTAATGTTCACAACACGTGGCTGAAACATTCCGAAGGTACTGATATTAACGATATACAGACATTAAATTTTTCCATTGCCCAATCCCTATCTCAATTCATGGATTTTTCTACTCCTTTCCCTAGCCAAACCGGGAAACATGCTTCCCTGTTGGATCTATTTCTTAGATTCACTTGTCGCTGTTGCCGAGCGTCACAATACTGACCTCTTGGTAATTCGGACCACTCTGTGGTAGCTATTGATATCTCCTTCCAAGTTTCCATTAAACAGAAACCAGCTCTCTATAAGACCTCTTTCCATCTTCAAACTCCCCATTGAAAATTGCGCCAATGTGGTTTCTTCTTGGGTCAAAGCCGGCATGGATGTTTTCATCTCTTCTCGGAAATACCATGTAAAACCGCAATCCTCTCCATGGTTTACCCCAGCATGCTCGGTCGCCATAGCTTACAGAAACCACTATTTCCAGCTATACTAGCGTGACAGCTCTCGTCATAACAGGGGACTATTTGCTACTGCTCGTAACAAATGTGAGTTCTCGAAGAAGCTAAGTCACTGTTTGCTGAGAGAATGAGTCACCGCATAGCCTATAAAACTTTGGCTCTGATGACTATTGGCGTCTCTGTAATAAAGTACTAAATAAATACAAGGTCTCTGTTACCTTCTCTTCAATCGATTTTAGGTGTTATCATCATCTGCTGATAAAGCCGAATGCTTTGCCGATAAATTCTCCTCAAACTCTACTCTTGACTCATCTGGAGTATCCCTGTCAAACTTCCCACTTAGAACTGATTCTCTGTTGAGTCATATATATATATATAAAGTTCGTGTGCACTTTAAAACATTTATAATTTTATTTGTATTTGTGATAGAAATAATTTGTAAAAAGGATTAGAAAGAAGAAAATCTATATTTTTTTAAAGTTTTATTGAAATTTTATTTAGGTTTCCACATGTCCTCCATCATTAGCAATACAAAGGGTAATACGATTTTGCAGTTCACGGAAAACATTTGCCAACTGATTTACAGTAATGCCTGAAATCACATTAGTTATTTTAGATATACTTAAAACTAGGTACATTAAACTTTATAACATTTTTTACAGATTATTTCTATCGCAAATACAAATAAAGTTATAAATTTTTTAAAGTGCACATGAACTTTATGGACATCCTGTATATCACTCCTTCCATGATTTTTGCTATCATCTCTTATACATGATTCCCACAAAGCATGTGGACCGGGTGGTATGCCTGTAATAGTTATCAAGATGTATGCTCCCGCTCTGGCTCTTGTTTATTCTAAAATGTATGATAAATGACTCGTTGTTTCCTGCTTTCCTGCTTACTGGAAGTCATCATCTGTTGTCCCAGTTATGGGTCTTTTTTCAGACAAGCAATACGGCTTTCGTTTCTCCAGATCAACTGCTGATATACTAACGATAATTGCAAAAAGAGTCTTTCATACTCTAAATTAAAAAAAAAAAATGAACCATTGGATATCTCGAAATCTGTTGTCAGAGTTTGGCATTTCAGGTCTTCTCCATAAGCTGAAAAGTTACGGTATATGCGGGCACGTTTTGGAGTTGATCCAGTCGTTCTTATGAAATCGTGAAATTAAAGTTATCTTGAACGGCCACTAGTCTACATCATTTCGTACTAACACGGTTGCCCCCACCCCTAAAGCTCCATTCTTGATTCTACACTGTTTTTAATCTTCATTAATGACGTTCCCGATGACATCAGCTCTCAACTTCGCATCTACGCTGACGTCACTACCATTAACTCACGCCAAAAGACGGCTTGTCAATTTTAACGCCTCCTAAACTAAACTTCTCTCGATTAATCATCTGATAGACCTTTCTCTGTCTTTCATCAGCATGGTTGATGATATCCCCCAAGGCAGTGACATTACGTTTTCTCGGGCCAACGTTCCCAGCTGACCAAAGGTAGAATGACTACAGTGAATCCATTGCTAGATCAGTTGCTAAGAAAGTCAGTTCACTGTGTCGGGCAAGACAATCTTTTTCTCTCCGGAATCTATCTTGCATATCTATAAGTCTACCATGCTTAGAATATTGCTGTCATATACGGTCCTGTGCCACTGCTATTTACCTTGAGCTCCCTGATCCAAAGAAGAATCAGCACTATTATTAGTGTTGATGTGGCAGCTCGGCTTCAGTCACTTACCCACCGCCGTAAGGTTTCCTTTCTGTGCCATTTTTTATATATACTTTCATGTTAATTATTCGGATGATCTCTGCGCTATGGTACCTAGACTCTATGACATTGAGCGCAAGACTGGATGGCTTCGAGATTTTATCAGTTTACAGTTGAGTTGGCTAGATGTAACCGTAACTTCTATGCTAACAGTTTCTTATCCCGCACTTCTTGCTTGTGGAACTCCCTCCCGGTTCCATGCTTTCCAACCATCTTGTAGGTGCAAGAATTTAAATGCAATGTCAATTGCTATCTACTGTCCTCCGGATTGCTCTTTTCTCTTTCTCCTCATTACTAATGTTTCTGTTCCTAATCCCTCCACACCCTGTAACCACTTGTGTATTAATGGCTGCACTGCCCTGCTTCGGGGGATATCGATTAAAAAAGATAATATACATATTAGGATAGATAGATAGATAGATAGATAGATAGATAGATAGATAGATAGATAGATAGATAGATAATGAACATTATAAGATAGATAGATAGATAGATAGATAGATAGATAGATAGATAGATAGATAGATAATGAACATTATAAGATAGATAGATAGATAGATAGATAGATAGATAGATAGATAGATAGATAGATAGATGCGTATATCACAATGATTCAAATGTTCAGTACTCGACCCAGAATAGAAACCAGAACTTAATCATAAACGAGGTAAGTATCTGTAGACAAAGATGACTATTTGCATAGAAAAAATACCCATTTTTCAAAGAAACGTGTGCATGTATGTGCGCTCCCATAACAATTCCATATAAAAGTAAAAATTCGCATTCCTGGTTAAAAGCCGGTTGGAGATGATGGAACGTTGTTTTCCTCTTGAGGAGCCCAAATTTCACCGTTGCCATTTTTCATAATTTATCTCAGAAATACACTATAAACGGCACAGTGTCGAATAGAAAAGGCGATATACTAATTCTAGACGCAGTTTCGTAAAATTCAACCTTGGTTGGTCGACTCTGTATTCATAGCTGTAAATACGCAATTACTTTCCGAACAGGCTTATAGAATAGATGATAAACTAATTCTAGACGCAGTTTCATACCATTTACCCTGATTCTGCCTTGGTTGGTTGACGCATCATTCACAGTGGTTAAATACGTAATTATTTTCCGAACAAGTTAACAGAGGAGATACTAAACTAATTCTAGACTCATTTACGTACCATTCAACCTTAGTCCTGGCTCAGTTGGTCGACTCATTATTCATAGCTGCAAAATACGCAATTACTTTCCGAACAGACTAATAGAATACATGATAAACTAATTCTAGAAACAGTTTCGTACCATTGAACCATGTTTCTGTGGTGGCTGTTCAACACATTATCCATAGCTGTAAAATACACTGTTACTTTCCGAACAGGCTAATAGAATAGATGATAAACTAATTTCAGACGTAGTTTCGTACCATTCACTCTGATTCTGCATGGGTTGGTTGACGCATTATTCATAGTAGTGAAATACGTAATTACTTTCCGAACAAGCTAATAGAAGAGATACTAAATTAATTCTAGACGCATTTCGAACCATTCAACATTCGTTGGTCGACTCATTATCAATAGCTGTAAAATAAGCAATTACTTTTCGAACAGATAATAGAATACATAGTAAACTAATTCTAGACGCAGTTTCGTACCATCCAACTTTGTTTCTGCCTTGGTTGGTCGACTCATAACTCATCGATGTGTAATACGCAATTACTTCATGAACGCCCTAATATTTAACTTAATTTCAAGATGCTTATGAAATTGCGTGGGTTACAAAATATAAGACCATAACAATTAAAACAAATTTATACAGGTGCCTTATGTGGATTTGGTCAATGAGCTATAGTAGTAAGCTATTACTACTATATAATGAGTTCGACTTTCGATAGAATTTTTCTGCTTATATTCTTGACTGGATGTAAAGTTGATGTAATTATTAGAGGCTGTAGGTATTAAATCCGGTGAGTCTAGAGTATATAAAGAAACACCTGTTTTATTTTATTTTTTCTTGGGTTTATTATGTACAGTATCCGCTTGCATTGACTTGCTGGAGAATAACGCCTTTTTCGTATAGTTTAGTATAGCAGCACATTTTCTTGGTAACGCTTCATTTATCCGCTCAAGTTGCTGGCAATAAACATCTTCTGTGATGTTCCTTCCATGCTCCAATTGATCGTAATGGACGACACCTTTCATATTCCACGAAAGCAAGAATTTCGTTTCATCACTTGGAGCAATGGGCTACAAAAAAAAAAAAAACAACAAAAAAAAAGCAACAACAAAAAAAAACAACAACAAAAAAAAACAACAACAAAAAAAAAACAACAACAAAAAAAACCGAAAAGCTGGCATTCCTGTTTAAAAGACAACTGCAGATGGTGGAGCGTTATGTTCGCTTCTCAAGCGAAACCCGTGAGAAACTGAAATAAAGTCCATTGTAAGTTTTCCCAATTAAACATTGAAATGCACTATAAATAACATCCCGTGGGCTAGACGAGGCGATAAACTGATTCTAGACGCATTTTGCTATTAGGTTGGTGCAAAAGTAATGTCGTTTCGCACATATGTTACTATGTGAGAAAACGACATTATTTTTGCACCAACCTAACAGTATCCAATATTTGTTCTTCCTTGCTTCGTTGACTCATAATTCATAGCGGTAAAAACAGGAATTAATCTTGGAACACCCTAATAGAATTGATTAACTAATTCTAGATGCAGTTTCTTCGCATTCAGCCTTCGTTCTGCCTTGCTTATTTGGCTCATAATTCATAGCCTGGCTCTGTGGGTGTTGAGGAAACAAAAATCTCTAGAACGGGTATTAGATGGCCAACTAGCAGACGGTCCCACTCGGGACGGGAGGCGAGAAAAAAAATCATGGGTCGTAAGAGATGCTGCTGTTATAGTATCTGTTCCGTACCGGGGCCTCTCCCCACGTTGCCTGGGCAAAATCCTCGGATCTGTTCGCTAGCGTGGTTTCTTAACTGACTATGAGTAGCTATGATTAGCTAAGATCAAAAAAATACCAATGACCCAAGTGTCTCCAGTCGGGTTCTCCATGTTAAAACAAACTGACCTTGTGTCGCATCCTGACTCAGTGGCGGAGTTAAAGGTAAATAGATACGGCCTACTCGGGACGGGAGAAGAGAAAAAAATTTTGGGGCGGGGTAGATGCTGCTGCTGTAGTATCTGTTCCGTGTCGAGGCCTCTCTCCCTCCTATCCCCGCTGTCTAGACAGAATCCTCGGATCTGTTCCATAGCGTAGTTTCGTGACTGTCTATGAGTAGCTATGACTAGCTAAGACCAGTGGCTCGAATGGAAACACTCGGGTTCCCCAAATTAAAACAAACTGACCTTGTGTTTCATCCTTACTCAGTGTGGGGCAAAAAATAAATACAGACGGGCCTACCCGTCTACTAGAGCGGCTAGCCAATCCTTATTGCAGATGCTTGCTCAGGCACATTTGTGTTTATTCAACACCCACATAACCCACCTGTGGTTTATGCTGTTCATTGTTTGGTGTGCATTTTTTGCTAGTGGAATCATTGGGCAGTATATTTATAAATTTGAACGTCCATTTTCATAATAGGCTTCGATAACACGTTGTTCGATTGCTAATCTCTCCATGTTGAAATTGACAAAGACTTAAGTTGATAAATCTGAAAGAAAAAGAAAAAAATCATTAGACGTAACTTAATTCACATTTAAAATCGGTTATTGGAACACTCTTTATATATAACAGCAGAATTGTTAAATTGTTATTAGTATAAGCTTTGAGCCGTTGTATCTTAGAAATTATTAAAGATATCTTACTGGAATTCTCCGAGGTGTTTATAACACTATTGGGTTCTACTTTGAGCAATAAGAATGAACTCTTTATACGGATTATATATAAGGATGTTTCATTAAGACGGATCAAAGTCAGCAGTAAATAAATCAGTGTTATTGGTGAAAATTTATTTATTTCTCTATTGGATCATGTTATTTAATTCATGGCAATTATGTGTGAAAAATAATATCGCCCAAATGTCCGCCAAGGCTTCGGCGTCACACCTCCACTCGATGCTCAAAATTTTTGATGTCTCTGCATAGTTGTTCCTCGATCTCACCAATATGCCTTATCATCTCATCCTTCAGCTGTTGAATTGTTGTTGGCTTGTTGGCATAGACCTTACTTTTGAGATGACCCCAAAGGAAGAAATCTAAAGGCGTCAAGTCGCACGATCGTGGTGACCAATTGAGTTGGCTGTTTCGAGAGATGGTGCGACCTGGGAACTTCTCATTACATTTTTGTTTGAATGTCTATTTTGATAATAGGCTTCGATAAATTTAACACGTTGTTTGATTGTTAATCTTTCCATGGTTGAAATTGCCAAAGGCTTAAGTTGTTAAATCTGAAAGAAAAAGAAAAAAAGCTTTAGACGCTTAAACTTAATTCAGATTTAAAATCGGTTCAAGTTATTGGAACAGCCTATAATTCAAGCCTTCATGAGAAATAACCTTTCATAGTCCGCCAAATAAAGAGCCTTCTCGTGGCTATTGCGTTTATTTTGCAATCATTATGATCAATATAATCAATTACTTGTCACGCTATCCTCCACATTCCCGTAGAAGTCAAATAATTTACCTGGTAATATGGTTGCCTTCTTGTATCTCCGTGTAAAGGCAAGCCAGCTAATCTACCTCATTTATAGGATAGTACCTAATGCAGCAGGTGCATTAGTCCACTTTGCTGGAATGGACCTGCCAAACGCATTTGCATAAGTGGACTCTATTCACCCATATCTCTCTCCATTAAATAACTCAGGGCTGCATTTCAAATTGAAGTGACTACACCAGTCTACTTCTTTGACAGACCACTTGCAAGCTAACCAATATTCTACAATTCCGACATAGGAAATACTAAAACTATTTCTGCACATAGACACACCGACACAAATAGACACACACACACACACACGCAAAAAAATTCTGGTAGATTGAACTTTTTGAGAATGCCACTAATGTCCAATAAAAAGAATGTCTGACACTTGAACTACTCAACAGTCCCTATTTATGACAAAAAAATTTATGATCATCAGTTTTTGTTGCAAAAAAAAAGTCTGATCACGGGACCATGATCAACCAATCAGAATACATTTCAAACAGAAATCAACTTGAGCCATTACATCGGATTCCTTCGGTTTGGAAATGCAGTCTGATACAGCCATGTAGCCTCGCGTCCATTACCATTCGTGCAGCTGTATGTAAAAATCATTTCTGCCTGCTCACGATATGAATATTCTGTCACTGTTAAACGAACGCTCCTCAGTTAACTCACTACTACACCCGTTAAACATTAAAGGCAGACTAGTTACAAATGTACACGAATGATAAATGTAACCTAGTCCAAATGGCACCACAGCGCCATCTACCGTAAACTTTCTTTAAACTTGATAACTCAAAATTGTAGGATTTGTGGACATATCATTATATGGACTTTTGTCCTTGTTTTGGTACGAGGAACACGACACAGATGTTTGTAAATTATTTTTGATACACCCTATATATATGTGTGTGTGTGTGTGTGTGCGCGTGTGTGTGTGTGCGTAAGAGAGAGATTCTTCTATAGTTTGTGAGTGTTTCTTTTTGCTCTCTCTTTCTCTACACAAACATATATATAAGGATTCACCCTCACCTTCCCCCCTCTCTCTCTCTCTCTCTCGATATATATATATATATATATATATATATATATATATATATATATATATATATACTTTTAAGATATGTTATATTTTGGTGTAAAAGTGCTTAATATCAGGGATATATGTTTGTGTGTGCGCGCGCACATGCACGCACGTGTCTGTATATTTATCGCGTCTAATGTGTATATATGTGTGTGTGCGTGTATGTATATGTGTAATGTGTGTAGTTCTTTCTGCGCATCTCTTTTTCCTTTTCTCATCTATCTACCTAACTATATATATATATATATATATATATATATATATATATAGAGAGAGAGAGAGAGAGAGAGAGAGAGAAAGAGAGAGAGAATGAGAATAGAGAGAAGTGATTACACCATAACACAAATCGCTATCATTTGTCATTTTTCGCCTTTTATTTTTCTTCCTCTTCGCTTCTGTTTATTTTACTTCTTTATTTATTTGACATTCCGCGACACAAAATGTGTTCGTCTCTTATCGACAGCAGCCATCTTGATTAAGCAGCTGGAGGAATTTGCACTGCTTCGTTCCCCATCTTTTTTTGCTTCGTTTCGCTGTTTCATTTCACTTTATTTCTCTGCTTCCATTTTGGATTTTAACATTCGTACTTTCCTTTTGTATATTCTTGTCTTTTCCTTTGTTTTCCTTTGAATTACTTTCTTTCTTTTTTTCCTTTCTTTCCCTTCCTTTTTCTTTTAATATTTCTATTTCTATTTCCTTTAATTCTTTTTTTCTTTTTTCCTTTCTTTTTACTCCTTCTTTTTCCTTTAATTCTTTCTCTGTCTTTTTCCTTTTTTTTTCTCTTTCTTTTTCCTTTAATTCTTTTTCTTTCTTTTTCCTTTCTTTTTTCTCTTTCTTGTTCCTTTAATTCCTTCTCTTTATTTTTCCTTTCTATTTTCTCTTTCTTGTTCTTTCAATTCTTACTCTTTCTTTTTCCTTTCTTTTTTCTGTTTCTTTTTTCTTTAATTATTTCTCTTTCTTTTTCCTTTCTTTTTTTCTCTTTCTTGTTCCTTTAATTTTTTCGCTTTTTTTTCCATTCTTTTTTCTCTGCCTTGTTCCTTTAATTCTTTCTCTTTCTTTTTCCTTTCTTTATTCTGTTTCTTTTTTCTTTAATTCTTTCTCTTTCTTTTTTCCTTTAATTTTTTCTATTTCTTTTTCCTTTGATTTATTCCCTTTGTTTTTTCCATTAATTCTTTCTTTGTTTTTCCTTTCTTCTTTCTCTTTCTTCTTCCTTTAATTCGTTCTCCTTCTTTTTTCTTTAATTCTTTCATCCTTTTTCCATCCTTTTTTCTCTTTCTTTTTCCTTTAATTCTCTCTGTTTCTTTTTCCTTTCTTTATTCTCTTTCTTTTTTCCTTTAATTCTTTCTCTTTCTTTTTCCTTTCTTTTTTCTCTTTCTTTTTCCTTTAATTCTTTCTCTTTCTTTCTTTCTCTTTCTTCCTTCCTTCAATTCTTTCTTTCTTTTTCCTTTCTTTTTTCTCTTTCTTGTTCCTTTTATTCCTTCTCTTTCTTTTTATATTCTTTTTTCTTGTAATTCTTTCTTTCTTTTTCCTTTCTTTTTTTCTCTTCTTTTTTCCTTTAATTATTTCTCTTTCTTTTTCCTTTCTTATTTTTGTCTTTCTTTTTCCTTCAATTCTTTCTATTTCTTTTATCCTTTCTTTTTTCTCTTTCTTGATCCTTTAATTTTTTCTCTTTTTTTTCCTTTTTTTTTCTCTTTCTTGTTCCTTTATTCTTTCTTTTTTCTCTTTCTTTTTCCTATAATTCTTTTTTTCTTTTTCCTTTTTTTTCTCTTTCTTTTTCCTTTAATTCTTTCTTTTTCCGTTTTCCTTTTATTCTTTCTTTTTTCCTTTCTTTTTCTCTTTCTTTTTCCTTTAATTCATTCAATTCTTTCTCTTTCTTTTTCCTTTCTTTTTCTCTTTCTTTTTCCTTTAATTCTTTCTCTTTTTTTTACATTTTTTCTCTTTCTTTTTCCTTTAATTCTTTCCTTCTTTTTCCTCTCTTTTTCACTTTATTTTTCCTTTAATTCTTTCTCTTTCTTTTTTCCTGTAATTCTTTCTTTTTTTTCCTCTCTTTGATCGTTTTCTTTTTTCTTTAATTCATTCTCTTTTTTCCTTTAATTCTTTCTTTCTTTTTATTCTTTTTTTCTCTTTCTTTTTCCTTTAATTCTTTCTCTTACTTTTTCCTTTAATTCTTTCTCTTTCTTTTTTTTAATCCTTTCTTTCTTTTTTCTTTCATTCTTTCTCTCTCTTTTTCTTTAATTCTTTGTCTTTCTTTTTTCCTTTCTTTTTCTCCTTCTTTTTACTTACATTTTTCCTTTAATGCTTTCTCTTTTTTCCTTTAATTCTTTCTCTTTCTTTTTCCTTTTTTTTCTCTTTCTTGTTCCTTCAATTTTTTCTCTTTCTTTTTCTTTTCTTTTTTTCTCTTTCTTGTTCCTTTAATTCGTTCTTTTTCCTTTCTTTTTCTCTTTCTTTTTCCTTTAATTCTTTCTCATTCTTTTTACTTTAATTATTTCCCATTCTTTTTCCATTAATTCTTTCTCTTTGTTTTTTCCGTTAATTCTTTCTTTCCTTTTTCCTTTTTTCTCTTACTTTTTCCTTTAATTCGTTCTCTTTCTTTTTCCTTTAATTCTTTCTTTTTTCTCTTTCTTTCTTCCTTTAATTCTTTCTTTCTTTTTCCTTTCTTTTTTCTCATTCTTTTTCCTTTAATTCTTTCTCTTTCTTTTTACCTTTGATTCTCTCTTTCTTTTTCCTTTCTTTTTTCTCTTTCTTTTTCCTTTAATTCTTTCTCTTTCTTTTTACTTTCTTTTTCGCTTTCTTTTTCGCTTTCTTTTTCATTTAATTCTTTCCTTCTTTTTCCTCTCTTTTTCTCTTTCTTTTTCTTTTAATTCTTTCTCTTTCTTTTTTCTTTTAATTCTTTTTTCCTTTCTTTTTTCTCTTTCTTTTTCCTTTAATTCTTTCTCTTTCTTTTTTCCTTTAATTCTTTCTTTCGTTTTCCTTTCTTTTTTCTCTTTCCTTTAATTCTTTCTCTTTCTTTTTTCTATTTCCTTTAATTCCTTCTTTTTCTTTTCCTTTAATTCTTTCTCTTTCTTTTTTCCTTTAATTCTTTCTCTTTCTTTTTTCTTTCATTCTTTCTCTCTCTTTTTCCTTTTATTCTTTCCCTTTCTTTTCTCCTTTCTTTTTTCTCCTTCTTTTACCTTTAATCCTTTCTTTTTCTTTTTGCCTTTAATTCTTTATCTTTCTTTTTCCCCTTATTTTTTCTCTTTCTTTTTCCTGTAATTCTTCATCTTTCTTTTTCCTTTTATTCCTTCTCTTTCTTTTTCCTTTAATTCCTTCTCTTTCTTTTTCCTTTCATTCTTTCTTTCTTTTTCCTTTTTCTCTTTCTTTTGTCCTTTAATTCTTTCTCTTTCTATTTCTTTCTTTTTCCTTTATCTTTCTTGTTTTACTTTCTCTTTTTATGGTATTTTTTCTTTTTTATCTTTCTCATTTCTCTTCTTTCTTTTCTTCAATTCAAATTAATATGTGTAATTATTGTCTGATTTTCTGTCATAGGCAGTTATAATTATTTGCGTAATTTACAAGCGGACAATTGTCCTTATCTTTGATGCTATCACAACGTTTCGCCCTTCAATTGTTTACAAGGGGAAAGAAAAGAGGTTTTCTAATAGACGAAAATTTTATTACAAATCATCTGCCCAATTCCATCGCCGTGGGGTTGCATTGAGCCCCGCACGAAACGAAGCACTAAAACACGACAAAAATGCCTCTCCATGAAGATTTCGAAACTTGTAGCGCAACACGTATCACCTAACCGTCATCCACTGACCCTTACCAAAAACAACCTAAATAGGATCAAACTCCCTGGCCTGATCCCCTGCCCGTTAAGGGAAGACATGAGCAGGTGTCACCAGACGGTCATTCAGAGACTATTCACATCGAATAAAAAATAATTGTCGGGACATGGAATATAAGAACACTAAGCCGAGGTGGTCAGTTAGAAAATATAAAACACAAATATTTTAAATATTAAATGTTTTAAATATAAAAAAAATATTTTAAATGTTTTAATGTTTTAAATATAAAAACAATGTTTTAAATGTTTTAATGTTTTAAATGTAAAACAAGAATGATTTAAATGTTAATACTTTAGCTGTATATGAAACGAGATTGGCAAGTAATATGGATTAAGTCAGTGAGAAACACAGGATCATATGTGCAGACTGGGAGTAAAATGAAAGAGGAGTAGGACTGATACTAGACGAAGACATAAAGAAATGTGTTCTGGGATACTGTTAAATATCTGAAAGAATTCTTGACTTTAAACTAAAAGAAAAGCTCTTCGACATATCCATCAGAGTTGTTCATGCAGCGATAGCACAAAGTACGGAAGAAGAAAGCGAAACGATTTAAGACTCATTGCAAATCTCAAGAAATTACAATCGTCATGGGAAAGATAAATGCGAAGTAGAAAAAGAGAGGGATGATGAAAGAGAATGCTTAAAATCCAATGTGGCACCATTTAACGAGGCAGAAAGGGAAAAGAAAGAAAAGAGGAAAAGAACAGGCATTTGATAAGCAAGAACACACACACGGCTAGGAGACAATGGATAAAAGGATATTTTGATAAGTAACAAATGGCGAAAGAGTGTCATTACAATGACAGGGAAATTCTGAGTAAAAAGAAAGGAAAAGAAGGAAAGAATCAGATATGTTTTGGCATCGGCTGTGTTATCTAAGGATATGAAAACAAACTATTGGTACGGGAAGACATCTTATTATCAACTACAGACCGGCTGGCCAAAGAAAAAAAATTCAAATGAAAATGTTATTTCGATAAGTGACGAAAAACAGGCAACTAATGAAAAATTAAGGACCACCTACTAGTGTCCGTTGACCGATTTTCCTTCGACGGAACATCCTTGGCCTGCGATAATAAAATTATGTTATCAGAAATATGTACCGAAGGAAAATGAATGGGAGCCTAGAAATGTTTTTTTTTTCTTTCTTCGAGGCGACAGACTGACTGGAACTTTGGAGATGTTTCTTTTTGAGACCGTGTTAAGAAGACCACCCATTCTGATAATTAGCGATAAAATACCTGACGTAAACCACGTGTAGAACAAGAGTTATGACCGCCATTGTCATATTGTCCCGTTCGCGACCAGAGAAATGATAACGGAAAGAGAAGAGATAATTTTTTTTTAGTTAAGCAAGATATTTTTTTTCTCCTGAAACAAAGCCGCGGATTCGTCCACGCCCGACTAAGACATCATTGGTCGAGTGGTGATCACGTGACGCACGAGGGAGGCTGTTGCAGCCCATCTGGAGGATGAGTAAGAGAGGTTGCTACGAAGATGTGGGGAGGGCAGTTCACGCCCCTCTGAAGTATTATGAGAAGGTGGGAGTGAGGAAAGGTTCCCAAAAATGGAAAAAGGTGGAAATTCCTAACCAGAGAGGTGGATATGTATTTAGAATTATCGAGGAACCCCCCGGCGCCGACAAACTCACCCCGGTTTTGGTCGGCGCCCATATAAACGAAGCCACAACGAGCAGAGTTGAGTTGAGTTCCAGCAGTTCCCAGAGTCAGTCTTCAGTTGAAGCAAGCCTCGCAGATAGCTGACCAAGAGTCACGCACATTCCGGACCCCTCTTCAATCCAAGAACAATTATTTTGAAGAGCGACTTAGATCCAGATCACTGAAATAAGTTTTTTTTTTTTACTTTCGTCCAAAGACCCACCGAAACACCAATTTCTTAGAGAGCAGACAACTTGAAGTGTTAAAACTTGCCTAGCGGAAAACGACGTGTCACAATCCATAGAACGGGTCGGGAGATAGATGCAGTCCTATGTATCGAACAACTAGACATAAAGTTTGTTACCTTTTTCTTTGATACTTTGAACTTTTGAGTTTTCATTTTATTGTCTTTTTTTTATGCATATTTGTGTGGTATCACCCCCGTTGAACTCGGTTTGCAGTACGGCCCCGACCACTGTTTGATCTCGTCTGCCTAAGATCAAGTCACAACGTGGGTAGGCGGACTGGGGGATCAGTGCAGTTACCTTGGTAACCAGGCGTTGGAAGCGAGTTGGGAACGACGAGGCTGATATCAAATCTAACCAGATTCCCACCCGAATCACCAAAAGGTTAGAACGTCACATTTGGAGCAGCGACACCCGAACGGAGCAGCGAGGAGCGAACGGCTGGCGCCGCGGCGAGGACGTCACAGTTGGTGCCGTGGTAGACTAGGATAGAACGTCACGGTTGGCGCTGCGACCAGGGGACGACGTCACACCAAGGACGGGACATTGATATTACAGAAAGAAAAATACTTCAGATATGGAAAGAACACATCGGAGAACACTTCTACGATGACAGAGAACAACCAACGATACACAGAAATATACATGGGTCACAAAGAATAGATATCTATGTATCTGAAGAGTGAGAGAGAGAGAGTGGGAGAGATCGAAAGAGAGGGAGAAAGAGACAATAGAGGGAAATGTGATGGTGAAATATATATGACAATGTAGAATTAGAACAATCTACCCCGGTGGACGAAAAATAATGGATTCGGTTCGAAATTCCTTTTATTCCTTGGTCATTTTTTTATTTGCTTTTTTTTGTTTATTTTCTTTGTTCCTTCTTCAATAGAGTTCTTAATTTCTATATCTTATTGATTATATGTTTGTTATTTTATTGTCTTTTTCTTTCTTCCCTTCTCCCTCTCTCGCTTTCTTTTTTCTCCTTCTTTCTGGATCCCCTTTTCCCTTCACCACCTTCTATCTTCCCCCTCCTCTTTCTACTCCACCCATATGTCTCTTTTTATCTCTTCCTTATTTTCTATCTATTTCCCTCCCTTTCTATCTCTCTTTGTCTCTTGTTTTTATCTTCTCTAAATTCTTCGCTCTCCTCTCCCTTCTTCTTGTTAGATCATTCTGTTGACCATGTTTGCTGTAGTCTCTGAATATAGAATCCAGTGAAGTCCTTAATGTGTTCAATATCAGAGTTTGGCAGTGAAGTTTCAGAGAAAGTAGCGGCTGTTAAGTAATTCTTTAAGTCTTCGATATCAGGTTGGCAGTGACGATATTTTGAGAGAAAAAACAAAATGGCTGCCTTTATACACGTCGGATTGAATATTTTGAGCTTTCTGATTGGTTAACCCTTCTATTGGTGAACTATAAAATGAGTCAGCTCATTTTGACTGGCTCACTAGTGCATATATGTATCCAAAAAACTGTAAAACTTTCTATTTTCCTCTTCTTTTGATCTTCTACCTTCTCAATCTTTGAGTCCACCCCCATACCTCTCTATCTTCTTACTTTTTCATCTAATTCCCTCCGTTTCTCGCTCTTTCTCCCCTCTTTCTGTCTCTCTGTCTCTCTATTCTTTGCCTCCGTCTCACATCTCTCATCCGATTAGATCTTTCTATCATCATCATCCTCCTCTTCAAACTCCCTTCCATACCTCTCTTTCTATCTCCCATTAACTTTTCTACTTATCTATCGCTCTCCCTTTCTCTCTCTTTGCCTCTTGTTTTTATCTTCTCTCTATTCTTCGCTCTCCTCTCCCTTCTTCTCGTTAGATCTATCTTCCTCACTTTTTGATCTCTCTACCTTTCCTTTCTATGAGTACACTCCCGTACCTCTCTTTCCATCTTCTTATTTTTCTAATAATCCACCTCCCTTTTTTGTTTTTATCTTCTCTCTATTTTTAACTTTCCTCTCCCTTCTTCTCATTAGATCTATCCATCTTCCTCACTTTTTGATCTCCCTACCTACCCTTTCTTTGACTCTACTCCCATACCTCTCTTTCTATCTTCGTACTATTCTACTTATCTTCCTGCCTTTCTTCTTATTATCTTCTCTCTTATTTTCGCTCTCCTCTCCGTTCTTCTCATTAGATCTATCTTCCTCACTTTTTGATCTCCCTAACTTTCCTATCTTTGAGTTCTCTCCCGTACCTCTCTTTCTACCTTCTTATTTTTCTAATCTCCCTCTCTCTCTTGTTTTTATCAACTCTCTATTTTTCGCTCTCCTCTCCCTTTCTCGTTAGATCTGTCTATCTTTCTCTCCATTTGATCTCCCTGCCTTCCGGTTCTTTGAGCCTACTCCCATACCTCTCTTTCTATTTTCTTATTTTTCTACTTATCTCCCTCCCTTTCTTGTTCTTATATTCTCTTTATTTTTCGCTCCCCTCTCTCTTCTTCTCGTTAGATCTTTCTATCTCCCTCTCCTTTTTGATCTCCCTACCTTCCCTTTCTTTGAGCCCACTATCAAAGCTCTCTTCCCCTCTCCTAATCTGCCGACATTATTTTCTTCTTGTTTGGATGGGACTGATATGTTTATATAAATTACTTCTTCTTTCAAGACCCGCATGTCAAAGTATCATTCTTCTCACTCAACTTAATCTTCTAAACATGTCTACATCGTCTGGTCATGTTTATTTCTCTTGCGAACACTTTGCTAGAAACAATTCCGAAGGCTGCTTGCATGGATCAATGGTTACAGAGAGAGACTACAGGTTTAAAAGAAGCAAGTTTTGCTGATTGATTGCTTGATCATTTTATTTTTATGTTTTTTTACAGCTTATCAATGAAAGACAACTAAAAAAAAAAGGCGCAAATCAGCTATTTTAGAAAAAAAAAAAGCTTAAAAAACTATTCCAATTAATATAATTTCCGTTTGAATACACCAGATTGTTTTGCTTACTGGAAACAGTAAATTTAATCCTTTAGCTTTCAATTAAAGGTAAAATTAAAGCTTCAAGAAAGCTTTTTCATTTATAAAAAATAATTTTAAACATAGGGTATCGCAAATCAGTAAGGTTTGCCTTCATTTATAGCTTGACTTTATATTAAAAATTCAATCTGACAACCCTCTCACTATTTTTTCTTCCGTATTTTTGCCCTAGATGACTAGAAAACGTACAAACATGTGAACAACTAGACATTTGGCCAGATGTAACCAATGTCCCCCAGACCAAGTCCTTCTCTGCGGTGCTGTCAAGCACGAATGACGTCTTATTTCCAGTGAAACTGCAGATTTTTGTGTTTAGAAGGTTTTTAATACAGAGAATTACATTGCGTTGAAAGACAACTACAAAATGACGCTAATCAACTATTTTAGAAAAAAAACAAAAATATTGATTTCAATCAATATAATTTCTGTTTTAAATAAACTACAGAGTATTTTGCTTGCTGGAAACAGTAAATTCAATCCTTTAGCTTTCAATTAAAGCTAAATTGAAAGCTTCAAGAAAGCTTTTTCATATATAAAAATGCATTTTAAATCAAAGTATCGAAATTAGTGAAAGAACCTAGTTTCGTTTGGTTTCTTCTCTGCAGACAGAAGTGATACTCCTGCTTTTTCTTCACGCACAACAATATGGCCGCTACGGCAATTTCGCGTCTGAAGAATGGCTGAAACGGTACTTCCGTTTCCTTAGTTCACGGGTACAACACTTACAATCACCATTTAATATCCCCTTTTCTGACACTCATATCACACCTAATTCATCATGAGCATTTTATATAGTTATCCTTTACCATGAGTTGCTCTTGGGACTTGTATTGAGTGAACATTTGTAAAAAAATTACATGGAGTATTCGGGGCCAGTTTATCTGCTTACATACTTTACTGTGTAATTGTTACATGGATGATGTAATTCTTCACCCATATTGCTGACCATAATGTTTTATCTCTTTCATATAGTGCGGATTCTCCGGTCGTTTTCGATGTATCAACATACAGCAATTCAATTCTTAGAACTCGCA
The DNA here is from genome assembly GCA_963932145.1 of Acanthosepion lycidas. Lineage (NCBI taxonomy): Eukaryota > Metazoa > Mollusca > Cephalopoda > Sepiida > Sepiidae > Acanthosepion > Acanthosepion lycidas. The sequence continues at coordinate 22,885,342 of OZ010599.1, forward strand.
CATTCGATTTGATTATAATGATTTGATTTGGTTTGTTTTACGGTATATCAACCTCAATGGGTTATTTAATGCCAACAAAATTTTTTATCACTGGTAATATTTTTCTTCAAAAATCTATTTCTGGGAATATTTTTCCTTGAAGAAATCTATAGCTGGTCATATTTTTCAAAGAATGTATAGCTGTTTGTATTGCTAGTATTTTTTTTTTTAAAGTATTGCTGACAATTTTTCCTTCAAAAATTATTGCTGGTAATGATTTTTTTTTGTTACAAAGTACTTTTGGTATTAAAACCTATTTTTACACAAGTTTGCCTGTTAACTATTTGCCCAAAACTGGGACCCTAACAGTTGCTACCACCCCGGATCAGGGTAGACCTGGGAACACCAGCAATTGAGGTGGTTCCACGCTCATCAAAACCTGATCAGAGGCCTTGTTCTTGGACGTAGTTTATCGTCTTACCAAGGACGCTGATTATAATGGTGAGGGTTTCTGCAGAAACAACTTTCGGAAGAAACAAATGAAGCGAACCAGTGTGCATAGCGTGCCGTAAAATCAACTCTTGTCAAGTTTTTTAGAGTTTTTCTTCTCCTAGACCGGTTGCCACCCAAGGCTACAATACCCAGTCAGCCCTGCTATTTACCCATATTTTGGAGAAGACGAGATGCTTTGCTTTGCTTTACGGCATATCAACACCTCAATGTGTTATTTAATGCCGACAAGATTTTTATTGCCGGATATTATTTTTATAATTTAATATAATATTATTTTTGGTTGTAAGTACGACGACTTTCTTAAGGATTTTCATCTTTACATCAAGAAACTGATTCGATCCTCTAGTTGTTTGGTTTGGTTTGTTTTACGGCATATCAACATCTCAATGGGTTATTTAATGCCAACAAGATTTTTATTGATGGTAATATATTTATAATTTAACATAATATTATTTTTGTTTTTAAGTCAAACCTTTCTTAAGGATGTTCATCTTTACATCAAGAAACTGATTCGATTTGGTTTGGTTTATTTTGTTCTTTTACAGTATATCAGCTTCAATGGATAATTTAATGCCGACAAGATTTTTTGTTGCTGCTAATAATTTTTTCTTCAATAATGTATTGCTGGCATTAAAACCTCTTTTTACACTTTCATCATGTTTTGACCTCTTTTAGTGGGGTTTAACTATTTGCCTATAGTTGGGACCCTAATAGATGCTACCACCCCGGGTCAGGGTGGACCTGGGAACATCAGCAATTAAGAGGTGGTTCCACGCTCCTCAACAGCTCCTGATCAGAGGCCTTACTGTTGGACGTAGTTTATCGTCTTTCCCAGGACGCAGACGTAGTTTATCGTCTTACCCAGGACTCGAAGAAGAGATAGATTCATACCTATTCGTAAGGGTATTTACACGTAAGTGAATGTTGAATGAAAGGAACTCGACTCTCCGATTCCTCAATCCGATCCGCTCTCCATTACTTCACCGTAGCGATAATATTTTGGGAGTGTTGCTGTACCTTAGACCACCCTGACGAACAACACCGCCCAAGAAGTATATTGCCTTCTCAGATGATGAGAGAATGTGAACGCATTCTTATGGAAAATGCGCTCGGTTCTAAGCTTGGATACATTTTCTAAGGTTTAAAAATTAAACGGTTTTAGCTCCAGTTTCAAATTCAGTTGCATTTTTTAAATGCTTCGTGTGCTCCATTTTCCCCGAAATTCAAAATGTAAATGCTTTCAAATGGTCATGACAATAATTCATGACAATAATTCTTGCCTTGCAGTTAAATGTCATAGACAGAAAAGAAAACTTATTATTATTATTATTATTATTATTATTATTATTATTATTATTAAATTCAATTCAAATTATAATTTATTTATTTATTTATTTATTTTCTGCTAAAGAAACTTATTTGGTAAATAGCCAAACAACTTATTTAACCAGCTGTTGTTCGGAGGATTTTAGAAGAATCTGAGGAGCATCTATCTAATACACACACACACATGCACACACACACACGCATGCGCGGGCATACACACACACATACACACACACACATGCACACACGCATACACACACACATGCACACACACGCACACACACATATATATATATATATATATATATATATATATATATACAGAATGTCAATGAAGTTAGTGTGCACTTTAAAAAATTTAGAACTTTTTTTGTATTTGCGATAGATATAATTTGTAAAAATGATTAGAAAAAACTAAATTTATATTTTTTTAGGTTTTATTGAAAATTTATTTAAGTTTCCACATGTCCTCCATCATTAGCAATACAAAGGGTAATACGATTTTGCAGTTCACGGAAAACATTTGCCAACTGATTTACAGTAATACATGAAATCACATTAGTTATTTTAGCTATACTTAAAACTAGGTACATTAAACTTTATAACATTCTTTACAGATTATCTCTATCGCAAATACAAATAAAGTTATAATTTTTTAAAATTGCACACGAACTTTATGGACACCCTGTATATATATATATATATATATATATATATATATATATATATATATATATACATACATATATATATATATATATATATATATATATATATATATATACATATACATATACATATATATATATATATATATATATATATATATATATATATATATATATATATATATATATATATATATGCGTGTGTGTGTTTTATATATATATATATATATATATATATATATATATATATATATATATATATATATATATATATATATACATATATATATATATATATGCGTGTGTGTGTTTTCTTGAATAATTTAGATGCGTTCTGTCTACTTATTTTCAATTCGGTTCTTTCTTATTCACGGATAAGTTTTTGGTCTCGTTATTGGAGTTCGAGAGAAAATCTCCGCGTCAATATATATATATATATATATATATATATATATATATATATATATATACATATATATCAACACGGCGATTTTCTATTATCATTCAATATCGAAAACAAAGCTTATCTATGAATATGAAAGGATCCAATTGATAAGTTGATAAAACATGTATAAATTATTCAACAAAACATGCCTCAATGAAAACATGCTGCTAAAATATACGCGCATCTATATATATATATATATATATATATATATATATATATATATATATATATATATATATATAGGTAATAGATCTGTTGGTACAAGATCCAGACGGATCCTAGTAATATCAAATATTACCCCATGTGGCTATTTCAGACCGGCATAACTTAATGCCGATCTTAATCAGCCCTCGAATGCCTGCCTGAATTCATTTTATATAGCAATCCTATTCAAAAGGATGCCTTCTTTTTGATAAGGGGATTGTGATGGTGACAAGGGGAGGGCGTAAAATATCTCTTTAAGTGGAAGTGGTCCTGAGTCGAAGTTTATATATGGCCAGGGCCTTTCATTGTATGTAAATGGACTTCAGTTCCTACTATGGGATACTACACTATGTTAAAAACAAGTATGTTTTACTGAGATTTACAGTAAGTAGTATTTAGACAATAAGTGTTTAATATTACTAATACGTAATGGCGGATTTAAATAGAAAACAAATTAAAGTTAAAATACATTAGTTGAGTGATAGACTCATAAATTTTGTGAGTAATATCGAGACACTCAGTGGAAGAAGTCATGCTGTACAACACACATACTTATACCCACACAAACATGTACGTTAACATACACATACATACAGTGCTGTTCTATAAAAGTGACTCATCTGATTCTTTTTACTAATTGTTCTCTTTTCCGATGAAACGAAAGTTGAGCTAAATTCAAAGGATAAGCAATCTAAAATCCGCAGAAGAATCTTTGAAAGCTCTTTGAATTTAGCAGTAAGTACTGTCAAGCATCCGTTCAGTATAATGTTCTGGGGAAGCTTTTCTTTGGTTTCTTAAAACCTATTAAAAAGACCCTCAGGAGCGAGCAGTACAAGAGAATTTTAGAGTCTTGCCTGCTCCCTTCTGCTGAAAGGGTAAAATAGACCCCACCAAGCTCATTTTTATGCAGGATAATGCTCCCTGTCACAAATCAAAATTGATGAAGGAATACTTTGATGAGAAGCGGGTGAGTGTTATGACATGGCCGTCCCAATCTCCTGACCTCAACCCCATAGAAAACCTATGGAGCATTATAAAATACAGGCTCTCGAGAAAGCAGTTGAGCAACAAAGAGGATTTGATTGTGAATTTCATATCCGAATGGAATTCAATGCTTGGAGATGAGATTTGCCAGAACCTAATCAAGTCAATGCCAAAAAGGGTTGAAAAGGTCATTCAAAATAAAGGAGGACCCATAGATTATTAAATATTTCGAACTATATTACCTATTATAAATCAATTATACCTCTATTATTCTTTATTTAAAGCTGTTCGGTTATGTTTCTATCGATTACTAGTTGCAGGAAATAAGTGAGTCACTTTTATTTCCCTAAATCTCATTTATATCCAAAATTATAATTATCAATAGAATACCTTAGAGTGAGTAAATTTTTTTACTAGGTGTTCAGGAAGGGGTCTTTATATTAGTAAGATTAAAAATTAGTTTGACCCCCAAAACAATAGGCGAAAAAATTAAGTAAAAAAAATCAGGTGAGTCATTTTTATCGAACAGCACTGTACATGTACCCATCCACACATACACGGGTACAATAGGGTTAATCAAGGGATCGTACAGCAAACACATGCTTGTTATTCTCACTTATAGCAAATGAAAACCTTGAATAACAATGTTATATATGTATTTGGGGGCATAGAATCAGAATTTGCAATTTAAAATTAGAAATTCATCGATAAGTAATAGTTATGCAATTTTTTATATTTCGAATAGTGTAAAAAGTGTTAGTACAGTATCAACTTTTGCATTATAATACGTTAGATTTTGGTTGTACTTCAAAGTAGAAGATTCTAAACTGTTCTAGAATATTCTCAATAACTCTATTGCGACCCTCTGTTCAAAATTGGATCATTCTGCAGTCACTGTTCGCTGATAATGGTTCTAATAATGGCTAGACTTAAGGAAATGACTAAAAAGAGCTAATTATTAAGCTATAGAACAATGGAAAAAGTTACTGAAACATCTCCAGTGACACGAACATACCTTTTTCAACAATTGGTTCATTTATTGCAATATTTAAAAGACGTAATACTGTTGAGAACAAAGGCAGACCCGATGCTCCCAGGAAGATCTCTCCCAGATTACGAAAAAAGTTGATGCGACAGGTTCAAAATAACCCAATGGCCATCAGACAAGACCTTCAGAATGATCTGAGTTTGTCAGGAGTTGACGTAACTAAGCAATCTATTAGTAATGAACATACGCAGAGACAGTTTATAGTCGCCCCCCCCCCCGACACCAAGAAGGACACCACTCTTTCTGAAACAGCATAGATATGTCAGGTTGAAATTTGCGACAGAGCATAAAAATAAGGAAAATTCTTATTGGGAAAGATTTCTTTGGACAGATGAGGGTAAAATTGAGTTGTTCTGTCGCAATTCCCTAAATTATGTATAGAGGAAAGACGGCGAAGCATACGCACCCAAGGACACCATACCAACTGTCAAATTTGGTTGGTGTAGTATCATAGTTTGGGACTGCTTTTTGATGCGAGATGTTGGCAAACTAGCAATTATAGACAGTAGAATGAATGCAGAAAAATATCAACAAATCCTAAGCGAAAATTTATCGATTTCTGTAGAGAATCTTGGGCTTCCTCTTGATTGGATCTTCCAGCAGGACAATGATCCCAAGAATACTGCTAAGAGTACGAAGAAGTGGCTTGCTAATAACAACGTTAACATCTTACAATGGCCCAGTCAGTTGCCGGATTTGAATCCAATAGAGAATTTATGGCAGTTTTTCAAAAATAAGATCCGTAATAGAGGTCCAACAAACATCAAAAAGCTGAAGACAATTACTCAGGAAGAATGGTAAAAAATACCTACTAATGTATGTGAATCGTTAATTAAAGACTAGAAGAAGAGATTGGTCGCTGTTGAAATTAATAAAGGCTTTGCTACAAAATATTAAATGGGGAAAACATGTCTTTGCTCTGCTGTACGATCATTTTTTAAACCCCTAAAAATTTAAATATTGCTATGTTTTCTTAATCATGGAATATTTAGTTTTATATGCATACATTTTTAGTATGCAATCTGATACTAGATATATTTTTGTTAATTTAATATGTTACAAATATGATATATTTTCATGTGTACGATCACTTATTCAACCTCGCTGGATATATATATACACATATGTGTCACTAAATTACACCATTCGGGATCAGTTAAATTATTAGAAATACTAAGCTGCACCCGGAATTCTATAAGATGAAGATATTAAAGTAAAAATTTAGTCACGGGAGGGTGCATCAGTTTGGCGTCTTCATATATAAGTTTGAACCTGCTTCTATGTCTACATTTCATAATTAGCTCTTTCCGTTGATTTAATAGTTTGCAATGATTATTGTATTTTATTATTCTGTTTTTCTCCCCTAAACATAGCTTACACATATCTCTAAAACTATTAAGGATGAATGCGAAACCTAAAATTTTCCAATTTAGGTGAGGATTCAGAGCCTTTTCCTTCAATTCCCCAATTTTTTTGAAAGGGCTGTTTAGTGTTTTAAATTTATATATATATATATATATATATATATATATATATATATATGCAGAATTAATTTCCACTCGGAACTAATTTCAACTCGCAACTACGGGTTAGGGTTAAGGTTAGGATTAGCGTTTTTAAATCGAGTTGAAATTAGTTCCGAGGTAAAATTAGTTCCGAGGTGAAATTAGTTCTGTCACACACACATACACACACACACACACATATATATACATATGTGTGTGTGTGTGACAGAACTATATATATACATACAAATATATATATATATATATATATATATATATATATATATATACAAAAATATCTTGAAATACTAAAGAGTAAATTTATTCAATAAAATTGCCATTGACTTCAATCACGGCCTCCAGATGACTTCGGAATCTCCTGCATCTCTCCTGGGCGGTCTCCTTGTTTAAGTTGGTGAATGCTGCTATAATCCTTGCCTTCAGTTTATCTTTCGTGTTACAAGAAGTTTTGCTGGTCTTTCGCTCAACTGCGCCCTACACATAATAATCAAGGGTGTTGCAGTCTTAAGTGGCCAGATGTAAGATGTGATGTGGTCGCAGAAATAGTCTGACAGGCATGACTGGGTTCTCTTGCTTCTGTGACATGGTTCAGGATGCTGTTGTCAGACACAGGGTCTTTTATTAAAATGACTGACATCATTAATGATGTCAGTCAACTTAATAAAAAGGTATATTAATTTGTTTTTAATGTTTTTATTATTACCTATATTATTTATGAAGTTTTTCTCATTGTTATTAGTTGAACAAGCATATACAGGGTGCAGTGGATAAATTGCCATCTAAGTTATGCAAAAATGAAAATAATACTGGCATCTTATTTTAACAGATATATTTACCAAAATTACACAAAAATATCTTGAAATACTAAAGAGTAAATTTATCCTATATATATATATATATATATATATATATATATATATATATATATATATATATATATAAAACACGGCCTCATGACAACTTCAGAATCTCCTGCAACTCTTCTGGGCGGTCTCCATGTATAAGTTGGCAAATGTTGCCGTATTGGAGATTCCGGTGCGAATACCAAGCAGTAAAGCATACCGTTTCCAAATTTCTGGCTGAGTGAATTGCATCATGGTGCTCTTTTGCTCACAGACGGTGCCCAACTGACCCTACACTCTGTGAAGTCGATAAATTCAAAGACAAACAAAGCGCATGCACGAAATTACAAATACAAAAAGGCGATAATTTATCCATCGCACCATATGTGTGTGTGTATGTGTGTGTATTTAGGCAGCAATCCTTCTTTCATGCACATTTCACTGAATGCGACAGAGAAAGTTCTTTGATTTAGCTTTTTATACAATTTCTCATGCGATCTAATGATTTTATTCTTTTCAGATTATATGAAATGTGCATATATATATATATATATATATATATATATATATATATATATATATATATATATATATATATAGCTCTTATCTCAAATAACAACTTAAAATAGACTGTTTGACCAACACAAGGAATGTTAAAAGATTCATGTTAAAAAAATAAAAAAATAAAAAAAACAAATGAAAACTACAGACAAAAGTTCATTTTCTCCAGCAAAAGACTCATTTCTGTAGTTAACTGCTAGCAGCAAGCAGAAATATTTCTCCTCCCGATGATGGCCATTTTGGTCGAAATTAGTTGAGGAATCTAAATGAAATAATAAAAAAAAAACGAAAGAATATTAATCTACAACCCAGTGTGTCTAAAGATTTTAATTTTTTAATTTTTATTGTTCAATATATATATATATATATATATATATATATATATATATATATATATATATATACGATTGTGCTTTTTTACAATTCATAATAGTACGCACTTTGGGCATCTCGTCGTAGTATAAACTTGTCTCGGTAGAACAATTACGACACTGAGTGCCCCATACTTTAGGCCTTGTGCCATATCTAACCTACGCTTTGAAAATCACGATAATAGTACGCACTTATCAATGACATATGCATCGTTTCAAACTTGATATTTGTAAATAAAAACAGATAACTCGTTAAAAAATCAGGGATTGATTTGACAATGTATATACATTATGAAGAGGGCTTCTATTTCTAAAAAATCATTATTTTTCTGTTCTGATGAATCTTGTGTTTTGCAGAAGGTTGAATGAAAGCTGATATGTAAAAATTGTTAAAAATGATTCTTCCCTATATAGAACTAGTCAATTTAACTAATACCAGGAACTTCAATGTAACTTATACTTGCAATTAGAAAGTTGATATTTTTGGATAGTATAATGAGAAAAGTGGGCCTGGTGAATCTAACACTCAAATGACATACTCAAGGCAAGAGAAGAGGAGAGAATCAGCAAGTAACCTAACGAATCTAAGTTAAAAAATAATCTTAATCTCTTCACCTCATTCAATGCGATAATGACACTGAGACGCGAGGGACTAAAATAAACTCAATTCTAAACAGGAAACAAAGGATAAACCTCTACTCCTGTTCAAAAATCCATGGAGAAAGTTAAACCAGGCGATAGGCGAACCTATCTACGCCTACCGAGGTAAAAAATATAAATATTAATGTTTAATAAAGTTTCAGGGTTTAGGTGGAGACATTATAAGTATGAAGTTGATATAGAAGGATCCAAAAACCCAGTCGTAAGCAGGAAAGAAGGAATAAAATTCTACTCCTGTTCTAAAGACTGGTGAGAAGTGTGAACCGGGTGATAAGCAATTGTATGTATTGCTATTAAATAGACGGCCAAACAAGAACAAAGAGGGAGAGTAAGGAGTCAAAAGTTACTGAGTGTGAAAAAAGAGATGTTAAGAGCTATGATCGCCCACATCCTGAAAGGACATAGCCCATAAAATAAAAGAATTAAGACGACTTGGGGAATCTGTTAATTCAGAAATAAACAATACGGTAGACTAGCTTAGGATAGTTTCAGCTGACACCTTGTAGCACAATATGCAGTCTGATCTCATGAATTGATACTTGTGTTTTGTCAAATTTCAACTCAATACTTTATTACTATACCTAGATTTATGACTTTTACAACTCTGTTTTCATTTGAGTCATAGTTTGCTTCTTGCACGAATGCAGTCAAAGAATCCTTACAGAAAAGGACAAAGAATTTGACACCCACGGGAAAGTTCGGCATGAGAAGCTTAAAGAAAACAACGAGATCAAACCAAAAATCAATTGCTATTAAATAGACAGCCAAACAAGAACAAAGGAGATTAAGGAGTCAAAAGTTAATTGAATGAAAAAAAGAAGTTGTGAAGAGCCATGATCGCCCACATCCTGAAAGAACATAGCCCATAAAAGAAAAAGAATGAAAAAAAAAAACGACTTGCGGAATCTAACACACACAGGGAAGTTTGACAGGAGGAGAAGCTTAAGAAAACAACGAGATCAAACTAAAACAATTGAGTGCTTTTGCCATATCTGGGCAGGAGCTGCTCAATCTTCACTTTACAAATTTCAGTTCCAAAGCTTTTAGGAGAGAGGGAGAGTAAGGAGTCAAAAGTTAATGAGCGTGAAAAAAGTGATGTGAAGAGCCATGATCGCCCACATTCTGAAAAAACATAGCCTATAAAAGAAAAAGAATGAAAAAAAACGACTTGGGGAATCTAACATACCCAGGAAAGTTTGACAGGAGGAGAAGCTTAAAAAATAACGAGATCAAACCAAAAATCTATTGCTATTAAATGGACAGCCAAACGAGAACAAAGATGGAGAGTAAGGAGTTAAAGTTAATTGAATGAAAAAAAGAAGTTGTGAAGAGCCATGATTGCCCACATCCTGAAAGGATATAGCACATAAAAGAATAAGAATGAAGACGACTTGGGGAATCGGTTAATTCAGAAATAAACGATATGGTAGACTAGGTAACCCGTTTCCTACAGACACAATGTTCCAAGCCTGTCGCCATTATCTCGCTACTTCTCTGATAAATGTACTATTCGTTCCGCCAATTTAGACCTTTACAACTAAGAGTCGCCATGCCACTTAAACAGAGTCGAATCAGCCGCATTCCTTTCGTATTCCATTGGTAAGGAGGAAGATCCGCTCAAGCAGATTCTTCCCAAAAACGAACTGCTATTTTGCGGAACAGACACTCGTGTGCTTACTTGCTTACTTCTCGGACACTACAATCTTAACCTCTCAAAGTTCTTGGGTCAATCGTTATCTATCTTCCACATCTTTATAATCTTCACTTTACTCCTCCTTCTCTTAGGTCCATATCACACACCTCGTTCAGCAACCCTCTACTTTGAGCGTCACTTGAGCCATGTATTGCGTGAAGTTTAATAAAAAATAATGTATTTGACATGGATGGAGGAACGATTGCTTCAAAGAGGAAAGAGATGAATAGAAAGAAACAAGAAGTACAAAAAATATAGGAAAGTGTAGAGAGCTGCAACCGCCAGCATTTTGAAGAGACACGGTAAATAGAATGAGTAAGACGGCCAGAGACTAAATTACTCTGAACTGAGGGAAAAGGGAAGCAAAATAAAAACAATCACCCTTGCAACGATTTTGACCTCTGACCCTGTGTCCATCCTGATTTAACAAAGTTAACTCAAGCATAATCAAAAAAAAGTAAGTAAATTTAAACACACACACACACACACACATACACACACAAAAAAAAAAAAAAAAAAAAAAAAAAACGAAAACCTCGCCGCTAAATTTTGACAGCTTTCCTCCCCCTATTAGAAAAGAATGCGGGAGCAGAACGGCAGGAGGCGACCCAAACGTTGAAAGCAGCAAGGGTGAACGGTCATCGTTAAACTTTGTAATGGCGTTAATTTTAATGAAATAAATGGTCCGTTCGACCTAGAGGCCCCTGAAAAAGATGTAAGACTGTAAGGGTTGGAAGCCGAGGGGTGGTAGCAGGCATGTTTCTTCTGGTTAGCTTTATTTAGTTTTTCAGTTAATAATCGACGGGATAAAAAAAGAAAAGGAAAACAAGAGAGGGTAAATTTGACAGGAAGAAAGGACTACCCATCAATTGTAAAAAAAAAAAAAAAAAAAAAAAAAAAACATCCTAAAAAGCGACATACAAATTAGAAATGTCAAAATCAAACAATTACAGTGGTTCAAATATCTGAGAAGTGTTTTAACAGAAGATGGAAAATGTGACACCGAAATTCGAAGTATGGAAAGCAAAAATTTTAACCTCTCAAAGTTCTTGGGTCAATCGTTTATCTATCTTCCACATCCTTATAATCTTCACTTTACTCCTCCTTCTCTTAGGTCCATATCACACACCTCGTTCAGAATGAATATTTTATCAGAACCAAATATATATAATATCAATCCTCCTATATGGCACTTAATACTGGACAATTTCCTAACTATTCTCCTCATATTCGTTGTTGTTACCACGACGTTTCGGCCTTTGTATTTTCCCGCCTTCATCAGCTGTATATCGATCTAGGCAACCTACAGTAAATTCTGAACCCTTTATTTAATCTGTGGGGATAGAATGTTCTATGTTAAACGTGACACCGAAACCCGAAGTAAGAATAGCAAAAGATGCTTTCTAAAAAATCAACAGTAATATTTTATCAGAACCAAACAAAAGAATGATCAATTGGAGTTTAATATCAATCCTCCTATATGGCACAATACTGGACAATTTCCTAACTATTCTCCTCATATTCGTTGTTGTTACCACGACGTTTCGACCGTTGTACCTCCCCGCCTTCATCAGCTGTATATTTATCTAGGCAACCTAGAGTCAATTCTGAAAAGAATCCTTTATTTAATCTACGGGGAGAGACTGTGCTCGTTCCACTGTCCATGTCTAGGGATATCTCGTCTAATTCTTATAGAACAGTCTACCCCCGTAAATTAAATAAAGGGTTCAGTTCAGAATTGCGTGTAGGTTCCACTAGTTCTATGACGGCTATATCCCGGCATGCCACACACATTGTAGCAAACCACCTTCAATATATTCGTATTTAGCCATATTTTTCCGTCCCTCTCTCTCACTCACTGTCCATCTCTTTCATTCTCTCTCTCTCTCTCTCTCCCTTTATCTGTCCATCTCTTTCCCTCTCTCTTTCTGTCCATATCTCTCCCAGTACATGACTTTCCTTCCCCCTCTCTCTTTATCTGTCTATCTCTCACTCTCCATCTCTTCCTTTTCTCTCTTTCTGTTTTATCTTTGTCCCCTCTCTCTTTCTGTCCATGTTACTCTGTCCATCTCTCCTTCGCTCGATCTCTCTCTTTCTGTCCATTTATTTACTCTTCTCTCTTTCTCTGTACATCTCTCTCCCTCTAGCCATATTTTTCCTTCTCTCTCTCTCTCTTTGTCCATCTCTTAATTCCCTCTTTCCCTCTTTATATGTCCATCTCTTTCCCTCTCTCTTTCTGTCCGTATCTCTCCCAGTACATCACTTTCCTTCCCCCTCTCTCTTTCTCTGTCTATCTCTCACACTCCATCTCTTCCTTGTTTCTCTTTCTGTCCATTTTTATCCCCTCTCTCTTTCTCTGTCAATCTTCTTGCCTATTTCTTTGTCTTCCTCTTTCTCTCTTTATCTGTACATCTATTTCCCTTTTCTCTCTCTTTCTGTCCCTCTCTCTCCCTGTCCATAGCTTTCCTTCCCTCTCTCTCACTCCTTCTCGCTCTCTTTCCCTGCCTCTCTCTTTCTTTATCTAGCCTCCTCTTTCCCTCTCTCTTTCTGTTCATCTCTCTCCCAGTCCATCTCTTTCCCTCAACATCTCTCTCTTTCTCTGTCCACTGCTCGTCTCTTTCCTACCTCGATTTCTGTCCATCTCTGTCTCTCTCTCTTTTTGTCCATCTTTCCCTGTCCATCTCTTCACCTCTCTCTCTCCTTCTCTCTGACAATATCTTTCCCTCTCCCACTCACTCTCTTTCTCTGTCCATCTCTCTCACTATCCATCTTTTTACTTCCCTCTCTGTTTCCTTGTCTGTGTCTTCCCCCTCTCTCTCTATCTTTCTCTATCCATATCTCTGTTCATCTCAGTTCATACCTCTCTCTCTTCCTTTCTCTCTCTCCATTTCTTTGTCTTCCGCTTTCTCTCTTTATCTGTTCATTTATTTCCCTTTCTCTTCTCTTTTTTGTCCATCTTCCTCCCTGTCGATATCTTCCCTCTCCCCCCTCTCTCTCTCTCTCTCTCTCTTTCCCTCTTTTTCTTTGTCCACCGCTCTCTCTTTACATCTCTTTTCCTCCCTCTCTCTCTATGACTCTCTCTCTTTCTCTCTCTCTTTGTCTATCGTTTTCTCTGTCCCTCTCTTTTCCTCCCTCTCTCTCTCTCTCTCTCTATCACACACACACACATTTTTCTGTGTACCGATTTATGTTCCAAACTGAACTTTATTCTGTCAGAGGCTTAAACCATTGTTACAGAATTTTAATAACGGAAGTCGGCAGACAATGTCCCGGAGCAGTTGCTGAGGACATTTTTTTTTTCTTCATGAAATAAGAACTAACCAGAATTCTATTATCGTATCTGTCTTTATATGCGCGGCCCCGACGTATTTCTCGTTTTCTTTGTAAAAACTCTATATACCCTCCGTCCAGAAAAGAAGTCTAACGGGTGCAATGACTGGCGAGTTTTTCTCACCACAACTTATAAACTCTTCTGCTTCTTCTATGCCCCTTCAGGACCTTGGCGAGAATGGCACTCCACAATTTACTGTCCTTTGTGGCTCTTAATAAAATTCTGTCTTCTTTTTATCTCTCCTAAGCCTTGCTCTACCAACCATTTACTCAAGTTCGTCAGGTAGGTTATGTGTTGTTTTCCTTTCTTGCCTTCAACCTCTTCTGTGAGTATCAGATTTTCCAAACCTTCGTTCCTCATTACCTGACCTAAGAATTTCAGCTGTTTCTTCCTGATGTTAAGTACAAGTGTCCTTTTTGTTTCCATTTTCTCTAAAACTTCGCCGTTGCTAACCTTTTCGTTTCATGGTATTCTCAGCATCCTTCTGTAGAACCATATTTCTGTTGCTTCAATTCTCTTCTTCATGTCCGATCCATGGTATTCTCTCTTCCCGATGTTAAGTATAAGTGTCCTTTTTGTTTCCATATTCTCTAAAACTCCGTCGTTGCTCACATGTTCGGTCCATGGTATTCTCAGCATCCTTCTGTAGAACCACATTTCTGTTGCTTCAAGTCTCTTCTTCATCTGTGGGGAGATTGTACAGTGTTCACTCCCATGTTGGAGGAGTGATATTGCATAACAGTTCAGCACTCTTTTCTTTATTTCTAACGAAATGTTTGTTTCTTAATACTCTGCTTAGCTTTTGGAAGGCATCTTTCGCTATTCCAATGCGCCTTCGGATTTCAGTGTCACACTTTCCGTCCTCTGTTAAATGACTTTCTAGATATTAAAATTATTGTCGGTGTAACTCTATTTTGTAATTTGCATGTTGGTCTGTCCCTTTTGCTGACAACCATACATCTTGTTTTTTCACAAGCAGTAGTTAGTCCTTTCTTCTCACTTTCCTTCGCTGCCTTCTGTAGGAATTCCTACAGTTCCCCTTCTCTGTCTGCTATCAACATTGTGTCAACTGAATATCTTATGTCATTTTTATATACCGTACCTAGGAACACTAATGGATATGTCCCAATCCTCATAAATACGTTGTACACTATTGCAAGTGGGGGTCTAAGTAGTCCACCACTAACAGTGGTTTACCTACTTCACGCCGCTGGCGAGTATTGTATTTTGTTGATGTTATAAAGATTACCATTTCATGTCCGACCTCCATTTTATTATTCTTCATTCAGTAATCTTTTCTTGGTTACAACACTATCACAGTCACTACATTAAATATCTATCTATCTATCTATCTATCTATCTATCTATCTGTTTTTCTTCATATCTATCTATCTATTAAATACCGTACCTATGAATAGTAATGGATATGTCTCAATCCTCATAAATACGTTGAACACTGCTGCAAGTGCGGGTAATATGCTGTCTATGTAGTACACCACTAGCTGTGGTTTACCTACTTCACGCCGCTGGCGAGTATTGTATTTTGTTGATGTTATAAAGATTACCATTTCTTTTCTAATCTCTGTTCCTCATTCGGTAACCCTTTCTAGGTTAAAACATTTATTAAGACTGTGGTTGGCAATAATGAATCCTGGTAGTATTTCTAATTCTCTCGGGATGGTCTTGCTGTATAGGTTGAAAAGGTCCGGTGTGAAGATGCATACTTGTCGTAGACCATTTTCTATTTTTACATATTTACTGAATTCATTTTCTATCCGCATGCAAGCAGCTTCCTGCCAGTGTAGGTTCCAGACGGATTATTCTAATGTATGTATAGCTGGCCACTCATATTCGATAATACCCTACTAGGGTGACTTCAAAAATTTAAATGCAATGTCAATTGTTATCTTTTGTCTTCTTAATTCTTGTTCTTTTAATGTTCTTTCCCCTTAATAATGTTTTTCTTTTTCTCATACTGAGTAACCCATTGTGTCTCAGTGACGTAATTTGTGAAATGATTCAAAAAACACACTGACTGATTTTCTGCGTACAAAGAAAGAGAGAAAGAGAGACTTCTTTACAAATGAAATTTTAAAAAAAGTAAGACAGAAAGAAAGAAGGTGGAGGAAATAAATATGTTAAAGAAAGAAAGAAAGAAAGAAAGAAAGAAAGAAGGAAAGCGAGGAAAATGATAAAGAAATAAATATTTTAACGAAAGAAAGAAAGAAAGAAAGAAAGAAAGGAGGAAAGAAAGAAGGAAAGCGAGGAAAATGATAAAGAAAT
>OZ010599.1:22911778-22931778 GCA_963932145.1 Acanthosepion lycidas
GAAAGTTTTATTACTCTATTGTCTTCTCTATGGTTTGGAAGTGAAATTTTCTTTCTTTTATGTTGAATACCATACAAATTTAAAGTCTTTTTTTTTAAATCATAGCTAGGTGTAAAAGGGACTGATTCATGCTTTTCCCAGAGGCATTTGTGCAAAAAAAAGTAAACACGAGAGACGAGTCCCAAATTAGATCTCAGATCGCTTATTCCACAGCCCGAGTCAATATCCATTACATCCCCCGGGCATGGATACAGCATGTCTAAGCTCCTTTCTTAAGGTGAACCTTGTCTGTTAATATTTAACAACCCCCCACCACTACCATGAGGGATGTATGTGGCACAAGGCCGAGTTTACCGTGGGTTCTCCGTGCGCGTAGGCTCGGCCAAAAATATTCCCTTAGTACCCGTATAAATGGGTTCCAGGCCTGTCTACCTCCCCGGACGAAACTTGTCTGTTGCAAAATCATTACAGAAGACCAAGCAATGGCGGCTGAATGGTTCCTCTAGAATTGCTGATTAAACTAGGTTAGTCCTCTAAAAGTTATTAAATCTACATTACTTTGGAACAAGGTCTCAGTCATTGGGGACCAAGTGATAGTAACGAGCTTAAGACCTATCGCTCAAAGTACAATGTAATTAGTGTCAGATATGTAGCTTTCAGTATTCACTAATCGATCGTTTTTCACTCTATATATTTTCGTTCAAAACACAAAACATCAGCGAACGCAGATTTATTGCTCTTTTTGTTTTAACTAACTGGTTATGAATTGCCTGGGTTGCCTTTTGACGAAGTGTTGCGGTACACTTAAGTGGAACAACGGAAAATTACTTTTAAGTTAGCTAAACGACTGGGTGTTTTGTGCGCAATTTAAAATAAATAAATAAAAAAAGAGCGGTTTCTGTTTCCGGGTGGCAAGCGGCGTATCACGGAGGCTAGATCACGGTCTAATTTCACTGTCAAGGTGTGGTTTAAGCATACCTCGTGAATTATGAACTATACTTGTACGATCTATTTTTTTATTCCATTAGGTCATAGAGGTCTATTTCGTGCCTCGAGTAGTTTGGCATTTCCTACTTCCGCCAAAGGTTTGAGTTCAAACCCTCGTTAAGGGTCGATTTTCATTGCAACGGGACTACAACTTACAGGTTTAGCAACTATTCTCTCATTTGTATCACACACCTCATTGACAAGAACTATTTTAACAATAAACTTCTGTTTTGAGAGTTACCCGAGCACTGGAATTTTAATATCTGTCTATATTTCTGAGATGAGGTATTGGAATTATTTACACTATCTACATTCTCCCGACTGTTGTCATCATCTTCGTTGCCATATTAACGACGTTTCGGCCGTTGTACGCTTCGTCCTTCTGCAAGATCTGTCTATATTTCTGAGATAAGGTATTGTAATTATTTGCACTATTTAAATTGTTCGGCCTGTTGTACTTATCTTCGTTGCCATATTCACGACGTTTCAGCCGTTTTACGCTTCGGCCTTAATCAGGATCTGTCTATATGAGGCATTATAATTATTTACACTATTTACATTGTTCGGACTGTTGTCCTCATCTTTTTTGCCATATTCACGACGTTTCGACCATTGTACGCTTCCGCCTTCTTCAGTATCTGTCTATATTTCTGAGACGAGACATTATAATTATTTACACTATTTACATTGTTCGGACTGTTGTACTTATCTTCGTTGTCATATTCATGACGTTTCAGCCGTTGGACGCTTCGGCCTTCTTCAGGATATGTCTATATTTCTGAGATGAGACTTTGTAATTATTTACTCTATTTACATTGTTCGGATTGTTGACCTGCCTTGAATACACATACACACACACACATATTTATATATATATATATATATATATATATATATATATATATATATATATATATATATATATATATATATATATACATATATATATATGTGTGTGTGTGTGTGTGTGTGTGTGTATGGAAACTTGGATATGTCATTACAGCCACATGTGTTAGCATATGCGTGTATATATGTCTATATTTGTGTATTGCTGTGTGTATATATGTATTTATATGTGAGTATGTGTACATATATGTGTGTATATTTGTGGGTATATATGTGTATATATGTATGTATGTGTATGTGTACTCATGGAGATATATACGTATGTATATGTTTATGCATTTATGTGTATGTATTTCTGTGTGTATGTATGTATGTATATATATATATGTATGTGTGTGTGTGTGTATATATATATATATGTGTGTAAAGAAAAATTATTATATATATATATATATGTATGTATGTGTGTGTGTATATGTATATATATATATATATATATATATATATATATATATATATATATATATATATATATATATGAGGTGGACGTGGAAGTTACCTATGGGTGTTGACTTTCATCTCCGATTTTATATTTGCATACACTATTTTAATATATTAAATAATATTATTTTTAATCATTTTTATCTTTGTATATTTGCTCGCTTAAGTTATATTTCAATAAGTGGTTAGCATTTGTGTAATGACACTTTCAGTCTTAAATATTTATTGGTTGTGGTATCCGATTGTCTGGGTCAATGTCTGTGGATGTGTGTGCATGTATTTATAGTTGTCTATGTGCATGGAAAGTGCATTCACTTTTAATTGTGTATGTATGTACGTATGTGTTGTTTTCCCTTTTTCCTTCCCCCACTTCATTTTTTTTTTTTTTTTTTTTGAACGACCGTGGAGATGTTCTCTGTCTCGTCTCTTTTTGTGTGTGTGTATATATATATATAAATATGTCTGGGTGCTTATATATTATAATCTGATTGCGTTTGTTTTACGCGTGAGTTTAGGACCCCATTCACACACTCTTAGGATTAAAATGTATACATTGTCAAAGGACCGGATATAAAATTAGCTAAAGTAACTTCAATGAAGAAATAAATTGGATAAAATATATATTTCTTCTTTTCTCCTCAGTAATTTTATAGTTGTAAACTTAATAGCGATTAAATTTTGATTTTGAAATTAGCAGTTTTTAATTTTAATATTAAATTTTATCATATAATTTAGTAATTATTGGTTAGAATAAATTCTTTTTTAATACTACCCATATTTTAAACATCTGAATAGATATTATAACATGACTTCGTTGTCAAGCCTTTTGAATTTTCCTATACTTGTATTTTGATTGGTCCATCTAGCTTTTGTAACAACGTTTTCTCCTTGCGAAGGATTGTTAATTAATTTGAAACTTTTAAAACCATTTATTTTACATTCAACGTCATCACTTGATAAGACATCGGGGGTGTTGAAACAAAATGGCTATTTTTGTAGTGATTTTATAACATATTTATTTTATAATTTTATTTTTATTTTTTTAAATAAATAATTATATATATATATATATATATATATATATATATATATATATATATATATATATATATATAACAGGCAAACATGAAGAGAAAATAATAGCACCTCTAACTAACTCCTTCGAAAATGAGTGGATGAAAGCTGTTCGGAAAATATACAATACGGAAAATTTTTACACTCCCTTATTCCAGCTAAACAGAAATATCTAAGTATGATAGAAAAACTACACTGCGTGCCAAATTATTATCGAGATAACTTTTTTCTAATATTTCAAAAATCGTCCAATCAATTCATACAAAATTTTCACACAACATTGGCAATACTGACCTGCACAATTACTAAAATTTTTGTACTGATCTACGCAATGTAAACAAACTGGCGGCGCCATATTTGTTATCAGCACGGTGATTTGAGAGTGCCAAATTATTAGAAAGGTTTAGTAAAATTCCCAGAATTGAGCAAACAAAACGTTTATTAATGTTGCACGTGAATGTTTATGATCAAAAGAAGCTAATAAATAGGATAATCAAACAAATAATAACAGATACAAACAAAGGCACAGTTATAAACAAATTAATAGGGAATGTGCTTTCGCAGTTTTGAAATTTATGAAGAAGTCTACGATCCATAGAATTTGTTAAGTGTAGGATGTCATCTGCTGCAATGCCGCGAGATATGTCAAGAATTGCTTCCCACAACTCAGCGTTGCTCTTGAATTGTCGTCCGTTGGCGTACAGTCTTCGCTTCATGATGCTCCAAAGATTTTCGATTGGGTTCAAATCCGGAGAATTTGCTGGCCACTTCATTTTTCGAGGTCTATCGAAGGCTAACTGTTTCAAATATTCAGTAGTCTTGTGAGCAGCATGTGAGGGAGCATTATCTTGCATAAAAACAATTGCCCTTCTGAAAGCATGTCTTTGAATTTTCATCCACGGTTCAAGATGCTCCTTCAGAAACGCTATGTATGCATCAGCAGTCATTTTGACGCCATTTGGTACTCTCCATGGGCCCACTGTTTTTCCAATAATACCACCCCAGATCATTATGCCTCCACCGCCTTGTTGGCGTCTCAAACGCTGATGGCGATTCAGTCCGTTCAGTACCCAGTCTTTGCATCATCTATCTGGCCCATCAAGTGTTGCTCGAGTTTCTGTGAACAAAACTTTAGAGAAGTCAATCTTCATATTGTCCTCGGCCCATTTCAATCGATTTTGAATGTGATTTCTCGTCAACGGAGGCTTCGATACAGGTTTGACTGTTGTTGCTATTTCCCTCAGATACCGACACCGAGTACTTTTAGACACAGTAGGATCCCCAATGCGACTGAAAAGCTCTTAACTGGTAAGTTCAGGATCCTTCGTGGCATCTCGTTTAAGTCGTGACATGAGACGACGTGAAATAACCTACGGCTTGCCTTTATCTGCCCTTTTGCGTACTTGTGTAGGGTCGGCGGTGAACTTTTTTTTGATGACACCTCCCTATCATTTTAAACATTTCTAGGGTAGATTTACCTTTTGAGAGTTCTGGGATGATAGTTTTCTTTTCAGCATCACTTAAACTGCTTTTAAGGCCCATCTTTTCACTAAATTCTTACACTTTTCTAATAATTTGGCACTCTCAAATCACCGTGCCGATAACAAATACGGCGCCAGTTTCTTTACATTGCGCAGATCAGTACGAAAATTTCAGAGATTGCGCAGGTTTGCGTTGCCAACATTGAGTGAAAATTGTGTGTGAATTAATTGGAGAGTTTTTGAAATATTAGAAAAAAAGTTATCTCGATCAAAATTTGGCACGCAGTGTAAATAAAAAGATAATTTTCCTTGTCTGTCATATTTAACGAAACACGTTTAAAAGAAATGCTGCTACTCAAATATACATTATATATATATATATATATATATATATATATATATATATATATATATTAAATTAGGCAACATATATTTTATATATAAAGAAATAATCATACACAGAATCAATCAGCAATATTAATTAAGTGATTTCTCAATTAATCGCATTAATATTGCTGATTGATTCTATGTATGATTATTTCTTTATATATATATCTATACACATACATATATATATATATATATATATATATATATATATATATATATATATATATATATATATATATATATATATATAGTTAAATATTCTTCTCTTGCGGACACATTTATTTTTACTCCTGTGGCAGTTAAGACTTCTGGGGTTATTGGCCCCCGTTCGATGGCGTTCCTTCGGAGGATTGGCACGATTGCGTCTCGATTAACGGACGAGCCTCGCGAAACGGAGTGGCTCTTGCAGCGTGTCTCACTGGCGATGGTTCGAGGTGATGCTTTCTCCATCATTACAGCTGGGAGAGGATAGCAAAAAAAAATTTTGTTTATAAATTCTTTGTTCAAATTAAAATTTCAAAAAGTAATATATATATATAATATATATATATATATATATATATATATATATATATATATATATATATACACTGAAGGCCTGACGATTGCGTCTAGCTTGAAACAGCCTGTCACCTCTAAGAGTTGACTTCAATGTTCACTTATATATATATATATATATATATATATATATATATATATATATATAATTACATGAATCATTCATACAAAAAACAAATATAGAGGTTAATGATTTAAATGGCGAGAATACATCTTCACAAACAATTTCAATAAGATAAAATAACCCCGAACCTGTATATGAATGATATGAACCCTGTTTATAAATTTCAGTTGCATAAGGGCTTTTTAATTTTTATAAACACGGATCATATCATTCATATACAGGTTCGGGGTTAGTGTATCTTATTGAAATTGTTCGCGAAGATGTATTCTCGCCATTTAAATCATTAACGTCTATATTTGTTTTTTGTATGAATGATTCATGTAATTATAAATTAAATTGCACCTATAATTGAAATATATATATATATATATATATATATATATATATATATATATATATATATATATATATATATATATATATATATATATTCCTGCAGTAGGTTGCCTTTTCTTTCTGCAGTAGACCAGTTACGCTTAAATTAACATTCATCCCTGCCGTGCACCAACGGCTTAGTGGTAAAATTCCCGACCAATCCAGTCAGGTTTCGATCCTAGCTAGAGGCAACCGGACGTCTAGCCACACTGATTAGCTGTGATTCAGTGAAATAGTCTGTCTGTGAATGACCATATATATATATATATATATATATATATATATATATATATGCCTTTGCGCTGATTGGTAATATAATGTATGGTCGTTGATTACTAAAGTCGAGATTATTATTATTTGTGAACTTTTGTGTTTTTTTCTTCTGTTGATTTTGTAGGCATCGCATTTGACATTTGGCTAGAAATAAACACATAATTCTACCCACCAATTCCGTAACAGTCACCATCGAAAACAACTTGCCTAACCCTGCCATAAAATGTATCAACACCACTTCTAAAATAATAAGATATATAATTAGCATCAAACGAGGTAGGAAGAACAATTGTACAGAGGCAGGAATATGCAAAATAGCCTGCACAAAATTCCCATTCATTTACATTAAGGAAACATAAGGGAAAAAAAAACGAGAGAAAAAAAACATTATATGAACAACGTAGAGATATTCTGTATAACAACAAACTAAACGCAAAGGTCGTTCACCGTAATACATCTTTCTTTTTTTTTAAGCATTTCACCCCAAGCAAGGCGGGAAGCCACTAGGACGCAAGGGGTTACAGAAAATTTAGAGCAAGATCAGATAGGAGTGATAGAAGAAAGGATGAAGGTAGTGGATAGATCAAGGCAACTGGAGATGTCGATTGACATTACACTTGAATAGCTGGAGATTATAGCTCACAGGGAAACAGGAAAAGGGAAAGGAGTTCCACAGGCGAGAGGTGCAAGACATGAAGCTATTAGAGTAGAAGAGACGGCTACATTTAGAAGTTTCGACAGTGAAGGGGTGAGAGCGGGATGCCAGCCTCGTAAGGCGCTGGAACTCATGACGTCTGGGAACCAGCGAATGCAGCTCCTCGGAGCAATTTCCATGAAAGTATTTGTAGAACAGACAGAGGAAGGCGACGGCGCGTCTGTGAGAAAGTTACTGCAGACGAGACGCCAGGGCAGGGCCAACTACATTGCATATCCGCCTCTGGAGCCTATCAAGAACCCCGAGTCAAACAGAAGGGGCACCAGACCATATATGGCAGCAATACTCCATGCAAGGGCGAATTGTTGATTTGTAGATCTGGAGGATCCACTCCGGGGAGAAAAACTTCCTGACGCGGCTCAGGGAGCCAACTTTCCTTGCAGTGGACGAGGCAATTGATTCAATGTATTTATTCCATCTCAGGTCACCAGTCAACGTGAGACCGAGAAGCCACAGAGAGTTGCTCTCGAGAAGTTGAGCGTCAGACATTCTAATGGAGAGAAGGGAAAGATCTCTGTGGAGATTAATAGAGAGCAGTTTTGTCTTGGAAGCGTTGAAGTTGACCAGCCAATTCATGCCCCAGTTCACAATCGATTGGAGGTCCTTTTCGAGACGCACGGCCAGGCGAGTTTTGTCAGCGAGACTAGATTTGTTTTTGAGGCAGGAATAAATTGTGGTGTCATCCGCGTAGATGCCAACTTGGGAAGTTATTGCGTCAGGAAGGTCATTTATGTAGATAAGGAATAGAGTGGGGCCTAGGATGGAACCTTGAGGAACATCTGCGTTCGTGGGATAGGAACTGGAGGAGAATCCATTGAGAACGACCTTCAATTTACGGTTTGACAGGAATGATCGTATTAAGTTATATAATCGACCCGTAATGCCATAACCCTGGAGCTTGCGAAGAAGGCCGGCATGCCAAACCCTATCAAATGCTTTGGAGATGTCTAGTGCCACGGCTCGGGCTTCCCCGTTATTTTGAAAACACAATTTAAGAAAATGACGGTTGAACGCTTTTTTACGTAATTTTTAAGTACTCAGTAAACTTAAAAATGTAGGAAAATATTCTCCGTAAGTTAGGAATGTTGAATTTAAATTTAATATAGTCATCGCTTTTATTTTTTGATTATGTCGTGTATGGTCAGTCATACTTTTAAACAGGGAAACGTTTTTATGCATAAAACAAATTAATTAAAAAAAAGTATTGAGTTAAAACGACTTTTAATGAGCTTTTCAATTTTTGATTCGTAAATATAGTTTCGCATAATAACAATATCCTCCTCGAAGCAATGCAGAATTTTAAACAATTTATATAATTATAAATTATTTCATTATTTTTTTTAAAAAAATAATGTGAACAATTCTTGTAAAAATTAATTATTAATAAAAAAAATTACTTCTTCAGACAAGTGTCCTTAATAAATCTTATTTGTAAAAATAATTAAAAGCGTTTCCAATTAAATAATCTCATAGTTTTATTGCATTTTTTATTTTACAATTCAGAGCAGATTTTCGGTGGCTTCTTGTTTTACAATAGAAACTGATGATTTAAATTCTTCAAGGAGTCCCGCTTTTAACTAATAAAACAAATTTTCTCCGTAAAAATTATTTCTCGAAATTTCTTGAAATTAAGTAAGTGGCGATGACGGGGAAACATATGTAAAAAAAATATATTTTTTACCAAGATATTCTAAAAATAAAAAATTCAAAAATAATTTGTGAATATGTCCTGAGAGTTTCATTAAAATCACGGCAATTTAAAAAAAAAAAAAAAAGCCATTTTGTTTTAACACTTCCGGTATCTTATCATGTAAGATAAGACACCGGAAGTGTTGAAACAAAATGGCTATTTTTGTAGTGATTTTATAACATATTTATGTTATAATTTTCGAATAAATTATGTATATATATATATATATATATATATATATATATATATATATATATACTAGCTTGAACACGGCCAGCAGTGTGCTATTGATTGGGCCTTTATTCATATCACAATGGGTAGGGAGGAGTAGATGAGATAAAGTAGAAAACTCAAAAGTGATCACTGCATTTAAGTATCGCATTAATATTTAAGCTTACCTTTTAAAAGTTCAACGATAATTCTTCTGTCGCCACTTAATTTAAAGACAGTTTGATGTACGTAGGTCCTTACTTACAGTGCAAAAATTACTTTTATTTCATAGGTGACTTTTGCTGGATTTCACAATAAATTTCGATTATTCCCAAAATCGTCGTACAAATTATTCGTCGCAAAAAATCACGTAAAAAGTCGCCGAAAACAATCGTAGTAATGAAAACTGGGATTCCAAAATTTCAATACTTTGGTTTCTTGATTTGTTATATATATTAATACAATATATATATATATATATATATATATATATATATATATATATATATATATATATATATATTAGGTTGGTGCAAAAATAATGTCGTAATGATGTCGTTTTTGACGTATTTTTTAACGTCAAAAAACGACATTATTACGTCATTATTTTTGCACCAACCTAATATATATATATATATATATCCGATGCGATGAGAACGAAAGTAATATATAAATTCTAAATTTCACAGCATTACTCCAAAAGAGGACTCGATACCGATAGTAGAGCGATAATTATTTATTTATTATAATTTTATCATATAGACAAAACCATTTTACTCACTACAAAGATGCAACTTGGTTTCAGTGCATTTCAACTGCACTTCGACGGGTGAAATGCACTGAAACCCGTGAGTAAAATGCTTTTGTCTATAAGATAAAATTATAATAAATAAATAAATAAATATATATATATATATATATATATATATATGTGTGTGTGTGTGTGTGTGTGTGTGTGTGTGTGTGTGTGTGTGTGTGCGTGTGTGTGTGTGTGTTTGTGTGTGTGTGTGCATTGATATAATAGGAAAGAAATATTGGATTGATAATCCTAAGTTCTTTCGTATTTTTATTTAGAGAAAAAAAACAGTGCTCGATACAGAAGTAGAGACTAAATTATAATTATTTTTTTAATTGAATTATTTTTTAGAATGAATCTTTTTGTGTTGCGATGCAATCATATTTAAAAAAAATAATTATAACATATATATATATATAGACACTGAAGTCAACATCACGTATGATATTTAAAACTACCTGACTGATCCATGTGTCCTATCGCCTAGATTGGCAACCAGTCTATCGCAGAAAAAAAACAGCAACCTACTGCGGGAATATCTACTGTTTAGTCAGTTATGAATCGAAACAGACATCATTGCCTAAGCGTGTATCGCGTATGGCAGTTGATCGACATATAGATAATACTATTACTATGGTTATTATTTTAAATATAGGCATATAAATATTTTACAAGAATAAAGAGTTTTGTATAGTGCATCTGAACCGAGAAGCCGATAAACTGACGCATTTGAGATGTTGACCACTCCTGTTTATTGACCAACCCTGTTGACCACCCCTGTATCGCACGTATTATGTTGTTTGGCATAATTGGAAAAACTGCACTAATTTTTACCAAATTGTTTTATCCCTGCTGTGTCCCAATTTCGCGTAATCTACCATTAGCGTGGCTATGATTGTTTTTTAAGATGGTCTTCTCCTCCTCTGTGTCGGCTATTAAATATACGGCAATTAAAGTACTTGTTCCTGAAGACTGGTTGACGGTCCGCTTCAGCTAATTTTTCAAAGAATGCACCGCATTTATACTATACACCGATTTATTCAAACTTTTGTCCGCATCTCAGTTGTTAAGATACCACCGTTTTGTCCTTTGTACTTTCCAGTATGAATCAACCTCTTATCCCCCTTCATATGGGTTAATTAGTATAACTGAATCTTTATAATCTCAAAACAAAATTCTTAAAAGCTAAAAATATTTTCTGGCTTCAAATAACCTACAAATGGATGATAATCCGTAAGAGACGAATCTATCTATCTATCTATCTATCTATCTATCTATCTGTGTCAGTCTGTTCATTTCTAGCTATTTATTTATCTCCGTCTGTTTATATCCATCTATCTAGCTAGCTATTTATCTATGTCAGTCTGTTCATATCTTCCTTTCTTTCTTTCTTTCTTTCTTTCTACCTATCTATGTGTGTCAGTCTGTTCATTTCTATCTATTTATCTCCGTCTGTTTATATCTATCTATCTATTTATCTATCCTTGTCAGTCTGTTCAATTCTTTCTTTCTATCTATCTATCTATCTATCTATCTATCTATCTATCTGTGTCAGTCTGTTCATTTCTATCTATTTATCTATTTATCTCCGTCTATTTATATATATATATATCTAGCTATCTATTTATCTATGTCAGTCTGTTCATTTCTATCTTTGTCAGTCTGTTCATTTCTATCTACCTATCTAGCTATCTCAGTCTGTTCACATGTATGCATGTATCTATCTATCTATCTGTTCAAACCTTAGAAAACAAATCAATCTTCTTCTTCTTCTTCTTCTTCTTCTTCTTCTTCTTAGTGCCGTGTGCCCCTTCAGGGCGTGGTCGATCACGGCTGTTCACAAATTCATATTGCTTGGAACTTTTAGAAAGGTTTGTCTTTTAAATTTAAACTGCGATTCTATGATTTGCCATCCATTTACACAATCTCATTAGATAGGTCACGCGTAAAAAACCTATTGAAATGTATAAGTCCACCTCTTCTCCTCCCCATCTATGGGTTAAATAGTAAGATATATCACAAAATCATTATTATCTAAAAAAAAAAAAATCCTGGAATCTAAAAGTAATTTCTGGCTTTAAATAACCTGAAAAGGGTTGATAAGCCGTAAAAATCATTATGTATCTCAGTTGTCTCTGTCTGATTCTAAGCATAAGAGTCCTTTTTTTTTTTTTCTTGACAATTCCTTGTTGCTTACATGTTCCAACCATGGGATAGGGTGATTCTAGGAACAACAACAATTAAGAGGTGGTCCCATGCTCCACAAAACCTCCCAATCAGTGGCCTTTCCGCCGGATGTAGTTTATCGTCATACCGATGACGAGCCAGGAATCACCTCTTACTTGGTGTTGTTCCCAGATTCACCCTATCTCAGGGTGGTAGCACCTGTTAGGGTCCCAGCTATGGGCAAATAGTGACCTCCCAAACTGGTGTCAAACATGAAAATATAAAAATAAATTAGAAAAAAAATTGCATCGATACTTTTCACAGTAAAAGCGAATTACCAGCCATACATTATTGAAAAAAATTACTAGTGTTATGGCCCGGTTCCTTGTACCACGGTGATAGTCCAAGGTAGAACCAATGAAGAAGAACTCGAATACGGATATGAAATAACACAGGTATATTACAAACAGGAATATATACAGAGAGGTAGAAAAGTGTTAGTACGAACAATCAGGTTTAGTAGTAATTGTCTGAACGCGACTCCGTTTGGACTGCCTCTGACTCGACTGACTGACTCGCTCGCTCTGACTGACAGACTCCTGACGGACTTCACTTCAGACTTCAGACTGAACAGTATTTAGTCACTCCCCACGAGGGCATCATGTGGCACAAGGCCGGTTTAACGTGGGATCTCTGAGCCCGTGGGCTCGGCCAAAAATATGCCCTTTGAACCCGTATAAACGGGTTCAGGGTCGGTTTACCTCCTCGGCAGAGACTCTGCCCTTCGGCGTAGCCTCGTTCGTGTTCCTCACCACCCGAAGGCAGAAAGTTCAACCGATCAGCCGGTCGCCCGACTTCGGACTGAACGGTATTTAGTCACACCCCCACCACACACTCACACACACGAGGGCATCATGTGGCACAAGGCCGGTTTAACGTGGGATCTCCGAGCCCGTGGGCTCGGCTAAAAATATGCCCTTTGAACCCGTATAAACGGGTTCAGGGTCGGTTTACCTCCCCGAAAGAGACTCCGCCCTTCGGCGTAGCCTCGTTCGGAATCCTCCCCTCCCGAAGGCAGAGAGTTCAACCGATCAGCCGGTCGCCCGACTTCGGACTGAACCCCCTGCTTTCTCTTGAGGCGCAGTATTTATTACGTATGGAATAGTCCATTATGTTATTATGGGTAAGGTCCCATAACAACTAGCAATACATCTCTTGAGGAATGAAATTACCAAAGCTCACAAGAGAACAAAACCAGTCTCGCAAGACATTCTTAGTGAATTCGATATCGTATTATTCCACCAAATGTTGACCTTGTGTCAGACTAAGTTATTCCCCTTTTACTTTCTTTTGCCCTTTCCTTTTTCTTTTTCCTTCTGTTTCTCACTTATTCTTTGTCCACGTCCTTCGTACTCCATTCATTCTCTCCCCCTTTTTTCTTTTTTCTATTTCCACATTCCTCGTTCACTCTCCTCTTCTCTCTCTGCCTCTGTCTCTTGCTCTTTTTTACTTACTCTTTCTACTTCTTTGCTCATCTACTCTTTCTTTTTTCTTTTTTCATCTTTTATCCCTATCTTTTTGTTCCCCCCTCTCCCCCTCTCCCTCTCTCTCTCTCTCTCTCTCTCTCTACTCATATTCTCTTTGCTACCATTTTCTGCATAATTCCCCTCTTTCATTCGTTTTCTTCCTATCTTTTCTCTTTCTCTGTGTCTTTTTCGTCTTTATTCATCCTTTATCTCTCCTTTTTTTCTTTCTTTCCTCTTTCATTTCTCTCTCATTTACTCGTTCATTACCTCTCTTTCCTTTTCTCCATCTATCTATCTATCTATCCTAGTCTCTTCATATCTATCTATCTATCTATCTATCTATCTATCCTAGTCTCTTCATATCTATCTATCTATCTATCTATCCTAGTCTCTTCATATCTATCTATCTATCTATCTATCTATCTATCTATCCTAGTCTCTTCATATCTATCTATCTATCTATCTATTTTTACTCGTCCCTTTCTCTAATTTTTTTCTCTCATTTCTTCTCTTTCTCGTCCTATCCCTCTCTCTGTCTTTTCTTCCTCTTCTTTATGCTTTCTCTCTTTCTATCCTCTTTTCTTAGCTTTCTTTCTCATTTCCTCTCCCCCCTCTCTCTCTATTTCTCTCTCTCTTTCTATTTCGATTTCCCTTGCATGTCGTTTCCTTCTTCATTCATCCTTTCTCTCCTTTTCTTTCTTTCCCTTCCTCGACCGTTGCATTTCATTTCTTCTCACACACGTTCTGTCTCTCTCTCCTCTCTGTCTATGGTACTCTTCTTTCTTTCTTTCTTTCTTTCTTTCTTTCTTTCTTTCTTTCTTTCTTTTTGTTACTCTCTTGGTATTTCTATACGTGTGCGGTTACGTACTCTATAGCTTTCCCGAAAATTAAAGAAATCATTTGTCTCATTTTATTTTTTTAAATGAAATATAGAAGGAATGAATAGGGAAAAAAAAAGCCCGAAGAAAATTAATGAGATAACAAATGCCAAAAAAAAAACAAAAAAACATACATTTTCGGGTGTGAAACGGGTGGACGGCCATTTTACGAGACGTGTGGCATTGGTGACTGCCCGATAAGAAAAAGTCACTCGAATAAAGAAGAAAATTAAAAAAAAAAATGTCTCGCGCGCATAAATACAAGATTAACACGTTTTCTTTCTTTCTTCCTTTTTTTTCTTTTTTCCCCTTTTTTTTCTTTCTTTCCTTCTTTCTAACGCGTACGGCGTTAATCTTGTTGTCCACTCTTGGTTTGAGTGCAGTGAAATAAGTCATTTCGGTATTTTCTCTCCCACTCCTTACACATACACATATGCACTCCTCATCACCTCGGTAGGGACACCGGATGGCTAGCTTCAAGTCGCGTCGACAATTAGCGAAATTTGCACCGTCTATTTATTCGCTAAATGCAACTGCAAGATGCAGACGCAGGTCATTTAACACCGGCTGATTTTCATAAGAATGGCATCAGTTTATGCAGGAATTGTCGCCCTTTCAGTTGTACGCGCACACTCTGTTGCAGTTATAGGATATGACCCACACCTCGATTGGATCTGTTACGAAAAAAAGAAAAGAAAAGAAAAAGAAAAAGAAAAGAAAAAGAAAAAGAAAAGAACGGAGAATGAGTTAAGGGTAAACGATCAGAGTGCAGATGAAACGACATTAAATCTCAAGTGAAATCGAAACCCGCTTTCCATACGCCAATTCTATCCCCAACAAAAGATCTTGAAATCCATAGGGCATATACACATATGGATAATGACGTCATTATTTTCATTTATTTAATGATGATGATGATCATCATGATGGTGGTGGTGGCAGCACTAGCAACAAGGTTTGATGATTTAAAAAGAGATAGATAGATAGATAGATAGATAGATAGATAGATAGATAGATAGATAGGAAGAGCCTGTGATAGATAGATAGATAGATAGATAGATAGATAGATAGATAGATAGATAGATAGATAGATAGGAAGAGCCTGAGATAGATAGATAGATAGATAGATAGATAGATAGATAGGAAGAGCCTGTGATAGATAGATAGATAGATAGATAGATAGATAGATAGATAGGAAGAGCCTGAGATAGATAGATAGATAGATAGATAGATAGATAGATAGATAGGAAGAGCCTGTGATAGATAGATAGATAGATAGATAGATAGATAGATAGATAGATAGATAGATAGGAAGAGCCTGAGATAGATAGATAGATAGATAGATAGATAGATAGATAGATAGATAGATAGATAGGAACAGACTGAGTTGTTGTTGATGATGATGTTGATGATGATGATGATGGTGATGATGATGATGATGATGATAGTTATATAAAGCAGTCCCGTTATCCACGGAACGATATATGTTTCTGCGACGACCGGTAATGACTGCAACCGCGGATAGTATAGAACATGATTTTTGCCTCCCCCCATATATACCTATAAAAATATCCAATTCATAATTTAGGCTCAATAAGAGACCAACAACGGTAACTAATAATAAAACAGAACAATTAGAATACTAATGTAATGGTCATGATAATGGCAACCATGCTATTAACCGTTTCCTTATCGGTATTTATTAGCTGAGCATGTTGAATTACTTTCGGTTGGAAATCCTAAAATCTTTCATATAAATTACTTTTTTCAAGAAATGGATTTCTTTAGCCCAGTAGTTGTTATATCTCTTTCCACTATTAATGGGAGTTTCCTTCCTAACCTTTTGTTTGAAGTGATGTGGAATGTCAACATCTTGATTATGTCATTGTTTTCTTTTCGAATTATATGTGATGTCTATTTTAGCTGTTGCTGCAGTTGAAAGTCCTCAAATGATGTGGTTTCTGTTCATTTCTACTCCAACAGTCTTTTTGCTCACGCTTCCCACCTGTGAAACTCCCTTCCGATTTCTTGCTTCCCTGATAACTACAATCTTCAAAAACGTAAACGCAACGTCAATCGCCATCTTCTGCCTTCTTGAACCCTGTTCTTTTTTATTTTTATTTTTTTGCACTTTCCTCAATCCTCCCCATTTTGTAATTTTCTCATTCTCATTCACTTTCACACCCTGTAAATCCTTACGTTATAGTGACATTGTCGCTTTGCTTGTTGTGAAAGGATTAAAATACACACACACACGCATATATATATATATATATACATACATATATATATATATATATATATATATATATATATATATATATATATATATATATAAATATATAAATTGTGTATATTTACGCAGCAATTTTTCATTGCATGTTTCATTAAATAAGATAGACGAGTTTTGTCTATTTATTTTAAGTAAGTTCCTTTCATATTGTCTGATAAGCTTAATAACATTATCATTGAAAGACGAAAGGAAATCACCATATTGATATATGTTTAAATCCAACCTAAGCTTTCAGCTTACATAAGCCATTATCAAAGATGACAGTTATTTTTCAATATATCAAACAATACACGGACGAAACAATAAGGATGGTCTGTTTTTGTTGCATATACACCAGTTAGTCATTGCTTTGAAATTTTTCATGCAACAAAAACAGACTATTATTAGTGTTCTGTGTATTGGTTGATATATTGAAAAGTAATGTAGGATGTAGTTTATCGTCTTACCCAGGACTCAGATGTAGTTTATCGTCTTACCCAGGACGCGGATGAATTTTATTGTCTTACCCAGGACGCGGATGTAGTTTATCGTCTTACCCAGGACGCGGATGAATTTTATCGTCTTACCCAGGACGCGGATGTAGTTTATCGTCTTACCCAGGACGGCTATTGATCTTAGAATGTGGTTGTATACAGTTGCTGCTTTGGATAATTCTGAATTGGTTTGGCACCATCGCATAATTTCTATATCAATGTCTCGATCTGACCATTTAAAACATGACTAAAAGTTTATGTGATTGATAACCGATTCCTTCCTATCGTAGACTCAGTAAAATTTTAAAAACATTTGCTAGTAAGAAAATAGAACAATTATAACAGGATTCTATAAAAAGGTTGATTGATTTATTTTATTTTTACGGCTTATCAACATTTTGTCACATTTATCAACAGAAAACATTTTTAGAGTGTAAGATTTATTTGGGATAATAATGATTTCCAGATAAACGTTCTAATTTTTTATGTGCCATGAGTGATACACGCTTAGACGATCATGTATCTTTCCAAACATGACTGACGAGGCAGATATTTTCCGGTAGAGGTTGCCATTTCTTTCTGCGGTAGACCAGTTGCCATCGAAGGCTAACAAAACCCGATCTATCCTGCTATTTACCCTTTGCTATAGCGGGGAGAAGAATATTCCTACCTTTCCCAAGGGTATTAGCACATAAGTGAATGTAATGGATTTGACTAGAAAGTCAGTCAGTCAGTCATGTGCCAGGCGTAATACACGCTTAGGCGATCATCTATCTTTCGATACATGACTGATGAGGCAGATTTTTTCCCGCAGCAGATTGCCATTCCTTTCTGCGGTAGACTAATTGCCATCCAAGGCTATAGAACTCGGTCTCTCCTGCTTTTTAACCATAGCTTGGGGGAGAAGAAAAGGATTCATACCTTTCCCAAAAGTAAGTCAGTTATGTGCAATGCGTGATACTCGCTTAGGTGATCATGTATCTTTCGATGCTAACGAAGCTGATTTTTTTCCCGCAGTAAGTTGCCATTTCTTTCTGCAGTAGACCAGTTACCATCCAAGACTATAAAATCTGGTCTGTCCTGCTATTTACCCATAGCTGGAGGGGAAGAGGGTTTAATATCTTTCCGAAGGGTCAATCAATTATGTGCCATGCTTGATACACGCTTAGGCTATCATGTATCTCTCGATACGTGATTGACGAGGGATATTTTTCCGCGCAGCAGGTTACAATTTCTTTCTGCGGTAGACCAGTTGCCATCAAAGGCTATAGAACCAGGTCTGTCTTGCTATTTACCCATAGCTGGTGGGAGAAGAAGAGAATTCATACCTTTCCCAATGGTATTATCACCTAAATGAATATAATGGTTTCAAGTGGAACTCGAACTCGGCTCTCCGATTCCTCAATCCGAGCCGCTATCCATTACTCCACCGTGCCTCCTAAACGCTCTAATAATTAACCTATACCCGTCGAAAGGAGAAAAGGTGGATTCGTACCTTTACCCCCGGGGTATTTGCCCGCAAATGAATATAAAAAACCCGAGGGGAAATTGTAGAGTCAAGTTTCAATACTGAACCGTTAACAATTACACCAGCCGCACATGCAAGCTTACAGCACCTGGAATTCCCAAGCAGTCACCCATCTAGTTAATGAGTATATTAAATGGGGGACCGATTCTATATTACAATCAATATATAAACTGATCCCTCACTTTGTGGTTACAGTATTTTCTATAAATTTATATTCCAGAATATGTAAAAAAAAAAGGCATGACTGTGTAGCTAATCAGTATTTGACTGATCGATTTGTTTTCTACGGTTTATCAACCCTTTTCATGTTATTTAAAGCCAGAAAATACTTTTAAATTCTAAGTATTTGGGGTGGAGATAATAATGATTATTGATAAAAGTTTTATTAATTAACCCATAGCTGGGGGATGAGTGATGGATTCATACTTTCGCAAGGATACTTTGCGTGTAAATGACTATAACAATTGTAATTGGAACTCGGCTCTCCGATTAACAATTCCGATCTTTTATCCATGACACCACCCGCACATCCAAGCTTACAGCACTTGGTATTCCCATCTAGGTACTGACTATGATTTTTTTTTTTTTTTTTTTTTTTACATATCGAGGAGCCTGTTATATTTCTATTGTCTACGAGTTTGTTGTGTAGAGAGTTTGTGAGCTATTTACGTTATTCGGACTATTATCCTCATCTTTGTCGCCATGTTTGTTACAACGTTTCGGCCGTTGTACGCTCCGGCCGTCTTCAGGTGGTTGGAATGTCGAACTGAACCCTTTATTTCGCTCACTGAGGTGCCATGTCTAATGGATGTCAGTCATCAGTTATCTCCTGTTAATTTCTCTCTCAAAGTTCTCCACCGCCTTAACCAGGTATTGAAGTCACACTCTTTGGGTCCAGTCACTGGATCTAACTAACGCCTTTATACACTGTGCCATGTGTCCTTGAGTTGGGGGGGGGTCTCCAAAAGAGATTCTAATCCACATGTAAAAAATGCTAAAAATAATTGAAGCATTATTAAAAAAAGAAAAGGAAAAATAAAAATAAAAAGCCAACTTTCAGCAACATGAACTATGAACACGGCCACAATGTGATGACCGTGTTTGGGAAAAAATCTA
>OZ010599.1:22936778-22999278 GCA_963932145.1 Acanthosepion lycidas
TGGATTTGGAGCTTGAACACTTGACAATTGTTTTCGCCTTGTTTTAATGTTCTTGATTCTTTCATTTTTTTATTCCCCATTTTTCCTCTGGTACCGACTTGTTCTATTGCAAGTTGAGGTATCCTAGGTTTTTCCAAACGAGTACCACTACATATATATATATATATATATATATATATATATATATATATATATATATATATATATATATTATAATATAATATAATATAAACCTAAAGACCCAGGCAAACCTACCTAGGTTTCACCTAAACGGATCGTCAGGGAAATGCCGGTTTTTCCCTGACGATTTCTTTACCTGGCTCCTTAGGATTATCTTAGGTTTTGCGCTACTTACTGTATTGGGCACTTTAAATGGTTATCTTTTTACTCGTTTTGGGTTTGTTTTTTTTGGAGGGGGTTTGTCTTTTTACTCGTTTTGGGTTTTTTTGTCTTTGAACTTGGAGCTTGAACACTTGACGATTGTTTTCGCCTTGGTTTAATGTTCTTGGTTCTTTCTTTTTTTATTCCCTTTTTTTCCACGGGTATCGATTTGTTCTATTGCAAGTCGAGCTATCCCAGGTTTTTCTAAATTTTCTCTCTCTCTCTCTCTCTCTCTCTCTCTATATATATATATATATATATATATATATATATATAGTATTACAGAATAATATTCAAAATTGCATCATATGGGAGAAGGATCTATTTCAACCGGCGAAAACTTCGTCAGTCTCTGTTATAATAAATACATTGAGCTCTTTTTGTGGCTCAGTTTTAATATTTGATATTACTAGAATCTATTTGGATTATATACCAACGGATTTATTACCTTTACTATATATATATATATATATATATATATATATATATATATATATATATATATATTCAGTTGTATGGATATGAGTTTTTAACTCTGGGTTTCACGCTTTTGCGATATATAAACATATATATATATATATATATATAATTTCTATGCTCAACTAATTGTACGGCTGACGCAACATAATCTTTGTATTTGTAATTAAAAGGCATATGGCCACACACAAAGAATATGTATCAGCCTTGCATATACAGGTGTCCGTCCGCCTGTACCAGTGTATGTGCGTGAATGTGCGTGTATCCATTGGCCAATGATGTTTCTGTGCCAACCTGTGTGGTTCGTAATTCCATGCGGATGTGGACCCCCTGCCGCCATGGGGTGCCTTATGCACACATGACGAAATCAGATATAGCGTTGTTACTTCCAAATGGACGTCGACGTCAAATATGTTGACTTCGTATTCAAGGTTAAAATTGTATTTATCCTTTATTGCTTTGTCTTTTCTTTCTTTACTGCTGAGAGTTTACACAATACTAAGAAAAACACACGTGTGCATATACATATATATGAGAAAAAGATACATCAAATTTTTATATATCAATATACATATATTTTTATATATCAAAGATACATGTATTTTAATGTATCACTATCTCACTTACTCAATCTATTTACCTATCTGTCTATCTCTATCTGTCTCAATCAGTCACTCTATCTATCTATCTATCACTATCACTCACTCTATCTATCTATCTATCTATCTATCTATCTATCTATCTATCTATCTATCTCAATGCGTCCTGAGTATGACGTTAAACTACATCCGCGTCCTGGGTAAGACGACAAACTACATCCGACAGCAAGGCCTCTGATCAGGAAGTTTTGAAGAGCGTGGATCCAGCTCTTAATTGCTGGTGTTCCCAGGTCCATCCTGACCAGGGGTGGTAGCACCTGTAAGGGTCCCAGCTATGGGCAAATAGTTAACCCCGAAACTGTGGTAAAAAGCATTATGAAAGTGTAAAAATAGGTTTTAATACCAGAAATACTTTGTAAAAAATTATTACCAGAAATAAATTTTTGAAGAAAAAAAACTATTACCAGTAATTTATTTTGGAAAAAATATTCCCAGCAATATGTTTTTGAAAAAAAATATTACCAGCTACACATTTTTGCGGAAAAAAATATTACCAGAAATAGATTTTTGACAAAACAAAATATTAGCAGGAAAAAAGGCTGTCGGCATTGAATAACACATTGAGGTCGATATGCCGGGAAACAAAACAAACCGAACCGAACCAAAGCAATATATCTCAATCACTCATTCTATCTGCCCATCTATCTATCTCAATCACTCACTCACCCACTTTATCTACCTATCTATCTTAATCACTCACTCTATCCATCTATCTAAATCACTCTTTCTCTCTCTATTTACCTCTCTCAATCGCTCAATCTATCTATCTATCTATCTATCTCAATCACTCACCCTCTCTATCTATTTACCTATCTCAATCACTCACTCTATCCCTCTATTTATTTATCTATCTATCTACCTCAATCACTCACTCTATCTATTTCAGTCTGTTCATGTCTTTTTATTCATTTATAGATTAGACTGTTTCTCTATCTATAAATCTCGCTCCTTCTACACTTTTTAGTTTTGTTCATCTACCTCAATTTCTATGCCTCTATCTACGATTCTGCTCACATCTCTCTCTCTCTCCCTCCCCCCTCTCGCTCTCTCTCTCTCTCTCTCTCTCGCTATCACTCTCTTTCTCTTAATATATATATATTTTCGCAAACAAAAGTTTCAAGTTGCATCAACCTACAAATCACTCGATGAATGTCATGATCCTTGTTTTTAATAACTACAAGCTGTATAAGGTCTTTTTTTTTTATTACGCAAGTACTTTCAACTGTACATTCAGTCATTCTCAGTCATGGAAATTATTTTGTTTTTAGTAAAATCCAGGTAGCATCCGAGACGAAAAAAAATACATATAAACAAAAGTGTGAAAGGTCCTTGGGGGGCTCTCCCCATAGTATCAAGATAACTGCAATAAAAAAAACTCTGACAGCTGCAGATTGTGCGAGGCGCTTCAGATATAAAATGGTAGATATATATATATATATATATATATATATATATATATATATATATATATATATATATATATTAGGTTGGTGCAAAAATAATGTCGTTTTCTCACATATGTTACTATGTGAGAAAACGACATTATTTTTGCACCAACCTAATAATTATTTATATATATATATATATATATATATATATATATATATATATATATATATATATAGTCGTATGACCGATACATGCTTATCTAGACGCCTCACGTTGCACCTATCTGACCACAGCTCTATTAGAACCCATTTAAACACACACACACAGAAAAGGAACAGACTCCATCCTTAAGATAACAGTAAAAAATACAAACATAATAACCTCATCCACCTATAAAAAAAAGATTAAAAATAACGGAAGTCTATCACTTAATATTAACTACGAACACGGTCATAATGTGCTACCCGTGTTCGGAAAATAAAATAAAAAAAACTCTGTAACACTAAGAACATGCACACAACGCACGCACTCAATAACTGCCCGGTTCCAGAGAACAGCTACCTCGCGCCGGGGAACAACTGCCCGGGCCCGGGAAACAGCTACCCACCGTCGGGAAACAACTGCCTGGTCCCAGTGAGCAACTGCTCGGTCGTGGGGAACAGCTACCCGGCCCCGGGGAACAACTGCCCGGGCCTGGTGAGCGGCTGCTCGAAACCATACCCCGTCATTCAACTAAAGAGGTGGGATCAGTAATAATACCCATGCAACGGCCGAAACGTTGGGATAAATATACCAACAAAGATGAGGACAATAGTTCGAATAATGTAAATAGTGTACATAATACCTCATCTCAGAAATATAGACAGATACTGAAAGGCCAAAACGTTGTAATGAATATGGCGACAAAGATGAGGACAATAGTCCGAATAATGTAAATAATGTACATAATACCTTATTTCAGAAATATAGACAGATACTGAAAGGCCGAAACGTTGTAATAAATATGGCGACAAAGATGAGGACATTAGTCCGAATAATGTAAATAGTATAGCAATTTTTAAAAATTTAATTTGCTTGCCAGTTTCTCCGATGTAAATTCTCTTCGGATTTCTTCCTTGTTATCCATTTCTTCTTATATAACACTTTTTTCTCCCTGAAATTTCCCTGCCTTGTACATTTTTTTTTGTTTTTGTTTTTTTGTCGTAGACATTATCGTGTAAATCAGTCTATCAGTGAAATAAGGCAAGTGAGCTGATTGCTGTACAGCATACACGGAACTTTTAAGCTACAAGTATCTCCATTTTTCTTTTTTCTTTTTTTTCTTTTTTTTTTTTCACATTCAACGCCCGAAAGTGATGCACGAAGTAAAAGAGGTACAACATGAAACGACATTATTCTTACCCCTAGAAACTGTCACAAGTATAATAGCAAGAATAATGATGGAGCAGAGTGAGAACCGAGACGACAAAAGAAAGTCGTTGATTGAAAACAAGAATTGGCTGAGAGAAGAAAGATGGCGGGACTTATAATGTGGAGGTTATGTCGGCAGCTAAGAAGATTAGGTAAAGGTTGACGAATTTAACGCTTGCTTTCATGTATCGTTAAATAATTGTTTGAATAAGATAAAGGCATCTATTTGGATAACGGTGAGGAATTCTCGTAAAACAAAAATAAAAGCGAGAAAATACGCGTGCAGTTTTGTCAGACGTAATAATAAGCTATGCAATAGACGCATTAAGAGGACGGGTATAGATAGATAGATAGATATGAACAGACTGAGATAGATAGATAGATAGATAGATAGATAGATAGATAGATAGATAATGAAGAGACATAGATAGATAGATAGATAGATAGATAGATAGATAGAAACAGATTGAGATAGATAGATAGATAGATAGATAGATAGATAGATAGATAATGAAGAGACATAGACAGATAGATAGATAGATAGATAGATAGATAGATAGATAGATAGATAGATAGATATGAACAGACTGAGATAGATAGATAGATAGATAGATATGAACAGACTGAGATAGATAGATAGATAGATAGATATGAACAGACTGAGATAGCTAGATAGATAGATAGATAGATAGATAGAAACAGATTGAGATAGATAGATAGATAGATAGATAGATAATGAAGAGACATAGATAGATAGATAGATAGATAGATAGATAGATATGAACAGACTGAGATAGATAGATAGATAGATAGATAGATAGATAGATAGATAGATAGATAGAAAATTATTTATTTAAAAAAAAAATTATAACATAAATATGTTATAAAATCACTACAAAAATATCCATTTTGTTTCAACACCCTCGGTGTCTTATCAAGTGATGATGTTGAATGTGAAATAAATGTTTTTAAAAGTTTCAAATTAATTAACAATCCTTCGCAAGGGCAGAACGTTGTTACAAAAGCTAGATTGACCAATCAAAATACAAGTATAGGAAAATTCAAAAAGTTTAACAATGAAGTCATGTTATAATATCTATTCAGATCTTTAAAATATGGGTAATATTAAAAAAGAATTTATTCTAACCAATAATTGCTAAATTATATGATAAAATTTAATATTAAAATTAAAAACTGCCAATTTCAAAATCCAAATTTAATCGCTATTAAGTTTACAACTATAAAATTACTGAGGAGAAAAGAAGAAATAGATATATTATTCAATTTATTTCTTCATTGAAATTACGTTAGACGCTAATGTTATATCCGGTCCTCTGACAATATATATGTATACATTTTAATCCCAAGTGTGTGAATGGGGTCCTAACCTCACGCGTAAAACAACACAAAGACAATCAGATTATAATACATAAGCAGCCAGACATATATATATATATATATATATATATATATATATATATAAAGTGACGAGACAGGGAACATCTCTACGGCCCTTTATGAAAAAAAAAGTGGGGGAAGGAAAAGGGGAAACCAATACATACGTACATACATACACAATTAAAAGTCAATGCACTTTCCATACACATAGACACCTATAAATACATGTACACACATCCACAGACATTGACCCAGACAATCAGATACCACAACCAATAAATATTTAAGACTGAAAGTGTCATTAAACAAATGCTAACCACTTATTAAAATATAACTTAAGCGAGCAAATATACAAAGATAAAAATGATTAAAAATAATATTATTTAATATATTAAAAAACGAAAATTCCAAACCCACAAATATCAATAAAAACATATATTTTAATCAGATAAGTTGATAATAATTTTATTATATATTAAGTGAAGGAAAATAAGATAAAAAGAACTACCTACAGAAATAAGTGTACCTTCATACATACACATATATACACATATACACACGGCGGCAAACACAAACCAACACACATATACATATATACATATATATGTATATATGTATATATGTTTTGATTGTCTGGGTCAATGTCTGTGGATGTGTGTACATGTATTTATAGGTGTCTATGTGTATGCAAAGTGCATTGACTTTTGTGTATGTATGTACGTATGTACGTATATATATATATATATATATATATATATATATATATATATATATATATATATATATATATAGTGGTGAAAACAAATATTCGTACGCATATTGGTTTATATAGCTCTTGTTACAACAAAAAATTAACCCTTCCTGTATTAACCTCTCTAGTTGCTACTGAACCTTGTCTAAACTTCTGGAGGAGATGGGTTCAAAATCTTGGAATCAGGAAATCTGGTGTC
Organism: Acanthosepion lycidas; assembly: GCA_963932145.1. Taxonomy (NCBI): domain Eukaryota; kingdom Metazoa; phylum Mollusca; class Cephalopoda; order Sepiida; family Sepiidae; genus Acanthosepion; species Acanthosepion lycidas. The sequence continues at coordinate 22,943,443 of OZ010599.1, forward strand.
AGCTGACGGTGCTTTCTCCAAGAAGAGAGCACGCAGGAGAGCATATTCATAAGTATGTTTTTAACAAATATGACAACGAATTGAGGAGCAAAATCAGTTTTTAAAGAAAGCAGTAACTTTCAATATTTGATATTCAAATTAGCTAGTTGGACAAGATATAAGGCACATGCTGCTAGCAATAAACAATAATTCCGTTTTTATTTAATGCCATAGTTTTACGTAATATTTGTACCGACAAGCATATATATATATATATATATATATATATATATATATATATATATATATATATATATACATATATATAAATATACATATATATATATATATATATATATATATATATATATATATATATATATATATAATGTGACAGGGGTGTAAGTGCGCGTGTGGGTCAACATATTTAGCGAGGAAACTATTTTTTTATTTTCCAATGTTTTGACGCAGTTATTCTTTGTCATACAATTATTTACGTTTTCGCCGCCCCCGCCCTAAGCACATATGTTAATGTCGTTACATGTACCGTGATCGTTCCCCACCCTTACTCAAACCCACACACCTTGCTTCTTGTTAACTCAGCTTATATCAACAATTACATATGTGTGTGTGTATATATATATATATGTGTGTGTGTGTGTATAAATATATATATATATATACACACACACACACACACATGCATATATATACACACGCAAAAACAAACACACACAAAATACACACACATGCACAAACACACACACACATACACAAACGCGTTTTTTTTTTTTTGTATGGTTAAGTACAATGCGCGTTTCCTTCGGATTTATTTTCGTATTTGATTCATTTTTCTTTATAAGACCCCATGTTTCTTCTTCTACTTTTCTTCTTTTGCTTCTTCTTTTTTTTCTTCCTCTTCTTCTTTTACATTATTTCTTTCTCTTTTTCTTTTTCCTATTCTTTTTCCTTCTTTTTCTTGTTACGTCTTTCCATGTTTCCTCTTCCTGTAAACTATTTCTTCTTCTCCTTCTTCTTCTTCTTCTTCTTCTTCTTCTTCTTCTTCTTCTACTTTATTTCCTACTCTTTTTCTTTTTCCTATTCTTTTTCTTGTTACGTCTTTCCATGTTCCCTGTTCCTCAAAACTAATTCTTCTCCTTCTTCTTCTTCTTCTTCTTCTTCTTCTTCCTCTTCTTCTTCTTCTTCTTCTTCTTCTTTATTTCCTACTCTTTTTCTTTTTCCTATTCTTTTTCTTTCTTTTTCTTGTCACGTCTTTCCATGTTACCTCTTCCTCAAAACTATTTCTTCTCCTTCTTCTTCTTCTTCGTCTTCTTCTTCTTCTACTACTTTATTTCCTACTCTTTTTTTTTCCTATTCTTTTTCCTTCTTTTTCTTGTTACGTCTTTCCATGTTACCTCTTCCTCAAAACTGTTTCTTCTCCTTCTTCTTCTCCTTCTTCTTCTTCTTCTTCTACATTATTTCCTTTCTTAGTTTCTTTTTCCTCTAAACAATTCATTTTCCTTTCTTTTCTTCTTACGTCTTTCCATGTTTATTCTTCCTCTAAACTTCTTCTTCGTCTTTGTCTCGCCATGCGATCTTCTCTCTCTTTTCATTCTTTAAAACTCATTCAGCTTACTTCTCTTATTCTATTTCTTCTTCTTCTCTTATATTTTTTTAAAATCAAATTCACCCCATGCATGGCAGTTAGGCCAGTTAGGCCAGTAAGGCACAACGGGTTAATGAGTGTAAAAGCGGTTAATGAGTGCAAAAGAATTAGCAAACAGAAGCATTAGTAAATAGCGAGCAGATTAGTTTTCACATACGTTTTATTGCCTTTCTTTTTTTTTCTTTTTCCCGTTCACTTCAGACCAAAAGCCTCCCCACATCCTTGTGGATAACAAATTATTTTCCCCCTCTCTCTCTCTCATGTATGGGATGCATCAATCCTCTCACTGCTCCATAGATACTTCAATGGAAACTACTCGGACGAACTGTATTGCTTTGTTCCGCCAGCTCTAAACTTCACGGTTACGACCCGCCATGACACTCACGTTGTAGCAAACCATCCTCATTTCGTCAACTGGTGAGAAGTTCCACTCGAACAGCTTCTTCCCACGAACCAATGCTCTCAGGAACCGACTCCCAAGAGGATATTTTCCCGATCACTCTAATCTTAACCTGTTCAAGTCTAGGATTAACCGCTATCTTCCCCACATATCCGCATAAACTGTGCCTCTTACTCAGTAACCGTTTACTTTGAATGGCCCCCATGGCTTTGTTCAGAGTGAACCTCGCTGTAAAAAAAATGACCAGATATAGCCGTCTTCATCAAAACATAAATAATTGCCAAATAATTCCTGTTGCCATAGCTGCTAACTACAATCTAACAATAAAGAAAATGGAAAACATCAGCTACTACTCTGAGCTGAATGTTGACCTTGCCAGTTTGTGGAAAATGTCACAGAAAAATGTTAAAATCGTCCCGGTAGTGATTGGGACAATCAGCTCCATCTCAATGACTTTTCAAGAATATGTCGTCTAAATTTTTGTAAAACACACTTTGCTATTGCTCCAAAAATTTGCCTTATTTACATTATTCCGACTATTGCCCTCATAGACAAGGAACACCATTGGAAATTTCGTAAACTTAAGGATTCAGCACACATTCTAGGCCACATAAATCTCCTGAGCCGACCAAGCCTAGAAATGAATACAATATGGGAACCAGTAATGAGGAGTGCCAGAGAAAAGCGATAATAACAACAAAAGTTTCAATATGAACTCTGGTAAAACATGCAATGATAACAGCAAAAATTGCAATATGAACACTGGTAAAAATGGTTGCTGAAGACATTAGGTTTATCAAAGGAAATAATAATTATTATTATTATTATTATTATTATTTATTATTATTATTATTATTATTATTATTATTATTATTGAATGTATCAAGGTATTTTGTTATAATGCCCAGAAATTCATACACAGATGTCCTCAAGGAAACATGGCACAGTGGATAAAGGCGTTGGTTAGATCCAGTGTGTGAGTTCAATACCCGGTTAAGGCAGTGGAGAACTTTCAGAGGGAAATTAACAGGAGATAACTGATAACTGACATCCATTAAACATGGCACGTGGAACTAGACCAGTCTACCCCAGTGAGCGAAATAAAGGGTTCCGTTCGACATTCCAACCACCTGAAGAAGGCCGGAGCGTACAACGGCCGAAACGTTGTAATAAATATGGCGACAAAGATGAGGACAATAGTCCGAATAATGTAAATAATGCCTCATCTCAGAAATATAGACAGATACAAAAATTTCAGACAGAGGCAGTATCTTCCCTGATACTCAAGACATTTTCACAAAAATAACATAATAATAATACTTATTGTTATTATTATTAATATTATTTCTTTTGGTTTCTGGTGTGTACTCATTTATTGCCGGGACCAGAGACCTTATCTCAGAAAAGGCGTCATGACTGAGCAATTTAAAAAAAAAATCACACATATTTTAAATAGATTTTTTATTATTATTATTATTATTATTATTATTATTATTATTATTATTATTATTATTATTATATTAGGTTGGTGCAAAAATAATGTCGGTTTTTGACGTTAAAAATACGTCAAAAACCGACATTATTTTTGCACCAACCTAATATTTCCTTTGATTTTCTGGGATATACTCATTTCCTTTCAGTCAAAAAGGGCATCACTGAGCAATTCTTTGAAAAAAAAAACCCTAAGATCATATACATTTTACATAGATATAACCCTCTGTAAGGTGTGGGCTGTACTTGTGAGTATAATTTTTTGTATTTCTTTAAGGCATGGGATACCAGGGATTCATTCATTGAGTCTATTGGTATCTTTTTCTAATCAATCCGAGGGCTCCAACTGCAACTGGAACTGGAATTGTTAATGTCCTCGTGTGCTGCATTTTTGAGATTTTTGTATTTTGATAGATTTTTTTGAAGATCTTCAAAGATACATTACAGTCTGCAGGGACTGCCATCTCAATAAGTAAACACATTTTGTTTTTTACGGTCTTTGATCACAATGTCTGGGCGATTAGCTTTAATTGTTCTGTCCGTGTGTATTGTAAAGTTGCATAAAATTTCCTCTGGAGGTTACTTAAGGACAACATCTACCAGGAAAACCCTTGCACCAATGCTGCATTGACGACAGCCATTACTAAGAACATTCAAGCGATCACACAGGAGGAATGTACACGCGTTATCAACAATTTTGCATTCAATAGTGCCTTCAACTGAACGATGGATATCTGGAGCATGTACTCTAGAGCTCCTCTTTGAGACTAAATGGTTTCAGATCCTAAAATGGTATCCTTTTACCTTTCAATAAATTCAATGTCCATTAAACGTAAAATGGTATTAAATGCTATATGCATTTTAATATGATGTTGCTATATTCATATTTGCTTGTTTTTCAAAAATTCCATAACTACAACGGATAAATTTAAAATTTTAGTATTTTGAGTTTAAAAATGTAATATATATATATATATATATATATATATATATATATATATATATATATATATATATATATATATATATATATATATATATATATATATATATATATATATATATATATATAATGAAATAGACAAAGTCCGAGAAGAGTTTCTGTTAGCAAGGTCGAGAATTGTAGTTTAACGCTCCTCCGTGGCTCAATCAGTAAAAGCACGTCAGGCTATATGACGGTTCCGTATAGGATACAGGTTCGATTCCTGTCGGAGGACGCATATTTTCTACGAAAATTTCACGGGAATTCAGACCGGTAAATGTTTTTTTAATAATGTTTATAATAAACAGAGCATTTACTTAAATATTTTTAGCTATAAAAAGGATACAGGATACAGGTTTGATTCCTATCGGAGGATGCATATTTTCCATGAAAATTTCTCGGACAGACCCGTAAATGTCGTTAATACTGTTTATTATAAAGAGAGCATTTGCTTAAATATTTGTATCTATAAAATGAACGTATAAACATAAAATGTCTTAATATATATATATATATATATATATATATATATATATATATATATTATATATTATATATTATTTATATTCTTTTATGTGTGATTTTTACTGTCGACAGTACGGGATAACGATATGATTTCTTAAGAACAATTTTAGGGGTAAGAAGTGTGATAAAGTAGAAAAAGGGGTTTCGTGTGACGCGTTTCGTCCTTAAGGACTTCATCAAAAACACACCACCCGAGAACTTGTTCCATTTGTCATATTCTTTGTCCTAAAAATCTTTCTTGATATCTATATATAGTCATATCTATATAATTTATATCTCTATCTATAAAAGGCAGGATGTGTGTGTGTGTGTGTGTGTGTGTGTGTGTGTGTGTAACGAATGCACGGCCGCAATTTTCGATTGATTTGCACCAAAATTTACATACACATGCTCCAAGTTAGCGAGAAGGCCAAGACAGACTTTGCATTTCCCAACTCCCATCGGTAGTGGAAATAATCGATTTTTTTATGCTTCTACGGCAGTTTTCATGTAGTTTGCAGCCATTTTGTACTGGCCAGAGTGAGAGCCTACAGCTGGCTGCCACGAATAGGCAGGAAGATTCTATTGGCCAGTGTGAGAGCCAACAGCTGACTGACACGAATGTTAGCTAGCATGCTAGCACGCAAAAAATATCGATAGCTGCATTCGTCACAAGTGGGAAAATTTTAAATCTGCATAGCACTTTACTCCAATTGGCTCATTCGCTTGCTTAAACTCAACGTTGATTCTGATTCTGCAGAACTGGGTAGGATGTGAAAAAGTAGTTGTTAACATTCTTTTTCATTTGGTTTTTCCAGTTACGAGTCCTTTTTTTAAAGCTGATCGTTTTGTGTCCATTTTGTCTAGTTCTTTTTTCGTAACAGATTTAATGTTTAGTATAGAGCTTAGAAAAAATTCGTAGTGTGAGATAGGCAAGCAGTAAGGCATGTAGCAACATCAGCACGACAAAGGGCGCTCCTTTAAAGGCAAGGAAGGGCAAAAATATTTTAAGTCAAGTGATAGCGATTGCTGTATGAGTCGTACGATTTTTGAATCAAACACGGGCAACGCCGGGCCATGCTGCTAGTATACTATAATATAAGAAATATTTTCGATATCGGCCAATTTATTCAGAAAACGAAAAGATTTCGTACTAAAATGTAGCGAAGAGAAGGAAGTCATCCCCCGACGCACACATAAAAAAAAAATGAAATCGGACATTTTCTGACTGAATATCCTCTTTGACTGAAAAGGATTATTCGTAATTTGAAAAAGGACAATTAATTAACACAAAACGTCTGCTGTTTTTAATATGTTCCGTAAAGAACATTTGCTGCTCAAATATACTGAATATATATATATATATATATATATATATATATATATATATATATATATATATATATATATATATATATATATGTATATATATATAGAGAAAAAGTTGAAAATTAAAAATATTATGTTTTATTTTATGAAAGTATTTATTTATTTATATATATATTTGATATTTCAAATTGTCCTCAATCTTTCATCAGAAATAACTGTTTGTTACAAATAAATTAAAATTACTGTTTGTTAGAAGGACGCTACTTGCTAACAAACAGTAATTTTAATTTATTTGTAACAAACAGTTATTTCTGATGAAAAGATTGAGGACAATTTGAAATATTAAATATATATATAAATAAATAAATACTTTCATAAAATAAAACATAATTTGTAACTTTTTCTATATAAACATATTAAGAAAGTATACGTGGCTTCTCATTATGCTATATATATATATATATATAATCGACTCTCCCATCGAGATTCGACGTATGAGGGTCAAGCAGATCAGTTTCCAGGAAACCGACAGCCCGACACCGGCACATGAGATTTGATTATAGTGGTGAAGGCCTCGTGCAGGACCATCCACACTTTTTGGAGGGATGAATACAGAGACCTGGTGCACCGCAGGTTTTGAATTCAGAGTTGTCCTTCTCCTAGACCTAGAACCCAGTCTGTCCTGCTATTTTACCCATAGATGAAGGGAGAAGAAGAGGATTCATACATTTCCCAAGGGTATTAGCACGTAAGTGAATGTGATGGATTCGACTGGAATTCGAACTCGGCTCTCCGATTCCTCAATCCAAGCCGAGCCGATATCCATTACTCCACCGTGCCATATATATATATAGTTTATGAAAAACTAGGTAATCCGTATGGGTAAACCTAAGGAGAATAAAATCCGGAGAGCTCAATGTAAATCCAGAGCAAATAATTTAAATAAAAACAGACCACTTTAAGGTTCCATGTAATAAATTATTTCACCACAGCCCTTTTAAAAGGACTGCGGATCATCAGACTTTACTGTATGAGTATGTTGGTACATGTCTATGTGTGTAAGTGTATGTATACAATTTTTTATAATTTGTATATATGTATGTGTGGGTATGGGTGTGTATATATAGATGCGTACATATATGTCGTTCCATAGATAGTGTATGTATATGAGTATAAATATAAGTAGTTGTGAGTTCATATATATATAATATGGTAGAATGTAGGTATAGTAAGGTAATTAAGTATGGATTTTGATATATTTTTTTGCATGCACGCACGTGGGTGTATATATTTATATGTATATTTGTGTGTATGTGTATATGTGTGTATATGTGTATATGTATATTTGTGTGTATATGTGTATATATGTGTATATGTATGTGTATATATATATATATATGTATATATATATATGTGTGTGTATATATGTGGGTATATATGTGTAATTGTATGTATATATGTGTGTATATATGTGGATATATGTGTGGGTATATGTAAATGTGTATGTATGTATGTGTGTGTATATCTATATGTGAATGCGTGTATGTATGCGTATATACATACACGTGTATATATATATGTATATTTGTATATGTGAACATATGTATATGTAAGTGTTTATGTATGTGTGTGTATACATACACATATATATATGTGCGTGAATATGTGAATATATGTATGTGTAAGTGTGTATGTATGTATGTGTGCGTGTATATCTATATGTGTATGTATGAGTATATACATACACATATAGATATATATGTGTGTGTATATGTGAATATATGTATATATATATGTATATGTATATGTGTATGTGTACGGATGTGTGTAGATGTATATTTATGGATACATAGAATATTATAAAAGAAGGGCTTGCGGTCCTGTTGTTGGTGTTTTTTTCTCATTTTCTCATTTAATATTCTCCAATTGGAAGTGTGAGTTTCAAGTTCTTTATAATAGGGGGAAAAAAATTTTGAATTGATAATTTGGTTTGAGCTGAAATATATTAGGTTGGTGCAAAAATAATGTCGTTTTATCACATATGTTACTATGTGAGAAAACGACATTATTTTTGCACCAACCTAATTTTACCCTTTGATAATCATTGTCTATGGTAAAGTGTTTAAATTGGAAGAATTTTTAATATTTAAGTGGATGTTAATACATGAGGTTGCCTGTGTGTTTCGGCGCATGGGCGCCTATATGAGTGATTGAATATGTGAAGGAACGTGTGTGTGTGATATTTGCATAGGTGTGTGTACGGTGTGTGACAGAGGAGGATCATTAAGATTGCCTTCAAATATCACCTCATGCTAGCTTGACTAGCTTGGTTCAAAAATAATGACGTAATAATGTCGTTTTTTGACGTTAAAAAATACGTCAAAAAACGACATTATTACGTCATTATTTTTGCACCAACCTAATATTTAGGTAGGGGAGATTACCTATCTGGAAACAGTCACGAGTTGAATTCATGGTCAGGGTTCGGGCGGATGGAGGTGTCAACTTGGTGGTCAATAAAAAAAAAAATTTTATTAGTTTTTAAAAAAGATTGCTGGAGGTGGGCTTCTATTTTAAAATAAAATTTTGTACTTTCTGTGAATATTTTTCTAATCGACTGTCTCATGGAGGATCCCCAGAATGTAAAAAAATAAAAAAAATTAAATCACTAACAGACATCAAATTAAATTATTTGTGGACAGTCTAGAGACATTCAAATTTATATCAAACATTAATCTTTATGAACCCCCAAAATGACACTTCACGCAATCTTCATGGACGGAAGATTGCGTCCAACCATTTAACAGGCTGTCGCCGCTCAGTGTTGACAGTAGTGTCTACTTTTATATTTACATACTCTCTATCCCTGACATTGAAGGCATTTACCCATAGATATCGGATACCTTACAACTATATTTTAGCATTATATATATATATATATATATATATATATATATATATATATATAAACTGATTTAAAATATAGTTTCTTAGCTACACCGAAATTACCATGTTTCAAAAACCGAAGCTAAAAACTTCAAATTTAATTATATAATTAAATTAAACGCATTAGTTCTGTCATCTTCATGAAACAGAACTAATGCTTTTTGAAACATGGTAATTCCCGTGTAGCGAAGAAACCATATTTTTAAATCAGTTAATTTATAATATTTATGCTCTGTAAATTTACATTGAGCACTGTTTTGTCAAAATAAAAATATCAATAAGAACACCGGATTATATATCTTAGTGGTCTTTCTTTTTATTATAATATATATATATATATATATATATATATATATATATATATATATATATATATATATATATATATTGTGAAATGGATTAAGTCCGACAATTATTTCATTTATCTTTTTCGTTTATACGTAATATTTTTAATAGATACAATTTATTTAAGTAAACGCTCTGTTTTTAAATAAACAATATTAATTACGTTTACCGGCCTGAATGCTCCACAAATTTCGAGAACAAATAATTATATTAAATAATTGTCGGACTTAATCTATTTCATAATATGTTGTCATTGTTTACGTTAAGGTACGTTTCGTGATATGATCGCTCGGGGAAGATCGTCGAAGATTTGTTGTTTATAAACAGTAATTTGGACTTTACTAATCAGACGTTTCTTTATAGCTGCGCAGTATTGCACGTCAAATCAATTAACTGTTCCGTATAGGACACAAGTTCGATTCCTGTTGTAGAAAGCTTACATCCAACGAAATTTCTTAAAATTTTTATACAAATAAATTGTATCTATTAGAAATAACGTACAAAGCACAAACACACACACACACATATATATATATATATATATATATATATATATATATATATATATATATATATATATATATATATATATATATTCATGTGCGTATATAAGGTATTACTCTTGTCTCTAAACACTCAAAAACACTAGCATTTATATATATATATATATATATATATATATTCATGTGCGTATATAAGGTTTTGCTGTAGTCTATAAACACTTAAAACACTAGCATTTACATATATATATATATATATATATATATATATATATATATATATATATATATATATATATATATATAAAACAATGCAGCATCTCTTTATACGATGTATATACAGATGGTCGTCTCTTTGGGGGCTTATCGGGGAATGTTATTTGATAGACCAAAATTGTGTATGGATTCCATTAGTTCGTTGACTAAGCCACCCGCTTTTTCACCCCAGAGGCCTTGTTCTCCGGTTTCAAATAAACCAATGCTTTCCACCTTAGTAACTATTTAACGAAACACCCTTCAACTTTTACTTTATTTTTGTTTTTCTTTTGTTTTGTTTTTTTTTTTTTTCCTTTTTTTAAGGGACTTTTTCTTGGCTCTTATTTTTATTTCATCTGATCATTAGAGATCCTCTTCCTTATTATTGTTGGTTCCCCAACTCCTCAACTCCGCCATATTATTTTTCTTGGTTTACTCTGCCCCTTTTCCAGTCTTCCTCGTACCGACTGATTTCCTTTTTCTTCTACTTCTCCAGCGTCAATTCATCACGTGTCTCCTTCTCCCACTCTGACTTTTAACTTCTTTTTCTCTGCTTTATTCTTCAACTACTTAAATACTTATTATTATTATTATTATTATTATTATTATTATTATTATTATTATTATTATTATTATTATTATTATTCTACTACTACTACTAATAATAATAATAATAATAATAATAATAATAATAAACTGCTACTACTTCGGTTTCTTTTTCTTCATCTTCGACCTTTTTTTTCCTTCTTTTTCTTCTCGCGTTCTTACACCTTTTTCTCCCTCTGAACTATTTCTTCTTCTTCTTCTTCTTCTTATTATTATTATTATTATTATTATTATTATTATTATTCCTACATTTATTTCATCTTGTTCTTGATCTTGTTGTTGTTCTTCTTTTTTTTCTTCTACTACTACTACTAATAATAATAATAATGATAATATTAAGAATACAACTGCTACTTCTTTTTACTTCTTTCCTTATTATTTCTTTATCGATAAACTATTTCTTCTTCTTCTTTCTTATTCCTCCGACATCTATTTCATCTTGATCTCTTCCTCTTCTTCTTCTTTCGTTCTTCAAATTCCATTCCGCGCTTCTTCTCCCTCTTCTTTTTTTCTTCTTCTTCTTCTTCTTCTTCTTCTTCTTCTTCTTCTTCTTCTTCTTCTTCTTCTTCTTCTTCTTCTTCTTTCTTATTCCTCCGACATCTATTTCATCTTGTTCTCTTCCTCTTCTCCTTCTTTCGTTCTTCAAATTCCATTTCGCGCTTCTTCTCCCTATTCTTCTTCTCCCTCTTCTTTTTTTTCTTCTTCTTCTTCTTTTTCTTTTTCTTCTTCTTTCTTATTCCTCCGACATCTATTTCATCTTGTTCTCTTCCTCTTCTTCTTCATTCGTTCTTCAAATTCCATTCCGCGCTTCTTCTCCCTTTTCTTCTTCTTCTTCTTCTTCCCCCTCCTCCTACTCCCATCAATCTTAGTAATGCAACAGTCTGTGTGGTTTCAAGTCTTTCTTCATATTTCTAAACATTCCATTCATTTTGTAACTTTCTTCTGGACGTCTTCACTTTTCTAAATCACTTTTCCAGGTCTTCGCCCTTTTTTCACCTTTTAAATTTCTCATCTGCCAGAACATTTACACCAATTATATAACATGTCTGTGTTTACACGAAAAGATTTGCTTCCTGGTCTGAAGAGAATGGTCTTTTTAAATCTAAATGAGAGATCAAAGTTTAATTTAAAACAAAGGATTTCCTACGAGCATGGGCAAAGACTAAAAGCGCAATCTTTTGTCACAGATTGACATGGGACTTGCACATGATCGTTAAATGCAGAAGCTACCATTAACCATAAAAGTTTAGTTTTTATGCTATTAATGATCATATATATATATATATATATATATATATATATATATATATATATATATATATATACGACTCTTTCGTCGAATTCGATGTATGAGGGTCAAGCAGATCAGTTCCCAGGAAACTGAGAGCCCGACAACAGCACATGATAATTGATTATAGAGGTGAAGGTTTCGTGCAGGACCATCCACACTTTTTGATGGGCCGAATACAGAGACCTGGTGCACTACGTGCCACAAGGTCCCCAAACGACCCTCCGCAGGTTTTGAATTCTGAGTTGTCCTTCTCCTAGACAAGTTGTCATCCAAGGCTATAGAACCCAGGCTGTCCTGCTATTTACCCATAGCTGGAGGGAGAAGAAGAGGATATATATATATATACATATACATATATATATATATATATATATATATATATATATATATATATATATATATATATATTTCAACAAAGAAGACTGACAAGGTACTGCGATTAACCTTTTTATTTAATTTCTCTTGTGTTCGAACAACTGTTTTCTTTTCTGGACACAGAGTGTGTAGAAGCTGTCGAAATATTCTGTAATTCCGAGCTCTTTCGGAAATACTTTTAGCCATTATCAAGGATGATTTTATTTTTGCCTTTTAACAGGATGTATGGGATGTGGGTATGTTATGCTTAAAATGCAACTGCTGCTTGTAAACCTGTGATTTTACTCCAAGCATTTCCTTAAATGTTTCTCCAGGCTTTAAAAGAATTTCAGGAACTGTTCCCCACCCTACCTTCTGAACAAAGCATCACTGTGGTTTAAAAAAGCACTATGCCGGGTGGCAAACGGACTCAGACATTATCATTGTGTGTTTTAGTTTTAGTTTTTAAGTTCTCATATATGTTTAGAAACAGCTCTGTATATTTACTATGTATATTTCTCTTCTTTATTATCTGTTGTTTTTACAGAGGCTTGGTATATTATATCGGTCTGCAGGCAATTGCTGTACAATGGACATTCATGCTATACTCTGCAGTTACAAGTGGGTTTGGTTTGTGTGTACGATTTGTTGATTTTTTTTTTGTTCTATTTTATTATTTGTTCTATGTTCTCGTTACGACTAGAGCTGATTTTTACTGTCTATCTTGTGGAGATATCTTGATGAAAGCAAGTGTCTGTGGGTCAGTTCAATTAATATTTTTCGTACATTTGTTTTTACGTTTTTATTGTAAGGTGAGTTAAACCATATGATATTTCTTTATCTGTTTTTTTGTTTTACTTGTGTTGTGTATATGAGTGTTGATAAAAATCCACCATGTTTTAGAGCTATTTTATAATCTATTTTGGCTTTGCTGTCATTACAAAAATTGTCAAACAATCTACAACTAACTGGTTGTAGGACCTGCTTGATTATTTTTGTCGGGCGGTTGGAATATATGCGTATGTAAAGTAGTTTGTAGCCGGGTTTTCTATATGGCTGATACGTACCGTTTTGGGGTTGTTTTTGTTTATAAAAATTATTCTTAAAGTTGAAAAATTTGAATACCCAATGGGTTCAACTCTAAGTGGGGTTTTAGCGTGTAAATACTTAGAATTCACTGAATCTTGATCTTTCTAGCGTATTTTGCCTAAGAAGCAACATATTTCCGATATAATGATGACACTCTGTTAATATATCTCCGCAAAATTACATTACCTGGTCTTGTAGATAAACTGAAGAAAGTCGAACATATGATAGAATACTAACAATAGCCTAAAATTAAGTGTCCATCGCAAATCAACTAATAAAAATTATTTCATAAATTTCTATTCGCATCATAACAACGAAATAAAAACCGGAATATTTATCGGATTCTATTTAAGTGCACTCAAAATTAATAGCGCTCAAGATTTATATGAAGAGGAGAAATACATGGAAAATACTTTTAAGCTTCTCCAATACCCTCATTATTTCTTATTCGACAAAAGCTCTTGAAATATTTAGAAATAGAAAAGTGTACCATTCTGACACACCCACTGAATCAAAATATATTATTCTACCGACCAACTCTATCACAACTACGATTGAAAAGAATGTATCTAAACTCAGCATAAAATATGTTACAACATCTAAAACAATAAAAGACTTAATTAATATATGACAAAATACAGTAGAATCCCTGACAACCGGATTAAGAAGGCCTTCCGGATACGAGGAATTGGTTACAAAGTCCGAATATGAGGGATTCCGGATTTGAGGAATTCCGGATATGAGGGATTCCGGATATGTGGAATTGGTTACAAAGTCCGGATATAAAAGGTTATATTTAGATTAAAATAAAAGAACTGAAATCAGGTTTAACATTTATTTTCAATGTTTTATAGTAAACAAAATAAGCTAATGGTGAGTGAAATATAACGGAATTGATTTTAAAGAAAAAGAAATAAATTATGTAATGTTAATGAAAATTCATTAAATTAAGTATGTCACGTATGCAAAACAATTAATGTAACGAGGATTTTCTTAATCGCTGTTGCATGATGATTCTTTCTCTTTTAATGTCATTCTCAACTTTTCCGCATTTTGTTTTGCTTTTGTTCTTGAAATTTTTTAAACGAATGACAATTTTTAACTCTGCGTGCTTTATTGCAATCGTCATAGCTGAATCTTGGCTTTCTTTCCATAAAACTGACAACCTTTTCTAAAGCTTTTTAAATTTCAGTCCAGGTTTCATCACAATCATGATTTTTTTTATATTTCCTTGTTCATTGTGGCAGTGTGAACACTGGAGAAAAATTTATTTGGAAGATTTTATATCATACAATATTGACTTTCCTATTTTGAACTCAGCCATTAGTTACAATGAATTTTCACCAGCGTCTAGTCTGTTTAAAGTTTCCATTTTTGCGATAACTCCAAAATTGTTCTTTTCCTCTTATTACCATCCTCTTTTGCACCAATAAAAGCCATTAGGGTGAAATAAGCATAAGTAATTATCCAAAGTGAAAATCCGTTACATATCACCCAAAATCATGTCCGGATGAGAGATTCCGGATATGAGGCACTCCGGATATGATGGGTTCCGGGTATGATGCGTATATTTGAACTATTTGGGTGATATGTAACTGATTCGAAATTTCTGTTGAAATCGTTACATCAATTACTTACCATCACCTGCCGAAAGGCAATCAAAGTATTGAAACATGAAAACTTTTGTGTAGCGATTTCAAAATGTTTTTATTATAATCTCTTATAATAAATATATAATAATAATAAGATATTGTTCTATTTTTGTATTGAGCACTTTTTTAAAAAGTAAATGCTACGAACAGTAGATTTTTACTTCGTCGATTCTTTCTCTCGTTTGGATATATATATATATATATATATATATATATATATATATATATATATATATATATATATATATATATATGTTGTGGTAGGATCCAACTAATTTGCATAGTGGAGTACCGACCATATAAATATGGTTGGTACCGGGAAGAGAGGGAAGGAATCAAGAGATTCAACCAGAGACTCTGCCCGACTGCGACTCAGGCAACACATTCTCCAGGAACGGTCTTTCTAGGAATAGACAAAAGACTATATGTAAATATTGTGTACACTTTCTTGTTTCAATACATTTTGTTCTAAGTACATTTTGTGTTGCATTATTATTCCATGCATTAGTCAAGTTTCAACAATATATATATATCATTTCCTCAAAATAAGCGATAATGCCTCTAACACGAAGGTGCACCTGGGGATTTAAATCAATGAGGAAACTTTAAAAAGAACAGGAAACGCAATCCTAATCAGGAAAAGGGATAAAACTCTCTAGCTTTATATATATATATATATATATATATATATATATATATATATATATATAAAGCATCCTTCGCTCTCAATAACCGTGACACATGGCATCACCATAGACAATTTCAAATTTTCAGCTTTCTAAATGAAACCAGGATGTAGAAAAAGGAATTACGCCTACAACACAGGTACTACATTGGTTCTTAAACCTGGTTCTTCAACATGACTGAGACGGCCCAAACTACTTGAACAAAACAATATCACAAACACGAACTTCGGAGAGTTTATCTACACGAAATATTTTTAGAAAATACATTAAAAATTTAAACAGAAAGCCTGCAGGTTCTCTGTAATCATACTTGTTTATGTATATATATATATATATATATATTTCAAAGAGGATGTAATCCAGAGAGCTAAATGTAACGCCAGAGCAATTATTAATTAAATAATTAAGAAAGAGACAACCTTAAGGTTCCATGACTATAATTTATTTCCACAGAAAATATGTTTTTCTTGTTCTTTAGATCACATGTCTAGTTTCAAACAAATTTGGTTTCTTTTATTTTTAATACAAGTTTTTAAGGGATAGTTTTAGATTTATATAAGGTGACATATATATATATATATATATATATATATATATATACAGGGTGAGAGTGCTGTTTGAGGACATATTGAAGTTCACTACACATTCAAATCGTTTATATTTTTTTTTATTTCAGATAACCCAGTCAGAGGAAGATTTTAACGCAAGAAATGAAAAAACATGCAGTCATAGTTGCTTTAGCTGCAAAACATGGTGATTTAAAATTCAGTAACTTTTTACATGTTTCCTTATCATTTGTTCATAAGGTTCGATTGTAGCTAGAGGGATGTGATGGCAATGTTTCCCCTGTAGCAAAAAGAAAAAAGCATTCACAGCGCCTTCATACCGTGAGAACACCAGTATTTATACGAATTGTACAAAACATCATCGATGAGTAACCCGGATGATCAATGAGGTCCATCGCCAAACTCCAGATATCAGAGTGGACTATCAGAACCGTGATACATCAGGACATTCGATATAAGTCATATGTAATGAGGAAAGGCCAATTCATATCGGCGAAAACAGAAAAACCGTCTGAGGCGTTCAAAATGGTTGCTGAACAAAATGAAAATCCCCATGAAACATGGCAGGATTTGGCTTTTCACTGACGAAAAAAACTTTGACCAAGATCAGAAAACAAACAAACGGAATGACAGGTGGCTATGGGCATCTCCTTTTGAAGTACCCAGGGTGATGCACAACAAATATCCGGCTACTGTGATGGTCTTAGGTGTTGTGAACAGTGAAGGTCACGTCATGCCACCTTACATTTTCCCACAAGGTCTTAGGGTCAATGATGCTTAAAACGGTTGTTAAGCCCTTGATAAATAAAGTATGCAATGGAAAGTCATATATCTTTCAACAAAACTTTGCACCTTCTGACAAAGCCATTATAACCCAGGATTGGTTATCAGAGAATTTTTACGATCATGTGACCCCAACATGTGGCCCCCTAACTCCCTAGATTTAAATCCTATGGACTATTATGTGTGGAGCATCGTTGAAAGGGAGACTAATCGACATCCTCATAGTACCATAGCTGCATTGAAGGCCGCCATTGTTCAAGTGATGTCCAAAATAAATAGGGACCACTTAATTCCAGCTTGTGGACGGTTTCAAGCCTGAATAGAAGCAGTCATTGAAGCCAAAGGTGGTTTCATAGAATAATTAGATAAAGAAGCTTCATGAAGGATATTTGCGTCAATTTTAATTAAATATATACATTGCTTGCTAAGATATTACAGTTTATTTAACATACTAAAAATGTCCTCAAATAGCACTTACGCCCTATATATATATATATATATATATATATATATATATATATATATACATATATATATATATATATATATATATATATATATATATATATATATATATATATATATATATAACGAATTTACTGCCTTTAAACTTCAATCTTTCATAAATCTCTCACGTACATTCGTGAGAGAATCATGAAAGACTGTAGCTTAAAGACAGTAAAATCGACCTTGCTAACCGAACGCTCCTCAGTGGCCAAATCGGTTAAAGGCACGTCAGGCTATATGACGGTTCCGTATAGGATACCGGTTCGATTCCTGCCGGAGGACGAATATTTTCTATGAAAATTTCTCGGACATTCAGGCCAGTCAGTGTTCTTTAATACTGTTTGTTATAAAACAGAGCATTTACTTAAATATTTGTATCTATAAAAAGAATGTATAAAAATAAAAATGTCATTTCATAATGTGTGACGTCATTTGTTTAAATTTGGATACGCATTGAGCAGATATGAATGTACGTGAGAGAATCATGGAAGATTGTAGTTTAAAAACAGTAAAATCTACCCTGCTAACCGAACGCTCCTCTGTGGCCAAAATGGTTAAAGGCACGTCAGGCTATAAGACGGTTCCGTATAGGACACGGGTTTGATTCCTCTCGGAGGGCGAATATTTTCTATGAAAATTTTTCGGTCATTCAGGCCGGTAAATGCTGTTTATTATAAAACAGAGAATTTACTTAAATATTTGTATCTATAAAAAGAATGTATCAATATAAAAATGTCTTAAAATAATTTTATTGGTCGACTTTTCCAAATTACGGATGTTCACTCTCAGTTAAGGTGAAAATTACGTCAGAAGTTACGTCAGAACTTCATTCCGGAAGCTCCAAGCTCTCGACTTTCTTAAGTCATCACGAGGATAGAAACAAGTAATAAGTTTCATAGAACTAGTGGCTGTTGTGTCGTAAGCACAGAGCATTGTGGCGTAGGTGGGGAGTGACGTGTTGTCTTTTATATTAATTTTAGGATATAAAAATTATTAACTTTATTATAATAGTTTTTATCTTTTTTTTTTAACAAATTAAAATTTATTTATTGTCCTCATCTTTGTTGCCGTAATAATAATAGTTCGAATAATGTAAATAGTGTACATAATACCTCATCTCAGAAATATAGACAGATACTGAAAAGCCGAAGCGTTATGATAAATATGGCGACAAAGATGAGGACAATAGTCTGAATAATTTAAATAGTGTACATAATACCTCATCTCAGAAATATAGACAGATACTGAAAGGCCGAAACGTTGTAATAAATATGGCGACAAAGATGAGGACAATAGTTCGAATAATGTAAATAGTGTACATAATACCTCATCTCAGAAATATAGACAGATACTGAAAGGCCGAAGCGTTGTAATAAATATGGCGACAAAGATGAGGACAATAGTCCGAATAATGTAAATAGTGTACATAATACCTCATCTCAGAAATATAGACAGATACTGAAAGGCCGAAACGTTGTAATAAATATGGCGACAAAGATGAGGACAATAGTCCGAATAATGTAAATAGTGTACATAATACCTCATCTCAGAAATATAGACAGATACTGAAGATATAGGGAATATATATATGTGTGTATGTGTGTGTCTGTGTTTGTCAGTGCGTGCGCGCGCTGCCTTTAGCCATTTTTTTTTCTTCGTTATTTTTCATTTATTTTTTTTTTATATACATTCTTTGTCGTTTCCTTTTTCCTTGAAGTCTGTTATATTTTTTTGTTATTTCTCCTTTCTTTCTACGTACATCCTTTTCTATTTTATTTCCGGTTTATCTTCATTCTCAACCTCACGTATGTTTTACTTTTAGAGTTGTCTCCCTTTTACTTTTAGAGTTGTCTCCCTTTTTTTCAAGCGTGTTTTTTTTTCCCCCCCTTTTGATACAGCATCTTTCACATCTTCTTCCGCTTTTTTCTTTTTCTTTTCTCCACTTCTTTTCTTTTCCAAACTTTCTACCTTCAACTTTCTCTCCTTTTTTTTTTCTTTTGCTTTTACGCCTTTTCCACTTCTTCTCGTCTTTTTCTTTGTTTTTTTTTTTTTTTCTTCCTTTCTCCTTCTCTTTTCCTCTTCTGTTTTTGCTCCCGTTTTTCCCCTCATCTACTTTTTTTTTATTTTCATTTTCTTCTTTTTCATCATCGTCTTTTTCTTTCCGTCGTCTATTTTGTTTTTATTTTATAATCTGGAAATAGAAACCGCTATATTATGCCCTTTTCATTCTCATACCGTTTTCTTCTTTATTTTCCTTTTTAGCGTTAACACCCCCCCCCGCCAAAAAAAAAACAACCGCACAACTGCAAATCAGTCCTTCCATTAATATTACACCCCTAACTCCAGGAACCAGATTTCCCAGCACTTCTCCGATACAAATGTCCAAACGTTTTCGTCCCCGCTCTTTGAAATGCGTTATCAAAGACATGGTCCAATTATAACCACTTTGCGCATAACGACTACCTTCTCCTATTCCCGAGGTAAATAAATATATTGATACAACTTGACAAAAAGGAAAATGCTACCGGAAATTTCCACTTCCATTTGAGTCGACCCAATTGCTTAACTAAAATTCGCGCCACAAACGCTGACCAATTGTAGACTTCAGACACTTCCCCGAACGATACGCGCTATCGGAGATATGGCAGCTAAAGTTAGTGTTTTTCTACGTTTTATCAACCTTTTGCAGGGAATTTAAAGGCAGAAAATACTTTTAGATCGTTAGAAAAAAAATTTGGAGATAACAATAATTTACTGATACAAATTCTACTAATTAACCCATAGAACAGGTGGATTCATAGCTTTCGCAACGGTATTTGTGCGTAAGTGAATATGACGAACCCTACTGGAATTCGAACTCGGCTCTCCAATCCCTAGTCACTATCCATTACACCACATGCAAATCTCTAAGTTTACAGCACCTGATATATATATATATATATATATGAGAGAGATTCGTTAAATATGACTGACAAGGTGCTTTAAGTTTTTGATATAATTTCTCATGGGATCTTATAAGATTTTTCTTTTCCGTAGATACATTATACAAAAATGTCCAAATGTCATATTTTACCTAGCGCATTCGATATATATATATATATATATATATATATATATATATATATATATATATATATATATATATATATATACAGAAGAAAAATGGAGTATAATTCCACTGTATGTAACATTTAATTTAAAAGAGGGCTCAATACAGAGTAGAGCTAAATATTATTTATTTTAGGATATTAAAACAAAAAGATATTAAAAATCGCTACACGATTAAAATCATGTTTCAACACCACAGATGTGTCTCTTCGGGCAATGTCAAACCACTGGCGAGCGAAAGATTAATTAAATTTCAAAAGCAGAATACTTTAAAAAAAAAATTAAATATGAGCGTTCGAGAGAAATCATAGGAAGTTTGTAGTTTAAAAACAGTAATTTAACCTTACTAACCGGACGCTTCCTCTGTAGCTAGATGGGATAGCACGTCACGCTATATGGCGGCTCCCTGTAGGGTACAGTGTAGGATACAGAGTCGATTCCTGTCGGAGGACACATTTTCTTTGATATTTCTCGGACATTCAGGCAGGTAAATGTTGTTAATACTGTTAACAGAGGATTTACTTAAATATTTATATCTATAAAAATAACGTATAAACAAAAGATATACTAAAAAAATTGTCGGACTTAGTCCATTTCATAATAATTTATATCACTTGTTTACGTTCAGATATGCTTCAGATCTAATGAGCCTTCGAGAGAATTCATGCGGAATTTGTAGTTTAAAAACAGTAATTTAACATTAATAACCAGAAGCTTCCTCTGTAGCTAAGTGGTATAACACGTCAGATTATATGACGCTTCCCTGTAGGGTACAGGTTCCAGAGGACACATATTTTCTTTGAGATTTCTCAAACATTCAGTCCGTTAAATGTTATTACTATTGTTAATTTAAAAAGAACATTTACTTAAATATTAGTATCTATAAAAATAACGTACAAACAAAAATATATTAAAATGTATATGTGTGTGTTTATGTGTGTGTGTGCTTCATTTTCTTTGAATGTATAAGAGGTCAATATCGGTGATAGGGCTTTTGCGAATATAACGCTGCCTGGTGATGTCAATTTTACGCCTCAAGCTATCTTCAGACCATTTGCCACTAATCCTTTTGCGGGCTTTGTATATAGGCCACGGAAGGATTGAGAGAACGTAAACTAATAAAGTTTATTTCAAATTTAGAACCGAAAAAATATAGAAAATGAATAAATAAATGAAATATATATAAAAAAAAATTAAATGATAAAATAAGCAAATTAAATGTTACTATTTTAAATAATCTAAAACGTAATATATAAAACCCATAGAATAAGTAGTGACACATGGTCTGAAGATCGCTTAAGGCGCAAATCTATGATTCAGCATGAATGGTTTACAGACATATCACGTTGAAACACCTTTTCCCGTATGATCAATAGGGCTAACCAATGTCTACTCTGCTCATTACCTAGATGAATGACCGCTTGCTAATATCAGATGATGTAAGCTTACCTGTCTATATTTCTGAGATGAGGTACATTATTTACATTATTCGGACTATCGTCCTCATCTTTGTTGCCATATTTATCACAACGTTTCGGCCGTTGTACGCTTCAGCCTTCTTCAGGTGGTTGGAATGTCGAACTGAACCCTTTATTTCGCTCGCTGGGGTAGACTCTTCTAGTTCCACATGCCATGTCTAATGGATGTCAGTTATCAGTTATCTCCTGTTAATTCCCCTCTCCATGTTCTGCACCGCCTACCCATAATAATACCCAGAAATTCATACTAGGACGTCCTCAAGGATGCATGGCACAGTGGATAAAGTCCTTAGTTAGATCCAGTGAGAGGACCCAAAGGTAGTGAGTTCAATGCCAGGTTAAAGCTGTGGAGAACAGTCGACCTCATTGAGCAAAATAAAGGGTTCAGTTCGACTTTCCAACTGTCGAAACGTTGTAATAAACATGGCAACAAAGATTAGAACAATAGTCCGAATAATGTAAGTAGTGATGTAAGTTTGGTTTGTTTTGTTTTATGGCATATCAACACCTCAATGGGTTATTTAATGCCGGCAAGATTTTTTATTGCTGGTAATATTTTTTTCAAAAATGTATTGTTAGTAATATTAAACGTAATATTTTTTCTTCAAAAATGTATTTGAGTAATATTGTTTTTCTCCAAAAATATATTGCTGGTAATTATATATATTGCTGGTAATATTTTTTTTCTTCAAAAATTCATTACTAGTAATTTTTCAAAAAAAGTATTGCTGGTATTTTTTACTGTAAAAACCTATTTTTACACTTTCATAGTGTTTCGACCCCATTTGGGGTTTAACTATTTGCCCAAAGCTGGAACCCTAACAATGCTGCCACCCAAGGTCAGGATGGACCTGAGAACACCAGCAATTAAGAGGTGGTTCCACGCT
This sequence comes from Acanthosepion lycidas, assembly GCA_963932145.1. Lineage (NCBI taxonomy): Eukaryota > Metazoa > Mollusca > Cephalopoda > Sepiida > Sepiidae > Acanthosepion > Acanthosepion lycidas. The sequence continues at coordinate 22,966,847 of OZ010599.1, forward strand.
CCTCAAAACCTCCTGACCAGAGACTTGCTGTTGGATATAATTTAGCGGTTTATTCAGGACGCGGATGTAGTTTATCGTCTTACCCAGGACGGGCTGTAAGCTTGAATTCTTACAATATTAATATTTTCTGGATTTAAATAACCTGCCACTATAGAACGTAGAAAACGAATCAATAGAAAAAATCGACAAGGATCGTTGATAGTTATGCCCACGCAGGATCCAATGAGGGTGCATGCTTATACTGCAAAGTCGTTCTGGAAAAGCCCCGAAACAACACCCGTAAGAAGTTATATAATAATATATATTTCTCTCTTGTAATAGTGGTCGGAGTTTTAGATCGGAGATAAAGCGATGATACGGGATGCTAATTGTCAAGACATGTAGTCGGCGTTTATTAGAGAAATATTTTGCAGAATACAATCTAGACCATACTATTTACGAGACGTCAAGAAAAACGTGATCTTCAGTGACAGCGTTTGTCTGGACGACCTTTGTTCAAGAAACACGTTCAACTGACATTGTTTGAAAAGATCCGCCATAAGTTTCAAGTCTGTTCAGACGGCTTATATGTTTTGTTTTTCGGAATAACAAATAAAACACCTTGGTATCCGGGGAAAGCCATTCCTGGTAATATTAGACGATAATGCAAACTGACTTTTACGACAAACATTTAAAAAAAAACATTTAAAAAATAGCACTATTTACTTTTCCTTCCTGATCTTTCCGTTTCACTCTTCATCTGTCTCTATTTTCCTTCTCTCTGTTTTCATACAGACGAACACATTATATATATATATATATATATGTGTGTGTGTGTGTGTGTGTGTTTGGGCATCAATCCCTCCTTTATACAAGTTTCATTAAAGACTGCTGACAAGGTCCTACGATTAAGCTTTTTATTCAATTTCTCTTGTGCTTGTATAAGTGTTTTCTTTTTTGGACATAAAGTGTGTAAAATCTGTTCTAACCTTCTATATACCCCAGCGCTTTCGGCTAGTGTATTAACCCTTTTTACCCTTTTTTAACATAACACGTAGATCGCTATATATGTGTATCTATAGTGGTGGAAATGTCTTTTTTTCCCAAACACAATCAGCACGTTCTGACCATGTTCGTATTTGATATTGATTGTTGTCGTTTTCTTTTTTATTGTTATTTATCCTTCCATTATTTTAGCCTTTGTCGTTTTAGTTGTGGATAAGGCAATTATATCCTTATTTTGCTACGAGTATGATGCAGACGGGGTCTAATAGTTTCCTTGTGTGTTTAAATGAGTCCCAACTGAGCTATGGACTGAGAGATGTAACGTGAGTCTTCTTGATAGGCATGTAATGGTATGTCCAATGTAATTATTCATAAATTTGGTTTTAAAAACTGTCCGAACATTCTATATATCCCAGCGCTTTCAAGGATGTTATTTTTTTTTTGTTTTGTTTCGTTTTTTAACAGTAGCTCTTTATATATATCCATGTCTTTTCTTCCCAAACACAATCAGCACGTTCTGACCATATTTGATATTGATTTTTGGTGGTTTCTTTTTTATCATTATTATTAATGCTTCCATTATTTTAGCCTTTTTTCTTTGTTGTAAATGAGACTGTTATCCCCTGATTTTTCTAAGAGTATGATGCGGACGGAGCTTAGTAATTTCTGTGTGTGTTTAAATGGATCACAATTGAGCTATGGTTTGGGAGATGTAACGTGAGTCTTCTTGATAGGTATGTAGTGGTATGTCCAATGTAATTATTCACGAATTTTGATTTATCTATTATAAAGTTTTAAAACAGCTAACCTCATCTTCATCAACAACAACTGATCTGCAAGATCCAAATTACAGTGGGCCAATATTATTTATAAATTTACATTCCCGTTAAGGAAATGCGTTCCTGATCAAATCAAATTCAGTAATCGCAGTAACTTGTCAGATGTCTTTCATTAAACATATATATGTGTGTGTGTGTGTGTGTGTGTGTGTGTGTGTGTGTGTGTGTGTGTGTGTGTGTTTTAGAGCGTCGTTTGTTGAACTATCAAGAAGTCCATGTCGTCCTGACCGACCTTTCGAGCGTATTAGTCTTGATCAGAAAATTAACCAAACCTGATTATACGCTTTCTCCCAGAAACTGTAATTAAGGTCCACACAATATGGTTACGCTACAAACCACAGGTGGGCTCTGTGGATTTTGAACAAACACAAATGAGTCGCATCACGTTGAAATACCGCTTCTCGTCCGATCACTGAAGTTAAGGAACGTCTAGCCTGGTCAGTACTTGAATGGTTTGACTGCTTGGTAATACCACGTGCTAGGAGCTCGGGGTGTGCAGGTAATGTAAAAAATATCGACTCCGAATGAGAAACCAGAACCGAGTTCGAACTCCAGTAGAGTCCGTTACATCCACTTGAGCCCTAATACCTTAAGGGAAGGTATGAAGCAAGCTCTTTTTCCGATCTATGGATTAAATAGTAGGATTCATATCTAGAAAAATCATTGTTACAGGTACACGTTCTTTCCTACTCTTCCAAGATACCCTGAATCAAAACGGAAGCGGAAGTTTCACCAGACCAAAGGACAATGCCAAATGAAGAATGGAGAGAGTTAGGTCAGCACATCCTACTCTGTAGAGAGAATATTGTATGATTAGGCGTCGACGGTAACAGTGATTGGCTAGATACAAACTGGCCATTAAATATATATAAATCATTTGTTTATAAACAGTAATTTGGACTTTGCTAACCAGACGCTTTCTTTGTGTTTGAATGGTTAACAGCACGTCAGATCAAATGATGTTTCCTATTGGGTTTCCCGGTTCGATTCTTATCGAAACAGCACATATTTTCTACGAAATTTCTTGAAAGATTCAGACCAGTAAATGTAATTAATAATGTTCATTAAAAAACAATGCATTTACTTAAATAAATTGTATCTATTAAAAATAACGTATAAACAGAAATATATAGTCGACTCTCTCTCTCCCCGTCGAATTCTATGTATGAGGGTCAAGCAGATCAGTTCCTAGGAAACCGACAGCCCGACAACAGCACATGAGATTTGATTATAGTGGTGAAGGTTTCGTGCAGGACAATCCACACTTTTTGAAGGGCCGAATACAGAGACCTGGTGCACTACGTGCCACAGGGTCTCCAAACGACCCTCCGCAGGTTTTGAATTCAGAGTTGTCCTTCTCCTAGACCAGTTGCCATCCAAGGCTATAAAACACAGCCTGTCCTGCTATTTACCCATAGCTGGAGGGAGAAGAAGAGGATTCACACCTTTCCCAAGGGTATTAGCACGTAAGTGAATGTAATGGATTCGACTGGAATTAGAACTCGGCTCTCCGATTCCTCAATGCAAGCAGGTATCCATTACTCCAGGTATGGGATGAGAATAAATGGAGTATAATTCCACTGTCGATAGCATTTAATTTGTTTTTAAAAAGGGACCAATACAGAGCAGAGCTTAATATTACTTATATGAGATGAAAATAAAAAAACATGTTAAAAATCGCTACACAATAGTTTTCATGTTTCAACACTCAAGTTGTGCCTCCTCAGGTGACGGTAGTTATTTGCCATCAACTGAGGAGGCACAATTTGAGTGCTGAAACATGAAAGCTATCGTGTAGCATTTTCAACATATTTTTGTTTTAATCTATATATATATATATATATATATATATATATATATATATATATATATTACAATGAATCATTCATACAAAAAGTAGATTAGTAAAGTTAATGATATAAAATGGCGAAATCCCTTCGCAAACAAAATTTTAAAGATGCATTAACCTACAAATCACTCGATGAATGATGATCCTTGTTTTTAAAAATTATACTTTCAACTGTACATTTAGAAATTATTTTGTTTTTGATAAAATTCAGGTAGCATCCGAGACGAAAAAGTACAAGCGAATCGAAATGTTTTGGGGGATTTTTTTGTGGGTGGGGGGGTTGTAAACATATTTTGATTCGCATTTAACTTTTTCGTCTCGGATTCAACCTGAATTTTACCAAAAACAAAATAATTTCCTTGTACGGCCAATGAGCCAACTTTCCTTGCAGCAGATGCAGCTATTGATTCAATGTAGTTATTTCACTTCAGGTCATTCGAAACCGTGAGACCGAGATAGCACAGTGAGACACTGTCCTGGAGTCTAGCATCAACCATGCTAAGGGCGGGCTGGGACTTATCTCTGTGGTGGCTAAATCATAGCAGTTTCGTTTTGGAGACATTAAAATTTACAAGGTATTTGATCGAGTACAGAAAAGCCTAACTTGTATAACACTGTCGTCTTGTTGGGGTGTGGGATGACAATTTGCCCATAGCCGAGACACTCTAGCAGATGCTACCACCCCTGGGAACAACAGCAATTAAGAGGTGGCTCATGAAATGGAGGATAGATAACCATTCACCTTTGATCTCAGCAGGTTAAGATTAAATGTTCTTATAAGCCCACAAGCGGGAGCTTATTCCAGAAATTTCTTGGGAAAAACTAATACTTTCTTCTTAAATTTTGAGACGGAGGAAATGAGAGTGATTCGACTCTGTGGAAATGGTATGACGTGTACTTATTTTAGGTTTTTTTATTTTACCCCAAGCAAGGCAATAATGCCACTAAGATGCAATGAGTTTCTGAGTGTGAAAGAATACACGAAAAAGAAAAACATTATTAAGGAGAGAGAACAATAAAAGAACAATAATTAATAATACAGAAGATAACGATTGACATTGCATTTAAATTTTTTGGTGATCAAAGTTGGTTGGAAAGCAAGAAGCCGAGAGAGATTTGCACGAAGGAGAAGTACGAGAAAATTTAAAACAGCTGTTAGTATAGAACTTACGGTTACATCTAGATTTACTATACCAACAGAATAAGGCGGCAATTTGAGAATGAGTTATTAACAGTGATTTTTTTTCCTAGTGAACCTGAGTGAAAGTGTTTATGTTAACGCGTAGTAATACATATGTTGCATATATATGAAATAGACAATGACAGAACTGAAATAGATAGATAGATAGATAGATAGATAGATAGATAGATAGATAGATAGGAAGAGACTGAGATAGATAGATAGATAGATAGATAGATAGATAGATAGATAGATAGATAGATAGATAGATAGGAAGAGACTGAGATAGATAGATAGATAGATAGATAGATAGATAGATAGATAGGAAGAGACTGGGATAGATAGATAGATAGATAGATAGATAGATAGATAGATAGATAGATAGATAGATAGGAAGAGACTGAGATAGATAGATAGATAGATAGATAGATAGATAGATAGGAAGAGACTGAGATAGATAGATAGATAGATAGATAGATAGATAGATAGATAGATAGATAGATAGATAGATAGTAAACAGACTAGTGTTGTGACCAAGTAATTAGTTAAGAATTAACAAGACAAGAGGTTGCAAATAAATAGTGTATTGAACAGTAAATACAACATAAGTGTGTTACACGACTTGGGAGTGTGTGTCGGTTGACCAGCGTTCAAACTATATCACTGTTTCCCCGAGGTCTACTTTTCCTACCAACTTTATAGTCCACAATAGACTCATTAGAGGGAGAACATGGGCATGATAATATTTTGGTGGGACATTCGTAGGATATGCATACTTCAGCCTATACCAACAGTATACTAGTATACCAACAGAATAAGGGGGTGCAATTCGAGAATGAGTTATTAACAGTTATTAACATTAATTTGTTGTGACAATTTCCATCTTCACATTTAGCTGAATATCGTTTTAGTGCTGTAAATGATTTGTTATTGAAGAAAAGAAATCGACTGGATATTACTAAACGAGGAGACTTGAAGCTTAAGCTGACTGAATTGATGCCTGATATAAAATCTATCTGTAGCAGACATGACACACAAGGATTTTACTAACAGTCATTTTGGGATGAGCTCAAATTTCATTTTGCATTATTATTTCAGGATTAAAATGATCAAAGTATATTACAGGAAAACTTTCATTCAAATATATTATATTTCTGCCTTTCAGTTATCTATTATATGTCTCGAAACTATATATATATATATATATATATATATATATAGTGTAACCCGGATATAAGATACCCTGATATAAGAGAAACCCGGATATAAGAGAGATTTTATCTGGTCCCAAATTAGAGCCTGTGTTAATGTATATAAAATAGACCAAACCCGGATATAAGAGAAATCCGTATTTAAGAGAAATACGGATATAAGAGACTTTTTATCCGGTCACGACAACTCTCTTATATCCGGGTTACACTGTATATATATATATATATATCTGTCTTTTGGGGTTTTTCTTTTAATTTTTCTCTTTCATGGACGGCATGGTCTTTAGAGGCTTGTTTAGAGACCAAGTTAATGGCCTCTTAAGCTTCCTTCACATGAATTGCAGTAAAATTTTGAATATGTATGAATTAAATATTACAAGAGGCAGCACCAGAATTTTAGAAATACTAAAGTGTGACATGGCCCAAAATTAATTGATAACCACTGGTGAAGAGTGATTTGACATGTAAGTTTGTTTTTCATATTTATGTTGTATATCGTCTCGATTAAATCGCTAGAGTGTTTTATACTTTAAAACTATAATTCTTTAAGTATAAAGTACTTTGAGAGACTACTAATTAGAATATTTCTAACTATAAGCACACATATAAAACTTTATATTACATTACCAAAGTTTATTAAATCCATTATTAATGAATCTAAGATACGTTTATCTAACTTATTAGAAGCAAACGTAAAGCGTCCTGGGGAAGACTATAAATACACCCGACAGCAAGGCATTAGATTAAGAGGGTTTGAGGAGCATGGGACCCCCTCTTAATTACTGGTGTTACCTAGTCTACCCTGATCTGGTGTGGTCGCACCTGTCAAGGTCCCAGCAAATAGCTAACCCCCAAAAGTGGTCAAAACACTATGAAAGTATAAAAATAGGTTTTAATACCAGCAATACTTTGTTGGAAAAATTATTACCAGCAGTACATTTTTGAAAAAGAAAAATATTACTAGCAATACATTTTTGGAAAAAAAAAATATTACCAGTCATAAATTTTTGAATTGCAGTAAAATTGTGAATATGTAAGAATTAAATATTACAGTGGGGTACCATAATTTTAGAAATACCAAAGTGAGGCATGACACCCAAATCGGTTGGTGACCACTATGCTAGATAAATTAGAAGGAACATGCATCATCATAAACATTGCATGTCCCGGAGATGATTGAATATTCGTCAAAGAAGAAAGATGGGAAAACTATCATAGTTTAAAATGGGAAATGTACAAATGGCCTTTTATGATTCCTTCACAAGAATTGCAGTAAAATTTTGAATATGTAAGAATTAAATATTACAGTGGGGTACCATAATTTTAGAAATACCAAAGTGAGGCATGACACCCAAATCGGTTGGGGACCACTATGCTAGATAAATTAGAAGGAACATGCATCATCATAAACATTGCATGTCCCGGAGATGATTGAATATTCGTCAAAGAAGAAAGATGGGAAAACTATCATAGTTTAAAATGGGAAATGTACAAATGGCCTTTTATGATTCCTTCACGTGAATTGCAGTAAAATTTTGAATATGTATGAATTAAATATTACAGTGAGATAACATAATTTTAGAAATACCAAAGTCGGGAATGGCCCAAAATCAGTTGGGAACCACTGAGCTAGACATTTCAACTGTAAAATGATGAAAGCTAGCTGCAAGACTTAGATTTGTAAAGTCTCAGTACAAAAGTGGGAAACTGCAGATACTAGTTGCAAAGTTCTAACTTGGTTGAATAAATGGAGCTTATCTGTACATTTGCCATGGTGATAGCGACGGAGCAGCCACAGGACTGCAACGTTGCCTCTATGGCGAAAGAGGCTGTAGAGCGGGAAATAAGTCAAACACAAACCGTCTAAAAGACCATTAAGTATTTCGGGAAATTCTCTGAAGTTACATTCCACAATCAGGTGATAAAACATTTTTTTAAAAAATACGTATTAAGTTTTATTTTTGCTACGATTCTGAGGAATATAAGTAGTTTGTTGCCAGCCTTGACTTTACGTCGAAGGGAATTGTTTATTTATATAGTTCGTTATTTTCTGCTGTTTGTCGGGATACCTGGGGAGGGTTATAGCGTCTCGCCTACAAACTGTTTCAATCACAGGGTGTTAGGTTCAATTACCGTGTATTCAATACCAACAACAAATGTGTCGAGATTGTTTCACGCTCTCTCTTCTTGTAAACATCTCATGTTTAATTTTGTTTCCTTTCTGACGATTTTCTTTGTGCGTCCAATTAAATTAAGTCTTTGTTTTTTTGTATATACTTTATCTAAATATTTTCAAACCCTTTCAAGACTATTAACCCGTCCTGTGTATGACGATAAACTCCATCCGCGTCCTGGGTAAGACGATAAACTACATCCGTGTCATGGGTATGACGATAAACTACATCCACGTCATGGGTAAGACGATAAACTACATCCACGTCATGGGTAAGACGATAAACTACATCCACGTCATGGGTATGACGATAAACTACATTCGTGTCATGGGAAAGACGATAAACTACATCCGCGTCCTGGGTAAGACGATAAATTACATCCGCGTCCTGGGTAAGACGATAAACTACATCCGTGTCATGGGTATGACGATAAACTACATCCGACAGCAAGGCCTCTGATCAGAAGGTTTTGAGGAGCGTGGAACCACCTCTTAATTGCAGGTGTTCCCAGGTCCACCTTGATCCGGGGTGGTAGCACCTGTTAGGGTCCCTGCTATGGGCAAATAGTTAATCCCCAAACTGTGGTCAAAACACTATTAAATTGTTTTAATACCAGAAATACTTTGCAAGGAATTATTAACAGCAATAAATTTTTGAAGGAAAAAATTATTACTAGTAATACATTTTTGAAAAAGAAAATATTAGCAGTGATACATTTTGAAGGAAAATTTAACCAGAAATAGTTTTTTGACGGAAAAAATATTACGAGAAATAGATTTTTGAAGGAAAAAGTATTACCAGCAATACATTTTTGGAAAAACATATTACCAGCAATAAAAATTTTGTCGCCATTAAATAATCCATTGATGTTGATATGCTGTAAAATAAATCAAACCAAACCAAACAACTAAAGGCTCGAATCAGTTTCTTGATGTAAAGATGAACATCCTTAAGAAAGGTGCCGTACTTGACTTAAAACCAAAAATAATGTGTTAAATTATAAAAACATTACCAGCAATAAAAATCTTGTCGGCATTAAATAGCCCACAGAGGTGTTGATATGCCGTAAAACAAAACAAACCAAGCTAAACAACTAAAGGATCGAATCAGTTTCTTGATGTAAAGATGAACATCTTTAAAAAAAATGCGTGGTACTTGACTTAAAACCAAAAATAATATTATGTTAAATTATAAAAATATGACCAACAATGACAATTTTGTCAGCATTAAATAGCCCATAGAGGTGTTGATATGCCGTAAAACAAACCCAACCAAACCAAAGACTATTAACGCACTATTGTCTCTTTTCTTATTCTAAGAAGTTACAGGTTGAAGTCTATAATTAATACTGGATTTTTACTGTACGACAGTGGGCTGAAAAATTCATAGACTATGAAGAAGTGATACTAAAGCCGTGAAATACGCATTCATTTAAATCTTATTAATAACTGCATTGTTTCTTTCCGGAAATCTGATTGTTCAAAGAAGACTTCAAAAGTAACTAATAGCGACTTCAATTGAAAACGAACACAAATTAGCATCGTGATGTTACATAAAAGTGGTTCCGCCCCCAAAGATATTATGCTGATCTGGTTACTTCATTAAGGGATGTCATCCAGCCTTATCGATAAAAAGCGGATAGCTGAATTTACAAAAAAATAGTTTAGCCCCCAAGGATATTATGCTGATCTGGCTGCTTCATTAGAGAATAACACCCAGCCTTATCGATAGTGCAAAAGTGGTCAGCTGCATACTCAGGAGTTCCTTAGTATTTTTGTTTTTATTTTTAAGAAGACAGTGCTCCATACAGCTTATATTATAATATTTTTTGCTTACAAATATGATAGTATAATTAATATATATATATATATATATATATATATATATATATATATATATATATATATATATATATATATATATATATATATATATATAGTATACATAATGTTTTTTTAATTTATTTAAATATGATTTTATGTTTATTGATATTTTAGTGTTTTGGCGTTTCTAATATTTTTAAATGCCTACGTAAACTCGAGTAAAACGACGTAAGGCGAGTTTTATTTTTTTATATAATATTTAAGAAAAACCGACGTATCTTTGAAAATGACTTAACTCGAAACGACTTAAGTCGATATATCGCTGTATTTGATTTTACAAGCGCAGCAATCTATTCTTAAATTTGTTAAAATCTCAGCGTTACCTAGAATGGACACTAGCGTTATCAGACTTACGACAGTTCGCTCCCTTTGTTCGCTTCTCTGTATGCGGCCGTGTTAAAGTATTTTCCTCCCATGTACTGTGTTCTGACGTTTAAACGCCATGATTGATGCTTTCAAGGTTTGGTGTCAAGCTTTATTTACTTGCCTAGGCAGAGTCCTATTTTTCTTTTTTCATACTCTTTCTAACTCTTCTTCATCAAAAAGTGCATGTCTACAACATTTCATTTATTTTTCTAAATCGACAACCTTTCATTGCTTTCTTAACACTTGATGCAAGCCCAAACATGAATAGGTTTTCTCTTTTCTTCCTACGTCATTTGTCCTTTTTTTTTTATCTGCCAGTCTTTTTGCTTCTAGCGTTTTTCCTCGAGCATTCTTATTCTCCTTGCTTCTAATTTTCTTTATTTTTTCTTCTTCTTTTCCTTCTTCCTCTTCCTCTTCTTCTTCTTGTTTCATAAACTTTTTCTTCTTTTTTATAGTGTTAAATTTACTTTCTTGTAGTCGCTAACCTTATTATTATTATTATTATTATTATTATTATTATTATTATTATTATTATTATTCTCCTTCTTCTTTGTATCTTTCTTGCTTGAAACATTCTTATTCTTTTTCTTCTTCCTCTTTTTTCTTCTTCTTTTTTTTTCAGTTTTCTCGCCAGTATTTTTCTTCTTTTGATATCTTTTCTTTTTACATTTTATATTCTTCAATATTCTTTCCTGAAAAATCTATCGTTTCTTCTTTTTTCTTCTTCTTCTTTTCGTTTCGTTATCTTTTTCTTCTTCTTTATATTGTCCAGTTTACTTCCCTGTAGCCTCTAATCATCATCTTTTTCTTCCTCTTCTTCTTTTTCTTCTTCTTCTTCTTCTACCTCTTCTCTTCTTTACCATTCATCTTCTTTTGACGTTCCCTGTAAAATCTAGGTTCCTTTTTCTTTTCGTTTCTTTATCATTTTTCTTTTTTATAGTCTTCAGTTTACTTCTCTTTAGGCTCTTGCGTTCCTCTTTTTCTTTTCTTCTTCTTCTTTTTCCCGTTTCTTATCCTTTTCTTCTTTATATTATTTAGTTTACTTCCGTTTAGCTTCTAATGTTCTTTTTCTTATTTTTCTTCTTCGTTTTCTTCATCTTCTCATTTTCGTTATCTTTTTCCCTTTAGTTTTTAGCGTTCTTCTTTCTCTCTTTTTTTCTTCGTTTTCTTCTTCTTTCGTTATCTTTTTCTTCTTCTTTATAATGTTTAGTTTACTTCCCTTTAACCTCGAGTGTTCTTCTTCTTCTTCCGTCTTTTCTCTAGCATTCTTCTTCTTTTGATAGCTCCTTCTTGCACTTTATACTCTTCAATATTTTTCCCCTCAACATCTAGCGTTCTTCTTCTTCTTCTTCTTCTTCTTCTTCTTCTTCTTCTTCTCACTTCATGGTTTTCTTCTTCTCACTTCGTCATTCCCATGTAAACTCTGGCGTTCTTTTTCTTCTTCATTATCTTTTCCCTCATTTTCCTTCTTCACGCTTATCGGCTTCCTCTTCTTCACGTTCTTCTTCTTCTTCTGTCTCTTTCTTCTTCTTCTTCTTCTTCTTCTTCTTCTTCTTCTTCTTCTTCTTCTTCTTCTTCTCCTGTCTCTTTCTTCATCTTCTTCTTCTTCTTCTTCTTCTTCTTCTTCTGTCTCTTTCTTCTTCTTCTTCTGTCTCTTTCTTCTTCTTCTTCTTCTTTTTCTTTTTCTTCTTCTTCTGTCCCTTTCTTCTTTTTCTTCTTCTTCTGTCTCTTTATTCTTCTTCTTCGTCTTCTGTCTTTTTCTTCTTCTTTTTTCTTCTTCTTCCGTCTATTTCTTCTTCCTTTTAATTTATATCTTTTTTTCTTCCCCTCACCATCATTTTTTTTTTGTTTCAGAAGAGCATTCTTAATTCCACCCAACCCTATACTATTCACGTGTACCTGTCTCTCCAGAGAAACACGATAGCGTCATAAAATGTTTTACATGACACAATACCGCGAGAGAAAAAAAGGTTAAAAGAAAAAAAAACAATAGAAAATACAAATGCATATCCAGATGGGTTTCGACATGACATTACTAACTTATAACACAGGAGAGTTCTTTGAGAATAAGAGGCAACATTTTTCCTGTTTTCTGTTACTAAGATAAACTAAGCTTAGTGTGGCACAAGGTTACAATGGTCGCTAGGATGTTTGTAATAATAATAATAATAACTAGAAATACTCGCTAAAACGTTTTTCCTATTTCAATTTGATAAGAAGGTTAATAGAAGCTGGCTTCAAGGGATGTAAAGCTAAAAAAAAACATTGCTGTTTAAGGTTAATAATAAGAAGAAACACTCTTTAGCAAAAGAGCATGACAATTAGACAGCTGAGGATTGGGCCAAAGTTGTTTGCTTTGATGAAAGCAATTTTGAAGTGTTCTTTACTAGTTATTGAGCATAAATGATTTTATTGCGTCTGTTAATACTGTATTTTTATTGAACAGAAAATTATCCCTAAAATTTTTATTCTTATCAGATTTTTGGAACCCTTAGAGTTGTTTATGTTCGTCGAAGACTTGGGGAAGCATATGATGCTCAGTGTATTGCCCCAACTGTAAAATTTGGAGGTGGGGGCGTAATGGTTTTGGATTGTATGTCGTCTTCCGGGGCAGGAATGTTATTCACATGTGAATGTAGAATGAATTCCAACGCTTGCACAAGTACGTTACACCAATGTTACCAACCTTCATTTGAGAAGATTTTCAACAATAATATTCCAGATGGAGTAATCTTCCAACAAGACAATGCACCGTGCCACACATCCAGAAATTCTAAGGTTGGGTTTGGAAAGATAGAAGTGAGGTTAATGAAATGGCTTCCTCAATCACCTGATCTGTATCCCACTGAACATTTGTGGCCATGCTTTTTTTATAAGAGCGAAGCTGCACAAAGAATATTCAAAACGTGAATTAGAAGCCAAACTTAATGAAGAATGAGAGAAAATCGAGCCAACAACTTGTATATATATATATATATATATATATATATACACACACAGATATATATATATATATGTATGTATATATATATACATATATCTATGTATATATCTATGTATATATATATATAAATATATATATATATATATATATATATATATATGTATATGCATACATATATATGTATATATATATATGTATATATAGAAAAAGTTGTAAATTAAAAAAATGATAATGTTTTTTATGAAAGTATTTATTTATATATATATTTGATATTTCAGATTGACCTCAATCTTTGTTCAGAAATAACTGTTTGTTACAAATAAATTCAAATTACCGTTTATATATATATATATATATATATATATATATATATATATATATATATATATATATATATATACAGATATCTATATATCTGTATATATTATGAAATTTCTGGCACTTAAAAGAATTCAATTTCTGGCACTTAAAAGAATTCAATTTCTGGCACTTAAAAGAATCAAATAAAACACCTAGAGTAAAATGGAAATTAATAAGAAAAGCTACAAGATGTAGGTCATTAAATGACCTATGTCCTTTGTGCATACATGAGAAACTATATATTACTAAGTTTATAAAAAATAAAAATTTACTGAATCAGAGAAATGAAATAGCTATTCTTTGCCGTCATTGTCAAAAATTTTCCTTAAATAATATTTAAAAATAAAAATAAAATAAAAAATGCGAGCTGGTAATGTACATACTTATATTCGATATGAAAAATTTTAAATAATTTAAGTAATTCTATTACATTTACTTGTTTTGAATAGAAATATAGTCTATTAGTAATTAAGAGTAAAAAATATTTTAAAATTGTAGTTAAATAAAACGTATTATAACCCAAACACCCCTAGATAGAATCTTTAAGTATATAAGTATGAAAAAAATGCCGAAAAATTTTTTTGCCGTTAAAAAAAACAAAAACAGACGACATGCGTTTAATGGATGATAGAATTCGTTGAAAAATACACCCCATACCCTCCCTAAACTTAACCTCTTTTTCGAACGTAACTCATAATTGATACAACAATAGTTAATAAAAATGAACACGCTACCGCCCCTGTCTAAATGATTGGATTTCTCTGTGTTCTTGGTAACAGGAAATTATGAATTTATGTGCGTTTAAAACTCAGTAAATTTGAAAATAAGTTATTCCAAAATTCGCTTGAAGATGAAACAGAACTAATGATTTTAACTTAATTATATAATTAAATTTGAAGTTTTTAGCTTCCGGATTTGTTGGTGAGGGCCTCGGACTGAACGCGGATGCCTGTATCAAGTGCTTTGAGGAGGAAATGCTGCCCTGGGTCAGGAGGGTGGCTGCTGGGTGACCTTATATCTGACAACAGGACTGTCCACCACGCCGCACAAGTAGGAGAATCCAGTCATGGGTGTCAGGCAATTTCTGCAACGACATCACCCCTTACATCTGAGCAACTAACACCCCAGACTGCAACCCACTTGCTTTTTATGTGTTGGGCGCAGTTGAGCGAGAGACCAACAAACCTCCTTGTAACTCCAAAGATGACCTGAAGAAAAGGGTTATGGCCGGATTAAACAAGAAGACTGTCGAGAAGAGTTGCAGAAGATTCTGAAGTTGTCTGGTGGGGGGGGGGGCGTGTTGAAGCCAATGCCGATTTTATTGAATAAATTTACTCTTTCGTATTTCAAGATATTTTTGTGTAATTTTGGTAAAAATATCCGTTGAAATGGTATGTCAGTGTTATTTTCATTTTTGCGTCATTTAGACGACAGTTTATCCATCCCACTCTGATTTATATATATATATATATATATATATATATATATATATATATATATATATATATATATATATGTGTGTGTGTGTGTGTGTGTGTGTGTGTGTGTGGTGTTCAAAATGCTTTCTGTGGGCTG
The DNA here is from genome assembly GCA_963932145.1 of Acanthosepion lycidas. Classification (NCBI taxonomy): domain Eukaryota; kingdom Metazoa; phylum Mollusca; class Cephalopoda; order Sepiida; family Sepiidae; genus Acanthosepion; species Acanthosepion lycidas. The sequence goes on from OZ010599.1 coordinate 22,982,212, forward strand.
CTGCACAGTGACGTAGACGGTCTGGCCAAATTCTAGTCGCCTTTTGGAAAACTTCAAGAAGTATATTGTTCCAAGCTTCTATCAACAAAGTTTTTTAAGGATTGTATGTCTGTGATCTCTCTCCTCTGTAATTGAAGTTGATGAAACAGTAAACCGAACACGGTAAAATCCATTGCGTTAAGATCTGGACGCTTTAAGGGCCATTTGTTAGGTTCAATGAAGTCAGTAGTATTAGCTCTGAGCTAGACAACAGTTTCCTTGGCTATATCGGCTCTTGCGCCATCTTGTTGTCATATCCATTCATCTCCTCCCATTATTTGCTTTATGTCGTGGAATATCTGGATGCGCATTTCATCTCTATTCACAAGCTTTTTTCATTCTTGTATACGATGGAAGATGCTCTTACCCAGCAGCATCTCCTTCAATAAACCACAACTCTGTTTTACCATACCAGGAGACTGCACCATAGCACATGAGTGAAGGCTGTTGTTTATCAATTTCCACCCCGTCCTGGATAAGACGATAAACTACATCCGCGTCCTGGGTATGACGATAAATTACATCCGCGTCCTGCGTAAGACGATAAACTACATTCGCGTCCTTGGTAAGACGATAAACAACATACGCGTCCTGGGTAAGACGACAAATTATATCCGCGTCCTGGATATGACGATAAACTACATACGCGTCCTGGATAAGACGATAAACTACATCCGCGTCCTGGATAAGACGATAAAATACATTCGCGTCCTGGATAAGACGATAAAATACATTCGCGTCCTGGGTATGACGATAAACTACATCCGCGTCCTGGGTATGACGATAAACTACATTCGCGTCCTGAGTATGACGATAAAATACATTCGCGTCCTGTGTAAGACGATAAACTACATCCGCGTCCTGGTTAAGACGATAAACTACATCCGTGTCCTAGGTATGATGATAAACTACATCCGACAGCAAGGCCTTTGATCAGGATGTTTTGAGGAGCACAGAACCACCTTTTAATTGCTGGTGTTCCCAGGTCCACCCGGGGTGGTAGCACCTGTTAGGTCCCAGCTATGGGCAAACTCTTATCCCACTAAAAGAGATCTAAACACAATGAAAGTATAAAAATAGGTATTAATACCAGCTATAGTTTTTGGAAAAAAATTTTTACCAGCACTACATTTTTGAAAAAATAAATATTACCAGCAATAAAAAACTTGTCGGCATTAAATAACCCATTGAGGTGTTGCTATGCCGTAAAACAAGACAAACCAAGCCAAATCAATTTCCACCAGTAGATCATTCTCGGAAATGTGTGTTTTAACCTGTATAGCACGATAAATGCGGTCATTTTGGTGGCTCAAAGGTGCATGAAAACTGAAATTTGATTCATCGGAAAACGACCTTTGTTTTTACTTATCTTTTCTTTCGAAACAATTTATCAGTGCCTGACAATTTATTTCTGGTGTTTTTGATGCGCCTCAGTAAGAAAATTTCATTTAATTTTCCTGTAGCACTTTAATTCAAATTACTGCAGAATGCGGAAGACGACCTTTTGATAACTGTAGTTCTTGGCAAATTTCACGCTGATTGGAATGTTTTCTTTGGTGTTTTTGTAGTGGGAAGGGAGGTCCCACACAGCCCGTTTAGTAGGCGAATAAATTTACTTGATTCTGCCAGATCCACGTTTACGAACTTTTGCAACACGTGACCTTTCCCTTTTAAGTACAGCTGCAACATCGGTAAACTGATTTTTAGTTATCGAACTAAAGAACTGTGGTAAAATTTCCTGGCATTTTTTTTTTTTTTATCAACAAGTTGGATTTTCTTTCTTAAAGAGAACGATAACCTTGAGTTTAAAAATTTAATGATTGCGACATTCTGGAAGAAAAAATGGTTGAAAATTTATGTTAGTTACTTTTTCGTTAATTCATATAGCAAAATATAATTTTTTTATATGTTAGTTATTTTTTCTATCATATAATAAATCTAAAATTTTATGTTTTTTTTTTTTACACATTTTTCTTTCTTTTCTTTCTTTTTCTTTCTTTTCTTTTACTTTTCTGGGGTTTTCTTCATCTGAGATATTTGCGCTTTTCTTTCTTTCTTTCTTTCTTTCTTTCTTTTTTTTCTTTTTCTTTCTTTTCTTTTACTTTTCTGGGGTTTTCTTCATCTAACATATTTGCGTTTTTCTTTCTTTTCTTTCTTTCTTTCTTTCTTTTCTTTTCTTTTTTTTCGTTTTCTTTTACTTTTCTGGGGTTTCCTTCATCTGAGATATTTGCTCTTTTCTTTCTTTCTTTCTTTCTTTTACTTTTCTGGGGTTTCCTTCATCTGAGATATTTGCTCTTTTCTTTCTTTTCTTTCTTTCTTTCTTTTCTTTTCTTTTTCTTCGTTTTCTTTTACTTTTCTGGGGTTTCCTTCATCTGAGATATTTGCGTTTTTCTTTCTTTTCTTTCTTTCTTTCTTTCTTTTCTTTTCTTTTTCTTCGTTTTCTTTTACTTTTCTGGGGTTTCCTTCATCTGAGATATTTGCGTTTTTCTTTCTTTTCTTTCTTTCTTTCTTTTCTTTTCTTTTCTTCGTTTTCTTTTACTTTTCTGGGGTTTCCTTCATCTGAGATATTTGCTCTTTTCTTTTTTTCTTTCTTTCTTTCTTTTACTTTTCTGGGGTTTCCTTCATCTGAGATATTTGCGTTTTTCTTTCTTTTCTTTCTTTCTTTCTTTTCTTTTCTTTTCTTCGTTTTCTTTTACTTTTCTGGGGTTTCCTTCATCTGAGATATTTGCTCTTTTCTTTTTTTCTTTCTTTCTTTCTTTTACTTTTCTGGGGTTTCCTTCACCTGAGATATTTGCGTTTTTCTTTCTTTTCTTTCTTTCTTTCTTTTCTTTTCTTTTCTTCGTTTTCTTTTACTTTTCTGGGGTTTCCTTCATCTGAGATATTTGCTCTTTTCTTTTTTTCTTTCTTTCTTTCTTTTACTTTTCTGGGGTTTCCTTCATCTGAGATATTTGCGTTTTTCTTTCTTTTCTTTCTTTCTTTCTTTTCTTTTCTTTTCTTCGTTTTCTTTTACTTTTCTGGGGTTTCCTTCATCTGAGATATTTGCTCTTTTCTTTTTTTCTTTCTTTCTTTCTTTTACTTTTCTGGGGTTTCCTTCATCTGAGATATTTGCGTTTTTCTTTCTTTTCTTTCTTTCTTTCTTTCTTTTCTTTTCTTTTCTTCGTTTTCTTTTACTTTTCTGGGGTTTCCTTCACCTGAGATATTTGCTCTTTTCTTTCTTTCTTTCTTTCTTTCTTTCTTTCTTTCTTTCTTTCTTTCTTATAGTTCTCGACGTTATTGTAATGTCTTTTTTCATGTTTTCTTTCTCGCTAGCTTATTATTATTATTATCATTATTTTATACTATTATTTTTATTATTATTATTATTATTATCTTGCTTGCTCTGTGGTGCTTTTTAAAAAATTCTTCTCTTCTCACAAGTACTCTATCGCAATCTTTCTTTCTTTCTCAATTTTCATACTCGTTCCTGTTCTTCCTATCTATCTATGTGTATGTCAAAAGATTTTTGTTTTAATTCAACCGACAAGTCTTGTATATTTATTTTCTGATGTATTTTTACAATTTCGAACTAGAGGAATAAAAATTATAGTTAAACTGAACAAACTACTAGATTGGCGGTTATGTCTCATAGGTTTACTGTTGAAATAACAAGATATAGTCATAGGTTCTAGTCTAATAGTTACTTGCTTCCCTGCCTCCTACGATCTTTAAAAATTTAAATGCAACGTCAATCGTCATCTTTTGTCTGCTTGAATCCCGTTTTGGTTTTATTATCCTCTCGCCTTAATAATGTCCACTCAGTTTCTTCTCACCTGACGTCTACACATTCTCTCTTTCACTGTCAGCAACACCTGGTTTCGTAGTGGGATTGCCGCCACACAATACAAAATGAGAATGGATTGAAAAGGCACACGAAACAAAAGTAGAAGAAAGAAAGAAAGAAAGAAAGAATGAAATCAAATATGTCGGATAAAGGAAACACCAGAAAAGTAAAAGAAAGAAAAAAACAAACAAACAAACAAACAAACAAACAAACAAAGGAAAGAGCAAATATGTCAGATGAAGAAAAAACTAGAAAAGTAAAAGAAAGAAAGAAAGAAAGAAAGAAAGCAAATATCTCAGATAAAGGAAACACCAGAAAAGTAAAAGAAACAAACAAACAAAGAAACAAAGGAAAGAGCAAATATGTCAGATGAAGAAAAAACTAGAAAAGTAAAAGAAAGAAAGAAAGAAAAGAGCAAATATGTCAGATGAAGAAAAAACTAGAAAAGTAAAAGAAAGAAAGAAAGAAAGAAAGAAAGAAAGAAAGCAAATATGTCAGATTAAGGAAACACCAGAAAAGTAAAAGAAAGAAAGAAAGGAAAGAGCACATATGTCAGATGATGAAAAAACTAGAAAAGTAAAAAAAAGAAAGAAAGAAAGAAAGAAAGAAAGAAAATATGTCAGATAAAGGAAATACCAGAAAAGTAAAAGAAAGAAAAAAACAAACAAACAAACAAACAAACAAACAAACAAAGGAAAGAGCAAATATGTCAGATGAAGAAAAAACTAGAAAAGTAAAAGAAAGAAAGAAAGAAAGAAAGCAAATATCTCAGATAAAGGAAACACCAGAAAAGTAAAAGAAACAAACAAACAAAGAAACAAAGGAAAGAGCAAATATGTCAGATGAAGAAAAAACTAGAAAAGTAAAAGAAAGAAAGAAAGAAAAGAGCAAATATGTCAGATGAAGAAAAAACTAGAAAAGTAAAAGAAAGAAAGAAAGAAAGAAAGCAAATATGTCAGATTAAGGAAACACCAGAAAAGTAAAAGAAAGAAAGAAAGAAAAGAGCACATATGTCAGATGATGAAAAAACTAGAAAAGTAAAAGAAAGAAAGAAAGAAAGCAAATATGTCAGATAAAGGAAATACCAGAAAAGTAAAAGAAAGAAAGAAAGAAACAAACAAACAAACAAACAAAGAAAAAAGAAAGAAAAGAGCAAATATGTCGGTTGAAGGAAACACAAAAAAGTGAAAGAAAAGAAAAAACAAAGAACAAATATGTCAGATGAAAGAAACACAAGAAAAGTAAAAGCGAAGAAAGAGAAAGAAAGAAAAAGAAAAATAAAGAAAAGTGAAAATATGTCAGTAAAGTAAAAGAAAGAAAGAAAGAAAGAAAGAAAGAAAGAAAGAAAGAAAGAAAAGATCAATTATGTCAAATGAAGGACACACCAGAAAGTAAAACAAAAAAGAAAGAAATAAAGAAAGAAAGAAAGAAAGAAAGAAAGAAAGAAAGAAAGAAAGAAAGAAAAGATCAATTAAGTGAAATGAAGGAAACACCAGAAAGTAAAAGAAAACAAAAAAAGAAAAGAAAGAAAGAAGAAAGAAAGAAAGAATAAAGAAAGAAAAGATCTAATATGTCAGATGAAGGAAACATCAGAAAAGTAAAAGAAAAGAAAGAAGAAAAAAAGAAAAGAAAGAAAAATGAGTGAAAAAAAGGCAAGAAATGAGGAAGCTACGTTTCCAAGACCGGATGACAATGCGTCTTGCACTCTACGGTATTCACGCGTGACTATCGTATGTGCGTGTCATGAACGGTTTGACAACTATTGAATATCTCGCGAGATCTTGTGAATTTGCAAGCGTTTCAGATCATCCACGATCTCTGTCTCTTTTTCTCTCTCGCTCTCTTGTAACAATATATCGTTGCCAATTCCCTCATATATATATATATATATATATATATATATATATATATATATATATATATATATATATATATATATATATATAAGTATGCCACACACATACACAGTTATATAGTTATGGTATCATGTCTGTAAGGAGGTGGCTGAAAACAGGTGGCACTGTTGTCAAAAAATGAATCGTCGAGGGCGAGGAACATGGGTAAGAATGAAAAGGGAAACTGTCATGGTGGGAAGGCTGATCTGAAGATGTTCGGTGACAAGAGAGAATGATGCGAGTTCAGATGGCATCGGAATTGGTGAAATACTTTTCCTCCCATCTGGATGTTGCGTGAACACATTCCGTCTTTCTTCATCAAAGACTTTTTTCGGCAAACATGGATCTTCGTGCTCGCCAAAAAACGATGTTTAAAATGGACGCTCTTATTTTAACTACGTCTGCTCCTTCAGTCATGTTTATTTACAAGATTATAAAAAATAACTTAAGTTTATAAGGATTTTATCTTACTAAATAGTTTTATTAACGATATTTGTATTTCTAATAATTATCATTTATGTATTCTCTCTTTTAATTTTTACATTTTTATTGCAATAAAGAATTTTGCACTTCTAATAATTATCATTTAGTATAATTGTCCTTTCGATTAATTTTCATTCAAACAATTTACAATTCGAATAAATGTTTTTCGAATGTTTCTGTTTGTTTTGTCTGCTGTGTTATGGGTTCACTCTGTATCAATTTTTCAACTGCAGTTTTTTTTTTTAAATATTAAATTTAAAATCTGTAGTTCCGACATTGAATAAAATTTTAGCATTTGAGTTGAATAAAGCTAACTCATTGACGGTACTTGAAATAGTCTATACTCATTAAGTAATTTTGGATTTTCCTGTTATGTAATTTACATGCTCAGTTATAAGAAATACTTTGAGATGTTTTTGTGGATCAGTTTTAATATTTGATATTACTAGGATACATTTGGATTTTATACAGACGGAGTTATTACCTTTAATATATATATATATATATATATATATATATATATATATATATATATATATATAATAACAATAATATCAAGTGTCATCCCATCATCTCATAATATGGAAATTCTTAGATGCTCTTAAAAGAAAACAGGACTTGCAAGAGTCATATTGCAAAAGTAAGACCAGGTTGCCAAAATATCAAGAGCGCCAAGAAATACTGCGATATAAATGGAAAACTTAAAAGATTTGTAGCATTCTTTAAAGAGTACTCTTCAGTAGTTGACTATTTGCTTGCAGTATCATATAACTTAAGGTTATAAGGATTTTTTCTTACCAAATTGTTTTATTAACAAGATTTGTATTTCTAATAATTATCATTTGTATATTCTTTCTTTTAATTTTTTACATTTTTATTGCAATAAAGAATTTTGCATTTTGAATAATTATCATTTAGTATATTTGTCCTTTCGATTAATTTTCATTCAGACAATTTATAATTCGAATAAATGTTTTTCGAATAATTATTTTCGAACAATGTTCGCATTATCGACGCGACCTGGCTGCCAATCTCGTTCTGAACTTGATTTCATAAAATGTACGTACCAAAAGGGGAAAAATCATCAGAACAATTACAATGAAAATATTTATAGACGTTTAATGACGTTTTTTGAGGTTAAAAAATACGTCAAAAAACGTCATTATTTTTGTACCAACCTAATAAAAAGATATTTACCTTTTATAATGAAATAAATATGAAAAAAAAAAATTATTTAATTTTTTTTTAATTATAAAAATATGTAAGCCATCTGCAATACAAAGAGTTTTAAATCATCGACTAATTGACATTTTTACCTACTTTCATTCCCACGGAAATATTTCTTGTTTTAAAAAGCGATGATTAAAATTAAAATTAAAATTAAAATTAAAACATATAGTAATCTAGGGTATAAAATAATCTGAAAAGAAAATGTATTATGTCCAGAAAATCATATATTTATTCAAATTTTATTTTATAATTCATTAGCGGCTCGGATTGAGGAATCGGAGAGCCGAGTTCGAATTCCAGTCGAATCCATTACATTCAGTTACGTTCTAATACCCTTGGGAAATGTATGAATCATCTTCTTCTTCCCCCCAGCTATGGGTAAATAGCAGGACATACCGGGTTCTATAGCTTTGGATGGCAACTGGTCTAAGAAAGAAATGGCAACCTACTGTGGGGGAAAAATCTGCCTCGTCAGTCATGTATCGAAAGATACATGATCGCCTAAGCGTGTATTATGCATGTCACATAACTGACTGACTGACATAAAATTATAAATAAAATACTTGTTTTCAGTTATTTATAAAATAATAAATAATACATATTACTTTGTAAATGGTTTACATATTTTGACAAATTTGTATGTGTATATGTGGGGAAGATAATGGTTAAAATTGTAGTAACCAGGAAAACATCCTCCTGGAATTCTATCTGAGTGACACTTACTCCTCACTAATGCAATATAAAGAGAATGAGAGCGGTTTGTCTCAATGTGTACGTATTTTTAGTGCTAGATTCATGAAATGTTTCACATGGTGTAACAGATTTTAAATACTTTTTGCGGCCTAATTCTAGGCATATATCTATATCTATATATATATATATATATATATATATATATATATATATATATATATATATATGAAATTCGTCAGTCTTATTCATTATATAAAATTCCTCAATCTTATTCAACTCCAGTATGAACTAAGTTCGTCTAAATTATTTAACCAAACACAGACGTATGGTTTTTCAGTTCGATAACATCAAGAAGTCTCCTTCCTGACAAATCGACTATGGCGAGATTCGAACCCTAGTCTCATGGTCAGAACGCGAACTACTTGGTCACATGCCCAAATGTACAGTACAATCATGGATTAAGGAAACTTAACACCACGTAGTAAACGTCAGAAACACAAACCCCAAAAAACGCTTTAAGGATGTTGTTAAAATCTCTTATATTGATGCTTATGACTGGGAGTGGCTGACAGAAAATCGATCTGCGTGCAGGTATTAGGTTGGTGCAAAAATAATGAAAATAATAATGTCGTTTTTTGACGTATTTTTTAACTTCACAAAACGACATTATTACGTCATTATTTTTGCACCAACCTAATAGATGGTGAATGACGGTTGTAAGAAAACGGTGGGTAATGCAATCTTCTAACGGGTTCTGAGAAAGCGGGACATGGCCTTAATCCCAGATCATCTCAAGCCTGAGCACGTATCTAACATCTGTGTGGGGGTCTTCTTATCCGAAGCGAATCTTCATCTAATGTCCCATAACTCTAATCAATCCTAAGCAGACCACATTGCTAGCCATCTACAACAACCTACAGGAAATTTATGTCGATCCTGTGACAAAGTATGCGGGACCCTAAGCACGTAAAGGATTTTGGCGCCCTACGCACTTAAAAGATTTTGGTTCCGCCATACATCTTGGAGTTAAGCATGATATCATGGAGTCTCAATGAGTGCGTTACCTGTTGGAAATAAATAAGGAAGAAACCGAAGGCACATACAAACTCCGAGAGGGTGATCATCAGTCCCAGCCCAGAACAACAATGCCCTGGGAACGCATACAAAAAAAAATCCATCACACTCGAGCAGCCACTATCAAATGAGCCATGACCTGATACTAACAGAACTGTGACCAAAAGTGGTCGTGTAATCAGCAAAGCAACACAGAATCGCATAAGCATATGGCCAGAATAATGGCAAACAAACATGGGAGTAGTCAACCCCTCTGATTGTTCACAAAAATTAAATCCCATAAATTTAATGAGTAATATTAACTTATTTAAGAGAAGAGATGTGATGCTTTGAGTAAATACAAACCTCATTATCTCCCTTAGCCCATTCCTTTTTTAACCAATCAGAATCGCAATAAAGATTCGCCGCGGGTTAGTTCGTAATGGCGCCCGGAAGATTCGAATGTTAATTGTGCTCGACTTATTTCTTTACATGTGTACAACAAGATCTTATAATGACAATTTCTGCGGTGGCTATTTTACTCAATGGCTAATCCAGCCCAGTATGTGGATCAGCAGCCGGTCTGAAGTGCGACATTAGAGTGCATAAAGACCAGATAGACGATATACGATGCTTTTGGTCTGCCTTATATGCAAGGAAGCCTGCAGAAGTGAAGTAGGCGTTTTGAATTCCTTGCGTGCCCATGGGCACTCAATCCAAAATTGAAGAGGTGGACTTTGCTATACGAAAACACACGCATACACGCATATATATATTGTCATCCACAGACAGATTGTTTCGCTACTCACAATGAGGTTAGACGTCCGGTTGCCTCGAGCTAGGATCGAAACTCGACTGAATTGGCGTGTCGGAGGGATTCTACCACTAAGCCGTTGGCGCACGACAGGGATGAAGATGAATTTAAGCGTATTTATTTTTAGATAAACACAGAGTGACTGAGAGAACTTAGCGAATTTAGCGAAGAGTCTAGCATTATTAGCCATAATAGTCACTGTTTACAAACCCACACTTCCTCCCGAGAGAGCTCAACCGAAATAAAATTTTCAGGGGCATATATATATATATATATATATATATATATATATATATATATATATATATATATACACCTAGTGAGCCAGACAAACCTACCTAGGTTTCACCTAAACGGATCGTCAGGGAAAGTTCGGCTCTTTCCCTGACGATCCGTTTAGGTAAAACCTAAGTAGGTTTGTCTGGCTCACTAGGTTTATCTAGGTCTGCTCTACGGTTGTATTGAGCTCTTTTGTTAGTTAGTTGTTTACTCGTATCGGGTTTTTTTCTTTGGGCTTCAGACCTGCATCTGTTTTTTTTTTTTTTTTTTTTTTTTTTTCAGCAGAAGCTCATGTTTGTAGCTCTTTCTTTTTTTAAAACCTTTTTTTCCCTCGAGATTGATTTGATTATTGGCAAATCAAAAATTCGAGGGTTTTTCGAAACGAGTCTGGTTATCTATATTTGTGTGTATATATATATATATATATATATATATATATATATATATATATATATATATATATATATATACACCAGCAGCATAACCCGTCTTCGACCAGGTGTTTCATTACTGGGATATTTTGCTGTTTAATTGAAGCAGTTTAAGTTTAAAGTCACCGCAACCGAAAATCAATATTAGTAACAACAATTGGGTCTGGCTATCTTATCCAGGGAACAGTTTTTTCAACTGCGGCTGGTGTATATGGATTAGGTTGGTGCAAAAATAATGACGTGATAATGTCGTTTTTTTGACGTTAAAAAATACGTCAAAAAACGACATTATTACGTCATTATTTTTACACCAACCTAATAGCACCCTTAGACCGTAATGAGTTACGTGACTCGTGATCGTGACTCTTTTTCAAAATTTGTACTTTTTAGAGTATGTATGTATGTATGTATGTATGTATATATATATATATATATATATATATATATATTTATATATATATAGTCTATGATTGATTCGCATTTGAAACGTAAAGTTATGTTTGAGCAATTAATAGATTGCTTTTAATTCGATATCATTTCTGTTTACTCTAAACGTCATATTTGGAAGGGTGCACCAAAGTGTGTATTTAGTGTACTGGAGCAACAGATCTTTATTTAAGCATATATTGTTAAATATCACAGACAAAGTATGTATAATAATAATAATAATAATAATAATAACAATAACAATAATAATAATAATAATAATAATAATAATCATCTTCTTCTTCTCCTTCTTAGATAATGGACTAGTATAATAAAAAAAATATGCAAATTTTGGACAATTTTTGCTTCTATTTTCACCCGAAATTAATGTTAACATACAAACTTTAGAACGGCTCATGATCAGACATTGTCATTGTCTTTTGCTAACGTTTCTCACTCTTCCTTTTATTTTCTCTTTTTTTCTATTCTTCATTCTCTAACTATTCTTCTCTCTTAATTATTATCTATCTTTCCCCCTTTCTCCTTCTTTGCTTTCTCTCAATCCTCCTCGCAAGACTTCGTACTCTCTCTTATGATTTTATTTCTCTATCTCGTTATCTCTCTCTCTCTCTCTCTCTATATATATATATATATATATATATATATATATATATATATATATATATATATCACTCATTCTCTCTCTCTTTCGCTCCCTTAATATTTCTTCCTCTCCCTTTTATTTATTGTTCTTTCTATTATTCCATCACTAACAGTTACTCTCTTTTTGTCTTTATCTTTCTCTTTTTTCTCTCTTTTATTCTTTCCTTCACTCTTAATCTTTCTCGCTAGCTTTCTCTTCTTTTCTCTCTTCCTCTTTTATCGATTTATCTATCTATCCATCTATCGATATCAATTTGATTCGCTCTATCTCAGTTTCTTTCTTACTATCTATCTATCTATCTATCTATCTATCTATCTATCTATCTGTTTACTCATATCATTCTATCCATGTTAGTCTGTCCCTATCTCTCTATCTATATTTCTATAGATGTTCTTATCTATCTATTTATCTATCTATCCATCTATCTATCTCTGTCCGTTCATATCTATCTATCTATCTATCTATCTATCTATCTAACATAGCGTGATTCTATCTATCTATCTATCTATCTATCTATCTAAGGCTGTTCCTATTTATCTATTTATCTATCAACACATGTTTATATCTATCGCTTGCGCTTTTAATATTTTTAGTCATCTCTCTCACTCCTTCCTACTCTCTACATCAATTACTCTATCCTCATCTTTTTGCCCCTCATTCTATTAATCTCTCTTCCTCTCTTGCGTTCCCTTGATATTTCTCATTCTTCTTTTAATTTCTCTTTTAATTCCTATTTCAATCTCCATGGCTTTTTTCTCTCCTATTCATAACTACCCTCTTAATCTTTCTCGCGCGCTTTCTTCTTTTTTCTATATTTCTCTCTTCCTCTATTATGGCTTTATCTGTGTGTGTGTGTTTTTCATATGCCTATGTGTATGTATGTGTGTGTGTGTCTCTCTCTCATTCTCCCTAGTCATTTCTCTCACTCACTCCCACTCTCTACATTAATCAGTCTATCCTCAAGTCTTCTTCTCACATTCTCATAATCTCTCCCCTCTCTCTCTCTCTCACTCTCTCTCTCTTTCTCTCTCTTAATACTTTTCACTCTTTCTTTTAATTTCTCTTTCTTTATATTATTCCTTCTCTTCAGATTACTCTGTTTTAATTACTCTCTTCATCTTTATCATTTTTCTCTCCTCTTCTCTACCTCTCTTTTCTTTTTCTTTTTTTTTTTTTTTCTTTGTTCGGAAACCAACTATCGTAGCTGGACTCTACCTCGTTTCGACAGCAACAACGTCACGTATAAAAAGTATCTCGTACGGCATATCAGTGATTAGAATAATGAATAATGTCCGCTTCACTATCCTGGTTTGACAACCCACGCACAGCCTTCAGCTTTATGGTCGCTGCCCGGGCCCCAGAGTCACGGGACGAGTAACACGACACCGACCGCTACTGATGGACTCTGTCGAACAAACCACCGTCGCGATGGCTGCTATGTATTCCCCACAGGTAACGGGGGTTTAAGGACCATCAACACACTATGACATCATTCTGACTCATAAATTACCAGCCAGCAGTCAGGGGTAGAGGGTCAGAATATCGAAAAGGTCAACGAAATGTTGGCCGAGTGTTGCTTAAATGACTCGCCGGGAAATAGCTTGTTTGGAAAACTAGATTGCTTGCCACCCAGTTACGGTACGGCTTTTTAACTGGGGGAACCTATCAACGTTTCGATTGATCGAAGTTATTTACTTCAATTGTTTAATTTGTTTTCCGATTAACAATTCTGTGCCGTTATCCAAGCTTACATCATATTGTATTCCCAAGTAGTCACCCATCAAGATACTGACGCAACTTAACTTTGATAATCGTGTGTTGACCGTAATCATGCATAGATAGATAGATAGAGAGAGAGAGAGAAAGAACAGTATTAGATAGATAGATAGATAGATAGATAGATAGATAGATAGATAGATAAACCGAGAGGAAGAGGGAGAGAGAAAGAACAGTGTTAGCTAGCTAGCTAGATAGATAGATAGATAGATAGATAGATAGATAGATAGATAGATAGATAGATAATGGCCAGAACTAGATAGATAGATAAATAGATAGATAGATAGAGAGAGAGAGAGAGATGTGAGATAGAGGGAGAGAGAAAGAACAGTATTAGATAGATAGATAGATAGATAGATAGATAGATAGATAGATAGATAGATAGATAGATAGATAGATAGATAGACCGAGAGGGAGAGGGAGAGAGAAAGAACAGTGTTAGCTAGCTAGCTAGATAGATATTGATTGATTCGTTCTCGGATAGACCGGTTATTTAAAAGCAGAAAATATATTTAGATTGTATGATTTTTTTTTCTTTGGAGATAATAATCATTTAGTGACACAAGTGTTACTAATTAACCCGTAGCTGGGGGAGATGTGAATTCATACTTTTCCCAAGGGTATTTGCGAATTGAAACTCACCTTTCCGATTAACAATTCCGTGCGTGTTATCCATTACACCATCCACACATCCAATCTTACATCACATGGCATTCCCAAGCGGTCACCCATCTAGATATTGAGCAAGCTCGACGTTGATTAACTTTGGTAATTCTACGGGAACCGATATTTCAACGGGAGTTGACCGTAAGCTTGCATAGATAGATAGATAGATAGATAGATAGATAGATAGATAGATAGATAGATAGATAGATGTGAACAGAATCATAGATAGATAGATAGATAGATAGATAGATAGATAGATAGATGTGAACAGAATCATAGATAGATAGATAGATAGATGTGAACAGAATCATAGATAGATAGATAGATAGATAGATAGATAGATAGATAGATGTGAACAGAATCATAGATAGATAGATAGATAGATAGATAGATAGATAGATAGATAGATAGATAGATAGCTGTGAACAGAATCATAGATAGATAGATAGATAGATAGATAGATAGATGTGAACAGAATCATAGATAGATAGATAGATAGCTGTGAACAGAATCATAGATAGATAGATAGATAGATAGATAGATGTGAACAGAATCATAGATAGATAGATGTGAACAGAATCATAGATAGATAGATAGATAGATAGATAGATAGATAGATAGCTGTGAACAGAATCATAGATAGATAGATAGATAGATAGATAGATAGATAGATAGATGTGAACAGAATCATAGATAGATAGATAGATAGATAGATAGATAGATAGATAGATAGATAGATAGCTGTGAACAGAATCATAGATAGATAGATAGATAGATAGATAGATAGATAGATAGATGTGAACAGAATCATAGATAGATAGATAGATAGATAGATAGATAGATAGATAGATAGATAGATAGATAGATGTGAACAGAATCATAGATAGATAGATAGATAGATAGATAGATAGATAGATAGATAGATAGATAGATAGATGTGAACAGAATCATAGATAGATAGATAGATAGATAGATAGATAGATAGATGCTTGCTCAGGAGCAATTGTGTTTAACATCCACAGAGCCTATACTGCAACTATACTGAGCAGACCTTAGTTACAGTTTCTGGGAAAGAGCGTGATTATCTTGCGTGTTGAACAATTTAAACAAAGCCAACACGCTCAAGCTCTCGGCCACGATGACTATCGACAGCCCCAATTTCACTCACAAGGCTTGGTATGGTTTTTAGGCACTTTCCAAAGGTGCCGCACGCTGGGATCGATCCCGATCCAGTCCCATATCACGAGGAAGTCTCTTTCCTGACAAATCGACCATGGTGGCATACATACATACATACATACATACATACATACATACATACATACATATAGATAGATTGTAACAGAAGGAGAAATAACAGAATGAGATATATATATATATATATATATATATATATATATATATATATATAGAGAGAGAGAGAGAGAGAGAGAGAGAGAGATTGCTTGATTCGTTTTCTACGGCTTATAAAACGAGCTTGCTTATAAAACTAGTTTGCTACAGTACGGCTTTTTAACTGGGGAAACCTGTCAACGTTGCGACTGATCAAAGTTATTTACTTCAATTGATTGATTCGTTTTTTACGACTTATCAACCCTTTGCAAGTTATTTAAAGCCAGAAAATATTTGTAGATTGTAAGAATTCTTAGGGCAGATAATAATGGTTCACTGACACAAATTCGACTATTTAAGCTAGAAAATATCTCAATAATTTTTTGTGGGTGGGGAGATAATAATGATTCAGTGATACAAGTATTACTAATTAATCGCTAACCAGTGGAAGAAGATGTGGATTCATACCTTTCCTAAGGATATTTGCGCGTACGTGAATATAACCAACCCAACCGGAATTGGAACTCGGCTTTCCAATGAACAATTTTGTGCCATTACACCACCCGCACATCCAAGCTTACAGCACCTGGTATTCCCAAGAGTTCAGCCATCTAGCTACTGACCAGGCTCGACGTTGCTTAACTTCGCTCATCGTACAGGAACAAGTGTTTCAACGTGATGTGCTCGTAAGCCTTTTATTTATTTCAATGGAGTCGACACTAATTGAAAATCTAGTCCTGTGAAGAGTTGACTATGACCCGTAAATTAAAACTTCTTCTTCTTCTTCTTCTTCTTCTCATCCACTTCTTCTTTTTCTCCTCCCCTCTTCTCCTCCTCCTCCTCGTCATCTTCTTCTCCTCTTCCTCCTCTTCCCCTTCCTCCTCCTCTTCCTCTTCCTCCTCCTCTTCCTCTTCATCTTCTTCTCCTCCTCCTCCTTCTCTTCATCTTCTTCTCCTCCTCCTCTTCTTCTTCTCATCATTTCCTCCCCTTCTTCTTCTTCTCCCCTTTTTTCTTCTTCTTCTTCTCCTCCTCCTCCTAATCGTCTTCTTCTCCTCTTCCTCTTCCTCTTCATCTTATTCTCCTCCTCCACTTCTTCTTCTCTTCATCATCTCCTCCTCCTGCTCTTCTTCTTCTTCTTCTTATCATCATCTTCTCCTCCCCTTCTGCTTCTTCTTCTTCTTCTTTGTGTCGCATCTCTTTATGACATGAGTAGTCATGTTTTTCTCATTTTGCAATGGCTCCAATCCTCCGTTCCGCTATTCATTTACATTTGGGCTGCTGTCTTCACTTCTCTTAATGCCCACAACACGCCCTGTGAGAGTTAAATTCTCCAAGCCCTCTTTCCCCATTATGTGTCCAAGGAATTTCAACTATCTCTCCCTAATTCGTAGTATAAATGTTCTTTTTCTTGGCATTTTCTCTAAGACTTTCTCGTTGTTTACTCGCTTTGGAATTCTCAGTATCCT
>OZ010599.1:23006778-23071778 GCA_963932145.1 Acanthosepion lycidas
ATATATATATATATATTCTGTGTATTTAGAGACAAATATTATTAAAAATCAGCATATATTTTGTGTCGATTAATTTAATGATAGACTTTTTACAAATTACAAGCAATCATTCTCAGACAAGGAGAAAATTCCATCAGAATCTATATCTTACATTGTATAATGTATGTGCCAAGTTTGGTCAAAATCGGTTGGATGGATCTCGAGTAAAAGGATATCATATAGACAGACACGTAGACATCCTCTGTTATATATATATATATATATATATATACACACACACATATATATATATTTATTTATATACTAATTTCTAAAGAAGTAATTTTTTTTTATTAATCGGACAGATTTTATTACTTAAACGTTATTTTTAGTGGATGCCTGTATTTGAGTAGACGTTCCGTTTATTTATTTATTAAACAGTATATTTATTGATTTAAGTTCATTTTTGAATAAAATACAAGAAATCTGGTCCAACTTTTCGACTTTCTTAAGTCATCATCAGGGTAGGTAGAGACAGCTTGTGAGATTCGTAGATCCTTCAAGCAATACTCCTACAATGATTCTTGAATCAATACTCAAACAACTTCCATCATTCACTGCCGTATAGTTGGATTGATATGACATAACAGTTCATTTATTTATTTTCAATAAATATTTTTTTATTTTAATTATTTATTATCATTTCCTTTGATGTGTGTTGTATACTTATTTTCTTCCGGGTCCCGACGAGAGTCTTGAAGTCAGAAATGACTTCATCACATTTTCACTTCATATTTAAAAAAAAAACAGAAAAAATACAAATGCATACACATTTTATAAAAAATTAAACTGTATTACGAAATACAACTTCAACAAAAAAATGCATATTATCGTCTCTAGCAATCATGTCGACACAAAAATGTATATGGCCTCGTGTATGTGTGGCGTACCAAGAGCCATTTACCACAAAAGGGGTACTGATTAACTGCAGCCATTTATTTCAATCTGCTAAAAATGCTACCATACAACCAACTTAAAAGAACTTTTTTTCAAAATACTGATTCATTTTAAATATTCCAGTTTCTAAAATAAATTAAATTCATATTTTTTTTAAGCATTACGCCTCGAGCAAGGCGGGAAGCCACTAGGATGCAGGGGGTTGCAGAAGATTTGGAGCGAGAGCAGACAGGAATGATAGAAGAAAGGATGAGGAGAAGGATACTCGATACATCAAGGAAACTGGAGATGTCGATTGACATTACATTTAAATAGTTGGAGATTATAGCTCTCAGGGAAACAGTAATAGGGAAGGGTGTTCCACAGACGAGAGGTGCAAGATATGAAGCTATTGGAGTAGAAGAGACGGCTACATTTAAAAGTTTCTACAGTGAAAGGGTGAGAGCGTGATGCCAGCCTCGTAGGGTGCTTGAATTCTGGGAACCAGTGAAAGCAGCTCACCGGAGCAATTACCATGAAAGTATTTGTAAAAAAGAAAGGGAGAGGCGACGGCGCGTCTGTGAGAAAGTGACTGCAGACGAGATGCCAGAGCAGGGCCAATTATATTGCATATCAAACTCTGGATCTTGTCAAGAACCCCGAGGCAAACAGAAGGGGCTCCAGACCATATATGGCAGCAATACTCCATGCAAGGGCGAATGGTTGATTTGTATATTTGAAGTATCGATTCCGGGGAGATAAATTTCCTGGCGCGGCACAGGGAGCCAACTTTTCTTGCGGTGGACGAAGCAATTGACTCAATGTATTTGTTCCATCTCAGGTCAGTAGACAACGTGAGACCGAGCAGACGCAGAGAGGTGCTCTCGAGAAGTTGAGCATTCAGACATTCTAATGAAGGGCAGGGAAGGATCTCTATGGTGATTAATAGAGAGCAGTTTAGTTTTTGAAGTTGATTTCAAAAATTATAATTAAAAAATATATAACCATAACTAACAACAGTTTACCGATGTAAAATGATTTTTTGACTGTTTAGATACAAGATTCTATTTAGAAAAAAAATTAAATTTCGGTATTAAAAGAGCCAATGGTTTGATAGGCCGTAAAATAAATGAAAACCAAACGAATCAAGCAAACATATTGAACAGTTATGTTGACCCCAAATGAAGAAAAAAAAAAGAAAAACAAAAAATCTGTAGAATAAGAAAACAATTTTTATCACAGATCTTCGGCCAGCGTAAAGTGCTAACCCGAATTCCTGCGCAAATAATAAACTCTTCAAAATTAAACCAACTATAGGAGAATGTCATCAGAAACACCAAACTCGAAGAGAAGTGATTATGTCCAGGCTCCATATTGGCCATACGACCATAACCCATTCTTATCTCCTAAAAGAAGATCCTCCGGTATGTACAGCATTCCAAGAGACATTCACTATAAAACACTAATGAACAATTTTAATTCAATCTGCTTAAAATGCTACCAAAAAAGAAACTTAAAAGAACCTTTTTCAAAATAAAAATACTGATTCATTATAAATATTCCAGTTTCTAAAGGAAATTAAGAACATATATTCGGTCCGAATGTCAGAGCTGACTGCTGGAACCTTCACCCTGCAAAAGGCAATACCTGCTCCAATTTATAGCTGAGAGAGTCCATACGTGCGTGGGTAAATTACCGTAACAACACCAAATCTGCGGGAAGACCTAAGGAAGGTAGATAGATATTAACAGACTGGGGTAGATAGACAGTGAGAGAGAGGGTGAGATAGAGGGAGAGAGAAAGAACAGTATTAGATAGATAGATAGATAGAGAGAGAGAGAACAAACTAGGATAGAGAGGGAGAGAGAAAGAACATTATTTAAAAGCAGAAAATATATTTAGATTGTATTTTTTTTTTCTTTGGAGATAATAATGATTTAGTGACACAAGTGTTACTAATTAACCCGTAGCTGGAGGAGATGTGAATTCATACTTTTCCCAAGGGTATTTGCGAATTGGATATCAGCTTTCCGATTAACAATTCCGTGCGTTTTATCCATTACACCACCCATACATCCAATCTTACATCACATGGTATTCCCAAGCGGTCACCCATCTAGATATTGAGCAAGCTCGACGTTGATTAACTTTGGTAATTCTACGGGAACCGATATTTCAACGGGAGTTGACCGTAAGCTTGCATAGATAGATAGATAGATAGATAGATAGATAGATAGATAGATAGATAATGAACAGAATGAGATAGATAGATAGATAGATAGATAGATAGATAGATAGATAGATAATGAACAGAATGAGATAGATAGATAGATAGATAGATAGATAGATAGATAGATAGATAGATAGATAGATAATGAACAGAATGAGATAGATAGATAGATAGATAGATAGATAGATAGATAGATAGATAGATAGATAGATAGATAGATATTGGAAAAATAGGAAATAGATTTTATCTATTTGTTCGCATCTCTCCTGACCCACCCTTTGTGCTAGAAATAAATGTCTCCTTTGTGGGTACTTGAAGAAATTTATCCCTATCTACTTGTCCCCATAACTGTCAGTAACTACCTTCATAAAATACGATTCTCTAGTAGACTTCATTCTTATTTTTCTGACATTTGATTTATCATTTTTTTTCCGCTCCTCACACAGGATTAGACAAATATGAGTGCGTATCAAAAGCATTGTCCTTTATTTTATTTTTGTTCTTTTTCAGACCAGAGTTGATTTCCTGTACACATCTAAAGACAATTTCTTATTACTACAGAAGTTATTTTTAGTTGGTACACGTATTTGAGTTATTATCCTTGTTATTTTTATTTTAATTACATATGACATTCATAACTACTGGCCTATATTGAAAAGTCGTACTAAAGAAAATTAATTTCACTGTTTAATAAAATAAAATAAATTCAAGGATAGCAACTCAAACAAGTATAGAGACTAAAAATAAGGTTTATATTAATATGAAATAATGTCGGATAAATAAAAACCTTAAAAAAATTACTGTTATGTACGAAACTGAAGCTAGCAGTATAACCGTTATTTGGTCGTTCTAACTCAGCGCAAGGTTGACTTGAGCAAGACAATTATAACGATCTTTAACCTTAGTTATATGTTCGTTTTCATTTTCCTGCACCAGAAATGAAAAAGGAATACCCAAGTGATATTGTGAACTTTGCTTCCCTACAACTTCCACTAAAAAAAAAAATAAACAGTCCGTAATATAAATACAAGGTCTATTATATATATATATATATATATATATATATATATATATATATATATATATATATAATTTGAATAAAAACAGACTACTTTAAGGTTCCATGTAATAAATTATTTCACCACAGCACTTTTGAAGGACTGCGGATCATCAGACTTTACTTCCAAAGGTTGAAGCAAAAAATTTATTTATTTAAATTATTTGCTCTGGATTTACACTGAGCTCTCTCGATTTTATCCTCCTTAGGTTTACCCATACGGATTACCTAGTTTTTCATAAACTATATCTATCTATCTATCTATATATATATATATATATATATATATATATATATATATATATATATATTATTACACCACAAAATCCAATAGCGTCATCTTTATGGAACCGCTTCCGGAGTAGATGTCTATTTCAGTGTTCCAAACAAATGTTAATCTGAAGGAATCAAGGAATCAATCAGATCTATTAGGTAGGTTCGGTGCTAAATCACGCCCACATCGCTAGAGCTATTCTTTTAACCCTCTGGGTCGTAATTGCTTTACCCCCGTCTCACTCCCTCTCTCTGTATCTCTCTCTCTCTCTCTCTCTATATATATATATATATACATATATATATATATATATATATATATATATATATATATATATATATATATATATATATCCTCTTCTCTTGATAATAAATGACCTTTTTCTTGAACATATTAAGAATGGTAATGTTCAGGAAAGAACCCACGTGGTAGTTTATTCCACAAAGTAGCAGTCCTTGGGAAAAAGCAGTCAGAGTGGAACTGATTTCTATTATATATATATATACACAATTCAAACGTTATTTTTAGTGAATACCCGTATTTGAATAGACGTCCCTTTTTCTTAAAACATTTTGTATTTGTGGATGTTGTTTTTCTTATACACGTCGGCGGTCACCAAAATGTTGGGTCATCATTCACGTCATAGCTGTAGAAATTAATCTTATCTTCACGTAGATAAAAGCATACTTGACGGGAAATAAAACGTACACAAAAACCAGGAAAAGCATGGTAAATTGTGTGTTAAATTCATACAATTTATTTACATTTTTGTATGTATTTTTTAGGTTACAGTTGTTTTATGGTACATGTGATATAAAGGAGAAATTTACTCCGTAGTATTACACTCCATATCACAGAGAGAAGTCGGACACGTGTTGCCCGTACCAAGGTTCGTGGTGAAGAGATTGAATTTAACGTCTTTTGACTGGATGTCCGTGTTCCCAGCAGGTTTTTGCTGCATGCTGGGTGTATTTTTGTTATTTTTAATTTTTATTTAATCTATTTTATAGAAGGTTTTTATGCTATTGCTTTATTTTATTTTATTTTATTTTATTCCTAAGTTTCATTATTATTATTATTATTATTTATTTATTTATAATGATAATATCCCTATAAGACTGACTGAAGGGATCCCTAGTAGCCCACGCCTTAATATAATACAAAAAATTGTTCTCGCATATACAGCTCACAATTTACGAAGGGATTTATCTATGCAAAATGTCTGTGATCTTTGGTTGTTTATTGTTATTAATATTATTTTTGCAAAAATGTTCGGTGGAAAATGTCATGAAGCCATTTCTGACCTTAGATCTCTGGTTGGTATCCAGAAGGAAATGAGTATACAACAGAAATCATAGGAAATATTAATAATAATAATAATAATAATAATAATAATAATCCTTATTGAAACTGCACCTAGGGGACGCTGTCGGGACTATAAATAATCTGCGATAAAATGTTATCATTCTTTAAGCACTTATAGGCTTACGGCCGCATCACATTGAAACACTGTTTCCCGTATGCTCACTGAATTTAAGCATCATCGAGCCTTGGTCAGTACCAAGATGGGTGACAACTTGGGAACACCAGGTGCTGTAAGCTTGAATTTATCATTTTCATTATTATTATTATATTTTATTTTTATTTATTTATAAAATAATACCCTTACATATTACGTTTACAGATACCTGCGCACTTGAGAAAGCTCAATAAAGAAAATGTCCCCTATAATAGGGTTCGAACCTGTGTCACCCTTTGTAAGACAAACCATCGTCTGGTCCGGCGTGCTTTAGACCGCTCGACCACATAGATAGTCCTATCCCACTCAGGGTTTATTTCCCCTTTTAAGGAAAGCACGATGGATTAAACGGTGGTTTCTTCTACAATTGGGGGAGCACTGCTGAAGGGCATATTTTCTTTATTCTTTTTTCTCGAGTGCATAGGTCGGTAGCCATAAGAAAAGCGCGGCATCCAGTCAAATACGAATATCCACTAAAAATAAACTCTCAAGTAACACTACAATCTTAAATTCTTCAACTGAAGGTTCCTTTGTTATCCTTTCCATATCCTAATAACATTCCCTTCCTATAACGTTCTCTTTCATTCATATTACACACCTCAATGATCATTAGCATTTTAACAGTAATTCTCTGCCTTGAGTGACTCTCGAGCTTCATATTATTGAATTTTAGTATAAATATACTCTCTTCTCTCACATTTTCAAGGTATTTTCCTAGCTTCATCTTTTAACAATATTTCCATTAGAACAAACATTTTTCCTTACTTGTCTCTTTCTTCTTTTTTTTTTTTCTTTTTTTTTTTTTTCTTTTTTTTTTTAACCTTTTTCGTTTTTGTTTTATCTAATTTTTTTCTTTTGTGTTTCATTTCCTCTTATCTATGAATATTTGCTCAATTCTTTCTTTTATTCCACAGGACATTTGACCCCTTCATATTACCTTTATAAATCTCTCTCTCTCTCTCTCTCTCTCTCTCTCTCTCTTTCTTTCTTTCTTCCACTCGCACATAACTTTCTGTTTCCTTCTAGACCCTTTTTTCCTTCCCTCAGTTTATTTTTTTCTTTTCGCTTCACTCAAAAGGGAGGTCATTTTCAAAAAGAAAACCGTTAAAGGATATTTTTTTTGTCTTATTCTAATTTTCTGATTTTTCTTTTTTTTTCTTTTTTTTTTTTTTTGATGAGGGTGGAGGAATTATTGCCATCCGTACCTTTTTTTAATGTCCCGTTCTCATTTACTTTATGTGTTTAAAACAAATTTCTATGGCAGTTAATTCATTAAGAGAGTCTCCTGTTTGATTTGAACTTATTTCGGTCTGGATAAGAGTCCTGACCCGAAACCACCGATTCACAGCCTTTCATCTCTCGTCCAAATGATCAACAGATATCTTCCATATTTTGCAACTTCCTTTTATTTTTATTTTTTATTTTTTTATTTTTGTTTTTGTTTTTGTTTTTCCGCCATTTTCCTTTCTTCTCGCTTTCTGTTTTTCATTCTTTTCTTTCTATGATTTTCTTCAAGTTTCTTCATTCTCGCTGCTCTGTTTCCCTTTTGATTTTTTTTTTGTTTTTGTTTTTGTTTTTCTGCCATTTTCCTTTCTTCTCGCTTTCTTTTTTTCATTCTTTTCTTTCTATGATTTTCTTCAAATTTCTTCATTCTCGCTGCTCTGTTTCCCTTTTGATTTTTTTGTTTTTGTTTTTCCGCCATTTTCCTTTCTTCTCGCTTTCTTTTTTTCATTCTTTTCTTTCTATGATTTTCTTCAAATTTCTTCATTCTCGCTGCTCTGTTTCCCTTTTGATTTTTTGTTTTTGTTTTTGTTTTTCCGCCATTTTCCTTTCTTCTCGCTTTCTTTTTTTCATTCTTTTCTTTCTATGATTTTCTTCAAATTTCTTCATTCTCGCTGCTCTGTTTCCCTTTTGATTTTTTGTTTTTGTTTTTCCGCCATTTTCCTTTCTTCTAGCTTTCTTTTTTTCATTCTTTTCTTTCTATGATTTTCTTCAAATTTCTTCATTCTCGCTGCTCTGTTTCCCTTTTGATTTTTTTGTTTTTGTTTTTCCGCCATTTTCCTTTCTTCTCGCTTTCTTTTTTTCATTCTTTTCTTTCTATGATTTTCTTCAAATTTCTTAATTCTCGCTGCTCTGTTTCCCTTTCGATTTTTTTTATTCCATTTTTCATTTTTTTCACACCTTTTTTACTTTTTCTTCTCTTCTTTATTTTCCGTTTTGTTCTAGCTCTTTCTTTTTTTTCTTTTTCTCTTTCCGTTCGTTTTCTATTTTTTCTTCCTCGCTAAATTTACTTTCATCTTTTTCCTTCCTCTCCTTTATTTATATTTTTCTTTCCTTTCGTTCTCTTTCGTTTTCTTTCGTTTTTCTTTCTTTTTCCTTCGCCATCAATTTCTTTCTTTCTCACCTTTCCTTCCTTCTCTCCTTTCTTTCTTTCTTTCTTTCTTTTTTTTCATTCCATTTTTCATTTCTTCACGCCTATTAGCTTCTCTTTTTTTCTTCTTAATTTTTTTCTAGATCATTCGTTTTTTCTTTCTCTCCTTCTTTTCGTTCTGCTTGTCTTCTTTCTCGCTAAATTTACTTTCATTTCTTTTTTCCTACCTTTCCCTTTATTTAGATTTTTCTTCGCATTCGTCGTCTTTCCTCAATTTTTTCTTTTTCTTTCGCTTTCAATTTCTTTCTTTCTCCTCTTTCTCCCCTTTCCTTCCGTCCGTCATTATTTTTTTTTCTTTATTCTTTATAAAGACTGTCCGATACTGTCGTCGCCTGACACAGAAAAATTAGATTATTTTTTCTTTCATTTTCTCTGTATAATTTTCTATAAATGGTATTATTAGGTAGGTGCAAAAATAATGTCGTTTTCTCACATATTAACATATGTAAGAAAACGACATTATTTTTGCACCAACCTAATAATTTCGTTTAGAAACTGGAATATTAATAATCAATCAGTATTTTTATTTTGAAAAAGGTTCTTTTAAGTTAAACCTAATAATATTTATCCTTAAACTACTTCCCCCATAAAGAGAGGAGGAGGTTAAAAATCAGTAAATCGGGAGAGAAAGCAGCATACCCTAGCCAGTAAGATTGCCAAACCTGGCCTCTTTTTATTTTTACTTATTGATATTTATTTATTTGAGCCAATTCAAATATCTTGATTGATTATCAGTGAAACGGTTTCCAGAATCATATGATAATTGTGCCTGTCCCCTTATTTGTTAGTTACTTAGTTCCCACGACCGTTACGCCCTGTCAATACCTCATAAATAATGGACTTTCCGTTTTGCTCGCGTAGAAAGATAAAAAGCATATCAGAGACGCTACTTGGTTTCAGTGAAAAAAAGAAAGAAAGAAAGAAAGAAAGAAAGAAAGAAAAAAGAAAGAAATTTTTTAACGTCTCCTGCTAATACCTCGTAAATAATGAACTATTCCGTTTTGATAGCGTGGAAAGATAAAAGGCATATCAGAGACTCTACTTGGTTTCAGTGAAAGAAAGAAAGAAAGTTTTTAACATCTCCTGCTCATACCTCGTAAATAATGAACTATTCCGTTTTGATCGTGTAAAAAGATAAAAGGCATATCAGAGACGCTACTTGGTTTCAGTGAAAAAAAGAAAGTTTTTAAAGTCTCCTGCTAATACCTCGTAAATAATGAACTATTCCGTTTTGACTGCGTGATGAGTCAAAAGACGCTACTTGGTCTCAGTGAGAAAATGAAAGAGAAGTGAAGATAGAAGTCTTTAACGTCTGTTTCAGTGAAATGGAAAAAGTTGCCTATTCTGAATCTTTTCATATAGTACCCTCTTAATTCTTAAAATCAAAACCAGGATTCATATTTATGATTATTATTACAATATTTCGTTAAAGTTGCTAAGCTCAAATATTTAACAATACGATCGGGGAATTTCTACGGATATTTTATTATGGAAGAACTCGCCATAAGATTATCCAGTCATTAACTGAAGAATTGAGATTCGTCAGAAATTCCAAATAAGAAAGACCTTAAATTTTCACGGGCATTTTTCTAGTAGAAATAATTTCAAGAGCAACAAAATCAATGGCAGCTGTTCCAAAACAAAGACTCTGGAAAGTCAGAAACATCTGCCTGAAATCAAAGTTCAAACAGTTACGTGCATTGACCTTTTCGATCTTTTTATACGGATATTAAGAGCATAACTACAGCAAGAATTCAAAGAATGACAAATATAATACTACTGAATCTTCCAAATGACACCATCAAACCAGAAACAGGTCCCTAGGAAGACATCATATCTACCATTAAGAAAAGAAAGTTGAAATGCTATAGGCACAAAATTATTTTATTATAATTATTTTTGACACTAGAATTAATTTTTATTCATTTTTTTTATTAACACAAGAATGGACAAGATTAAAACGATAATTGATAGCGAGTCTTAACTCGGGCTTGGTAGAGGGTTTGAAGAGAAAAATGAAGGGAGCTAATAATGGAAGTAATTGGTCAGTACTAACACCTAAATTACCAATTCATAAAAAAATAACTGAGAGTAGAAAAGTCAAAGTTGATAAATAAACTAGAAAGTAATCAGAAAGTAAAAAAAATATTAGTCTTCAGGATAATTTTACAACACTAAATAAATACTAATACAGAAAATACTTTATAACTGTGGAAAAAGTTGAGAGAAATAAACGATACATATGTAATTACAAATAAATATAATAATTCTAATATATATACCGTCTTGGGTATGACGTTAAACTACATCCGCGTCCTGGGTAAGACGATAAACTATGTCCAACAGGCCTCTGATGAGGAGGTTTTAAGGAACGTGGAACCACCTCTTAATTGCTCGTGTTCCCAGGTCCACCCAGATCTGGGGTGGTAGCACCTGTTAGGGTCCTAGCTATAGGAAAATAGTTAACTATTACCAGTAATAATTTTTGGGAAAAATTATTACCAGCAATACAATTTTGAAGGAAGAATATTAACAGAAACAGATTTTTGACAAAACAAAATATTACCAGCAATAATGTATTTTGTTAGCATTGAGTAGCCCATTGGGGCTGGTGTGCCGTGGGACAAAATAAACCAAACCAATCTAAACCAAAGAATACATATTCTGTTCATACAAATCTACCCTAAAAATGTTGTCGGCATTAAATAACCCATTGAGGTTGATGTGCCGTAAAACAAAATAAACCAAACTAATATATATAATAAATGAAAAAAATAATAACAATTCTAATTTATATTAAATTATTTTATTACTTTTAAGTAAGTACCTTCACTAATTCGGTATACGTAAGGTTTGCAATGTTTTATTTTAAATGAAAAAGCTTTCTTAAAGCTTTCATTTTAGCTTTAATTGAAAACTAAAGGATTTAAAATTTACCATCTCCAGTAAGCAAAATACTCTGTGGTGTATTTCAAATAGAAGTTATAGTGATCGGAATCGATTTTTTTTTTCATTGAAATCGATCAACAGGCCATTTTTGACACCTTTGTAAACAAAAGTTAATTTTCAGTTTTAAAAATCTTGCAAAAATAGAATATATATTTCTGAAACGTTATTTGAGAAAAATAGCAAATTTAAATTAATCTGATGTGAAACAAATATACTTACTTATAGCATAAAATGTTGCATATAATCATTTCTTAACTCCTGTGTCTTGTTTTTCTGAAGTGTTAATCGATTTATTTACACTCGATTGACAGCCGAACGTGTTCATAGTTAAGTATGTCGAAGCAGACGATAATGTTTGAGGGTTTCTTTTTCGCCGTAAGAGCAGGGAACAATCCTTAAATCTATCATTTAAAGGTCGCCTTTAAATGCTGGATTTTTCGGTTTGTAAATCCATACTTCGGAAATTCTGCACGTAATCACACATACAAAAAACAAATCGAAATTATTTTTAAAATATTCGGGTTCGTCAAATGGTAATAAGCTTTACAATATATGATTAGTAAATATAGTTTTACTTAATAACAATATTTCCTAATAATTAACTTATTGAAAATGAATTTTAAAAGATTTAAAGTCTATGTAAATTATTCAATTTAAAATTGTAAAAAAAAAAAAAAAACTTTTGTAAAAATTCATTTTTCGTTTTTTTTTTCTTCAGTCAATATTGTCTTTAATATACATTATTCATAAAAGTAATTAAAAACTTCTCTAATTAAATAATGTCTTAGTTTTATTGCTTTTTTTTTTCAATTCAGAAGATTTTCAAAAAAAATTCAATGATTAAAATTCTTCAACGAATTCTGCTTTTAACTAATATAGTTACTAAAAAAAAATTTCTCGTTGAATTTCTCAAGTTTTCATAAAATTAATTAGAAATATTTTTACCAAGATTTTCTAGTAAAAATTTTAAAATTACTTTCATTCATTTGTGAATGTCCTGAAAATTAAAATCTGACAATCATTTGATTTTTGCAAGAATTTCCAAAATAATGTCTGTCACTGCAAAAAAAATGTCCAAAATTTGCTATGCTAAAAGTTAGTACAACCACTACCGAAAGAAAAAAAAATAATTAAAATTTCGAATGTTCTAAAAAGGAGAAAAAATTTAATAAAATAATAATAAAAAAAAAAAAAAAAAAAAAAAAACTTTGATTCTTTCTCTTAATAATAATATAAGGGATTTTGACAGTATGTTTTCATTGTGTTTGGAGCCTGTTTTCATCAGGGATTGCTGAGTTTTGTTTTTAACGTATTCATGGCGGTACATACTTTTAAAGCGTTTTTATTTACTTATCAATATTTATTTAAATAGCAATATTTGTCAGTGGTCTAATATTAAAGGCATAATAATACACCGGTGAGAATAGTATAGAAAAACGTTAGGAAGATTATCTAACGCCAACATTTCTAATAATGAGTACCAGCCTATAAGCTTACAATGAAAAGAAGTCCAAATTTGTAATACTGGCTTTAACCTGGACTTGAACCCTGGCCATTGTCGGTGTTGGTAATTGTGCAACT
The DNA here is from genome assembly GCA_963932145.1 of Acanthosepion lycidas. NCBI lineage: Eukaryota > Metazoa > Mollusca > Cephalopoda > Sepiida > Sepiidae > Acanthosepion > Acanthosepion lycidas. The sequence goes on from OZ010599.1 coordinate 23,019,735, forward strand.
GCTTCATCTTCTATTATTTTTTAATTGCTGTTGTGCGAATCAGCGCTCTTTTCATTATTACCTGATTAATTCTTTTGTAAGTACGATAGAAAATGACATGACGTTAACTGTCCCCAAAACGCCATTACTATTATTATTATTATTGTCGGTCTTCTCTTTCATTTTTTTTTATTCTTTTTCTTGTCGCTGTTCTATTAGTGTAACAAGTAGTTCCAATTAAATTTGCCGTTTGTTGTCGTCGTGTTTTCACACGCTCTATTGGTGACGTCCCTTGTTTCAACCGAATAAACCGCCATTTTACCGTCTACCACTATTATAAAGACAGAAAGAAAAAATTGACAAAAAAAAAAAACAGCAAGAAACGAGGCCTTTGTTTGAGATAAGTGGCGCCAAGGTTCTGATTCTAAAATTGAAGATTTCCAAATGAAAAGAAATGACGAGGAAAACAAAAAGAAAGAAAGAAAGCAAAAAAGAAAGAAAAAAGAAAGAAAAAAAGAAGAAAAAAAGAAAACAAAAAAGAAGAAAAAAGAGAAAGAAAGCAAAAAAGAAGAAAAAAGAGAAAGAAAGCAAAAAAGAAGAAAAAAAAGAAAGAAAGCAAAAAAGAGAAAGAAAGGTTTGCGGGAGAAACGCTTGAAAAATGCTGAACAGAAGAAAATAAAAAAGGACGAATAAAATTTTAAAAACGAATGTAAAGAATAATATTGAAACATAAAAAAAAAAATTGGTTAACTGATCTTTTTTACGGCTTATCAACCCGTTGTGATTTATCTAAAGCCGAAACATTTTGGGATTATAAGAATTTTTTCACGAGTGAATTTTGCATTAACAATATTTTAGAGATAACAATGAGTTTTTCAGATACAGGATCTACTATTTAACACATAGCTGAGGGGAACAGATATAAAAAGGACAAATAGATGTTAAAATAGAAACTATTTTAAATGTAAGATGAATAAGAAAATTAAAATGATTGAATATAAGGGATGAAATTTAATTTATAAATTAATTATATTAACGAAAAAGGAAAATATTGAATAAGACGAAAGTAAGCGAAAAAGTAATGGAATAGCAAAAGATGCCCTTCCAAATGCTAAGTGACTAAGAAAAAGGAAAATTCCCTTAGATTGTTGTACTGTGATATTTTTTTTTTTTTTTTCGTTATCATTTTTCCCAAACCAAGGCAATAAATCCACTAAGACACAAGGGGTTGCTCAGTGTGAAAGAATAAGAAAAAGAAAACATTATTAAGAAACGAGAACAAGAAAAGAAGAGAAAGTAAGAAGACCACAAATAACGATTGGCACCATATTTCTGGAGATCAAAGTTAACTTGAAAGCAAGAAGCCGGAAGAGAGTTCCACAAACGAGAAGTGCGATAAATAATAGCAAAGAACTTACGGTTATATCTAACCAATTAAACTGTAATATAATGAGACCTTGCCGCCAATCTAGTACTGCGCTTAAATTCATAAAGTCTAGACACCCTAGAGGAAGGCGCTATTCATTTTGAAAAATACAAAAATCTGGCACAAAGCCAAAAAAAGGGGATAGGGGAAGGTTGGTTTTCAATCTGTCTTATCTTAAATTTATCTAGCTACGATTACTGATCAAAACATACCACATTATTCCTTACACTAAAACAACACATTCTTACTTACCATTCTTAATACAGTCACCATAATGCCTCAAGTCTCTATGTAGTCCTAACTAGTTCTTATATGTACAATTTGTCTGTGTTGGAGGATAGAAATAACAACTTTTAAAAATGAAGCATCAATAAATGGAGGAAAATTCATCAGAAAAATTACCATGAAAGTATTTATCGAAAAGGCACGAAAAGGCTCCCTTACGATAGTGGGAAAGTAACTGGATCCGTAATATTAGGTCAGGACCAATAGCATTAATTATTTTTCTTTGGATTTTATAAAGTATCTCTAAAGGCATCATAGGTGGCAGAGCATAAGTGACAGCAATATTCGAAGAATGAACGAATGGTAGACATATAAATATGTAAGATAAATTTCTAGAAGGCACCGTGAAGTAATGGGTAGCGTCTCGGATTGAGGAATTTCAGTCGAAGCCATTACATTCACTTACGTGCTAATACCCTTGGAAAAGGTATGAATCCTCTTCTTCTTCCTTCCAGCTATGGATAAATAGTAGGACAGACCGGGTTCTATAACCTTGGAAACATAGCAACCTACTGCAGGCAAAAATCTGCCTCGTCAGTCATGTGTCACGCATAACTGACTGACCATGGGAAAGGTATGAATCCTCTTCTTCTCCCCCAATTATGGATGAATAGCAGGAGTGACCGGGTTCTATAGCCTTGGATGGCAACTGGTCTACCGCAGAAAGAAATCGCAACCTACTGCGGGCAAAAATCTCGTCAGTCATGCATCGAAAGATGTATCAACCTACTGCGGGCAAAACTCGTCAGTCATGTATCGAAAGATACATGATCGCCTAAGCGTGTATCACGCATGGCACATAACTGAATGACACTTAGAAAAGGTATGAATCCGCTTCCTCTCCCCCCAGCTATGGATAAATAACAAGAGATGTATCGTCAGTCATGTATCGAAATATACACGTGTATCACTCATGGCACATAACTGAATTTTGGAAAAGGTATGGATCCGCCCCTCCCCCTCCCCCTGCTATTGTTAAATAGCAAGGCAGATCGGGTTCTATAGCCTTGGATGGCAACTGGTCTACCGCAGAAAGAAATGGCAACCTACTGCGGGCAAAAATCTACCTCGTCAGTCATGTATCGAAAGATACATGATTGCTTAAGCGTGTATCACACATGGTACATGACTAAATGACACTTAGGAAAGGTATGAATCCGCTTCTTCTCCCCACCCCCCAGCTATGGATAAATAGCAGGAGAATCTGCCTCGTCAGTCATATATCGATCATATATCACCTACACGTGTATCATTCATGGCGCATAACTGAATCTTGAGAAAGGTATGAATCCTCTTCTTCTTCTATTGCTATTGGTAAATAGCAGGACAGATCGGGTTCTATAGCCTTGGATGGCAACTGGTCTACCGCAGAAAGAAATGGCAACCTACTGCGGGAAAAATCTGCCTCGTCAGTCATGTATCGAAAGTGTGTATCACGCATGGCACATAACCGACTGAAGATAGATTTCTAGAGAGAGAAATTGTCTAGCCTAACACAGTGAAACAACTGTCGTATAATAATCGAACGTGACCAGTACTTGAACGAGGGTAGTACGATGAAAACATTGTTGACTTGTGATTTTGCGCTAGCATAACCATCCTCATCGAGAGCTTCCGGACCGTTTCGTCGACCCAATTTTACTCATGAGGGTTGGAGCTTTCCGACGGTGCAGCACGCTGAGACGGTTTTAGTACTTAAAATGGCGGTTTATTCGGTCGTAACAAAGCAAGACACCAACAGAGCGTGTGATCCCACGACTACATCAAAAGACAGGTTTCATTGGAACCACTTGCTACAATGACAGAACAGCGGCGAGAGAAAACGCAAAAAGGAAGAGAACACCGACAATAATAATAATAATAATAATAATAATAATAATAATAATAATAATAATAATAATGCCCATCAAAATATTACTGTTTCCTATTTAAATTTTCTGGTGAATCTTAATTCTTAAATTAATGATTGAATAAGCTCATGGTGTGGTCTGCGACAATAAAATATCCGTAGAAATTTCTCTATCGCATCGTTAAATATTTGAGCTTATCAACTTTAACAGAATATTGTAATAGCAATCATAAATATGAATGATGATCATTATTTTAAGAAGTAAGGGGGTACAAATGAAAAGATTTGAAATTGACAACTGTGTCCATTTCACTGAGATCTCCCATCTTCTCTTCTTTCTTGCTTTTTATTCTTTCATTTTCTCACTGAAACCAAGTAGCGTATTCCCTATGTGTTCTGTTTTTCCGCGCAATCAAAACGGAATTCTCCATTATTTATGAGGCACTCGCAGGAAACGTTAAACACCTCTATCCGTCCTCTCCTTCGCGTCCTTGGTAAGACGATAAACTACATCCGCGTCCTTGGTAAGACCATAAACTACATCCGCGTCCTGGGTAAGACAATAAACTACATCCAACAGCAAGGCTTCTGATCAGAAGGTTTTGAGGAGCGTGGAACCACCTCTTAATTGCTGGTGCTCCCAGGCCTGCCCTGATCCGGAGTGGTAGCACCTGTTAGGGTCCTGACTATGGGTAAATAGTTAATCCTCCAAACACTATGAAAGTGTAAAAATAGTTTTTAATACCAGAAATACAGTGTAAAAAAATTATTACAAGAAATACATTTTGAAAAAAATTACCAGCAATACACTTTTGGAAAAAAAATCTTGTCAGCATTAAATAACCCATTGAGGTGTTGATAACGTTGAGACGGTTTTAATATTTAAAATGGCGGTTTATTCGGTCGTGACAAAGCAAGAGACCAACAGAGCGTGCGATCCCACGACTAAATCACAAGTGTAACCCGGATATAAGAGAGTTGTCGGGACCGGAGAATAAGTCTCTTATATCCGGGTTTCTCTTATATCCGGGTTTGGTCTATTTCATATACATTAACACAGGCTCTAATTTGGGACCAGAGAAAATCTCTCTTATATCCGGATTTCTCTTATATCAGGGTCTCTTATATCCGGGTTACACTGTATAAACCAAATAAAACCAAACCGCCCTTTCCTTCCCTCCCTCCTTCCCTATCCTTCCTCACTTCCTTTCTTCCCTGTCTTATTTTCGCACCGAAAAGAAGTAGTAACTTTCCCTCTCTTTCCATACAATCAAAACGGAATAGTCCATTATTTATGAGGCTATAACGTCAAAAAGGCTGTTTTCTCTCCTGAGGAGTTATTGATGCTGAAGACATATATATTCATAGTTATAAGAATGATCCTGAACAAAAAAAATTAGCATTTTCTATCGAGTGCTCTAAGAAGGACAATTCAAGATCAAATTTTCCAAAAAACAGAAACAATGAACAGCGATTGGAATGAAAACAATTAAGGCATCTTCAGAGAATGTGGAATTAGTAAATACTAAACATTTCAAATACTTCGGTTTATAGATCTGATATAACAAATTTAGTAAATGAGATAATCATACTGAACATAGAATAGGCTGCAGCAGGAGTAGTTTCGTTAAAAGCGAAAACATTAACCTAAGAACTCGTGTCATGTTCTTGACTTCAGTCACTTTCTCAACGGTGTACCTGGTTTTATTCTGTCTTTTCTACAAATAAGGATACGGAACATAGAATAGGCTGCAGCAGGAGTAGTTTCCTTAAAAGCGAAAACATTAACCTAAAAACTCGTATCTTGTTTTCAACTTCAGTCACTTTCTAAACAGTGTACGTGGTTTTATTGTCTTTTCTACAGATATTTTCATGGCAATTTTTCTGACGAACTTTCTACGTTGATGCCTGGACTGCATGAATTGAAGCGTGCTACTGGATTGGCAATTAGGTCCGACCGTTTTACTGTTGAACTAGCTACATGCAACCATATATTTTGTGCGAATAGTTTTTTCTCACACTTCTCACTTTTGGAACTACCTTCCGTTTTCTTGATTCCCTGTCTTCAAATTTTTAAATACAATGCCAATTGCCATCTTCTGTAATCATGAATTCTGTTCTTTTATTGTCCTTTATCCTCACATCCCCTCAAATTTCCTCATTCTCTTTCGCTCCCGGTAATCTCATGCGCCCTAATGGCATTAACGCTTTGTTTGTGAGTGAAATGATTTTAAAAAATAACAAACAAAAAAAATATCTTGAGCTCTACAGAGAATAAAAAAAAATGAAGCAGTAGTACCGGTTATTATAGGTGCACTAAGAGCCTGACACAGAGTTTGGGAGCATTGTATATCTAAGGAATCGACACTATCCAGACGACAGTATTGCCAAAATCGATAAGGATTAGGAGAGTGACAGCACTTTATCTCCCATGAAAGCCAGTAGAGTCTTCTTTTATGTACCGTGTTCCTACAAGATGCTGACGGCAAGCTCTCCACAACTTCCTATCCTTTTTTTGCTTTAAGTAACCTTTGTCCCCTAACTGTCTCTTCCAGTCCTTGTTCTGTTATCCACTGACACAAACTCGCTAAGTACATTATATGGTTGTTTCCCTGTGCCTTGCTTGCCTTTAATGTCCTCTGAGTGTCAAATTCTCTACGTCTCTTTCCTCGTTGTGTGTCCTAGAGATTTCAAGTGTCTCTTCCTGATTGTAAATATGATTAATCTTTTTGTTTACATCTTCCTCAAAATTTCCTCTTTACATTCATACTCCGCCCATGTTATTCTCAGCCTCCTTCTGTAGAGCCACATTTCTGTTACCCCAAGCCTGTGAGGAAATTGTCCAGTATTCATTGCCATATAGGAAGAGTGATTTTACATAACAATTCACCACTTCTTGTTTCTCCGTTTCTAATGAAATGTTCTTGTTTCTAAATACTTGTTATTTTTTAGATAGCATCTTTTGATATTCCAATACTGCTTCGGATTTCGGTGTCACATTTTTCATTATCTGTTAAAACACTTCCAAGATATTTAAACTTCTCTAATTTTGAGATCTCCAGTCCCTTTCTAATATTGACTGCAGTTTTCTTAGAAAACTTCTGTTGTTGATAGTGTAGAAAGTAGGGTGCTGATAAATATGTACCATAGCATCTGTCTATATTTCTGAGATATGGTATTATGTACACTGTTTACATTATTCGGACCATTGTCTTCATCTTTGTCGCCATATTTATCACAACGTTTCGGCCTTTCAGTATCTGTCTATATTTCTGAGATGAGGTATTATGTATATTATTTATATTATTCAGTCTATTGTCCTCATCTTGGTCGCCATATTTATTAAAACGTTTCGACCTTTCAGTATCTGTCTATATTTCTGAGATGAGGTGCACTGTAGTAGTCTGTTCTAGTTCCACGTGCCATGTCTAATGGATGTCAGTTATCACTTATCTCCTGTTAATTCCCCGCAAAAGATATAAATCCAAGATAACTCAAGGATCCATGGCAAAGTGGATAAATGCATTAGTTAGATTCAGTGACAGGACCCAAAGAGTGTGAGTTCAATACCTGGTTAAGGCGGGGAAGAACTTTGTAAAAAAAAAAAAAAAGAGGGAGGCGATGGCACGTCTGTAAGAGAGCGACTGCAGACGAGATGCCAGATGAGGGCCAATTACGTTGCATATCTGTCTCTGGATTTTATCAAGAACCTTGAGACAAACAGAAGGAGCTCCAGACCATATATTGCCGCAATGCTCCATAAGGGCGAATGTTTGATTTATTTGTTTTATTTTTCCTTTTTTATCTTTATTTTTATAATCTCAACTCGGTACCTCCACAGATTCACTACAAAATGAGCAGACATGATGAAAAAAGGCCCCAAATCTAATAAAAACAAAGTTTTATCGTCAAAACCTTTATGTTATTATTAAGAGGAAAACCCAAAGGACTTTTTAATTATTAAATTATAATTTGTGATTCTTTTTAGAATTAATTGTAAAGATAAAATCATAAATTACTCTTGTAGAAAATTGATATAATGGAATATGCATACACCTGTGTTCCCCCTCACTGGAATATAATTGGCTGGTGTCCGTCATAAATACAGACGTACGTGTAGGTACGACAGAGTTAAGGCTATGACGACGTCCATTGGACTACACCATTGGCTATCCTATTGGTCTACACCTATTTCCTGCGACTACGACGAGTACCAGTCGATTACTGCTAGCGTTTCTACTTGGTTACAGTAGCCAAAACCACTTAGCTATTTCGATCAAATATATCCCTTTCTGGGACATATCAAAAATATAACCAATCCAATTGCAAAATTATTTAAATATTTCTATCATTTTTTGACGATACAGGTTGACTAGTGAATGAGTAAAAGATTAAATACCATTATTTTTTTTTCTTCCAATTCTTGGGCCGTCAAAGAGTTCTTTTAAGTCTTACTTCTTGTGGTAGTTTGCTTTCTTTAAGTTTCTTAATTTTTCTGTCTGTCTTTGCCTAAGAATAATATCCTTTTGCGATGACACCATTTTCTTGCTTAAAATATTGGAAAGGACATTGCCAAATCAAATCCTTTATGTACATTGGCCTCGTAAATTTAGGCGTAGTAATGAGTTAGCATCTAGCTCTCATCATTTTACAGTTGAAATTGCTAAGTGTAAGTGCAAGTTCTGTTCTAATGGCTTCTCCTCTCGCGTTTCTCTGCCATGAAATTCAATGCCAAATTCTTGCTCTTCTGTCAACCACGATCTTCAAAAATTTAAATGCAACTTCTGTCTCCTTGAATTCTGTTCTTTTTATAGTTCTTTTTCCTCAGTAACGTTTTATCAGGGGGTTTTTTTTTCACTCTTGGTAAACCATTGCGTTTTAGTGGCTTTATCACCTTGACTGAAGTGAAATGATTAAAAAAAAAGATATAAATTCGGGATTACTCAGGCAAATACATATAACCGATAATACTGACTGAATATACCACTATTTATTTTTTTTAATTCTACTGCTATACTCGTTAATGTTAACCCTATTGGATATTCTGGATTTTATATGAAACAGTTGTAATATAATCTTTAAATCTTGTTTTTAATTTATTTGCTATTTTTGTTTTTGTTTTTGATGTAATTCTGACTTTTTTTATTCATCATAATACCCGAATTATGTACAGGTAGCGCAACAGTTATGGTCACGGAAACTGGAATGGTCGAAACGAGTTCAAATTCCAGCCCAGTCTGTTGCATTCTTCTTCGCTCAAATGCCCTTCGGAAAAGCATGAATGCACCTCTCTTTCCCCCATCTATGGGTTAAATAGTAGCATATACTAGTTCTTAGTCCAAAAGATTGAGTTCGAATTTCTGGGAATCATAATGAGGAAAGACGGCTTGGAGAATTTAATACTCACAGGACATAAAGCAGGAGAGGCAAATGGGAAAAGCTAGTAACCTTACTTAACGACATTGTTTGAATGGATGGCCGAGCAGGATTAAAGAGAGATAATAAAAAGTCAAACGTTGCTTAGAGTGGCACTGGGCAAGATGTGGAGAGGAAGGAACACGGGGTCAACTGCTAAGAATGTCAGTTCACTGTGTCGTGCGAGACAATTTTTCTCTCCAGAATCTATCTTACATATCTATAAGTCTACCATTCGTCCTTGCTTGTCCGGTGCCTCTTAAATTTACCTAGAGCTCCTTGATAAGATTCAAAAAAGAATAGGAAATATTATCAGTCCTGATCTGGCAGCTCGGCTTCAGTCACTTTCCCCACCGCCGTAAGGCTGCTAATCTGTGTCTTTTCTATGAATAATTTCATGGTAATTGTTCAGATGAGCTCTTCGCTATGGTACCTTGACTTTTCGAATTTAAACGCAGTACGAGACTGACGTCGAGATCTCATCACTTTGTAATTGAGCTGGCGAGATGTAACCGTAAATTGTAGGCTAACAGTTTCTTTTCTCACTCTTTTCGCTTGTGGAACTCTCTCCTGGCTCCATGCTTTCAAGCCAACTTTAATCTTCAAAAATTTAAATGCAATGACAATCGCTATCTGCTGTCCTTCTGATTACTCTTTCTTCTTTTCACTCATTATTAATGTTTTTGTTCCTAATTCTTCCACACCCAATAACCCTCTTGTGTCTTAGTTCCTTTATTGCCTTGCGTGGGGTGAAACCGATCAAAAAAAGTGAAGGATAACACTGCATTAAAAACGCTAGAGAAGGCAAAACAATCGATTATCTTTCTCAATGGATCATGGCAATTCACAGATAATAAAGAAAACGAACGTGTGGAGAGCCATAATCCTCTGTGCCCAGAAGAGACACGACATTAAATATACTTCGCAATTTTGACGTTTGCGACCGAGTCAAGTGTACGGATAGTTCCGGGAGGAATACAAAACTCAAACGTCTTCATTGAAGATCTGGTTTCGAATCTACTTCACAGGCATCTTTTCTTTTTTCCAAAAAAAAAAATATTTGGCTACGGTTATACATTTGAGATTTCATTAATACGACGTTTTGCTATCAGATGCCCGTTGGGACGAAAACATTGACATTGTGTCTTTTTTTCATATGAAATTTATACCTGACAATGGGACGACATTTACACAACAGAAACGGAAGGGACTTTGGCCACCAGAACTCAGGGGTGTCATTTTCCTCCGAGAGGATGACAAAGGGAATTCTCGCGGTATTTTGATAGCCACGAGACTTGAATGAAGAATTAGATTTGACTAGTGTCGCTTTAAGAAAAGCAATGAATTTTGACTGATGGTTAACTCTTCTCTATTTTTCTTTCTTTCTTCTACTCTTTCTTCTGTCTCTCTTTCTCTCTCTCTCTCTCTCTATTCTGTTTCTTTCTGTTTATCTCTCTCTCTCTATTCTGTTTCTTTCTGTTTATCTCTCTCTCTCTCTCTCTCTTGCTTTTCTCACCTTCTCTCTAATACATCTATCTGTCTACATTTACACATTATTTCTCTCGCACGCACTTTTCTCTTTTTGCCTCTCTCCTGCTACTTGTCTATTTATTCCTCCCTTTTATCATATCCTCTTTTTCATTGTCTCTCACTTCGTTCACTTTTTAACCGTCTCTTCAACCTTTTTTCTTTCTCCTTTTCTCCAACAGATAGAGAGAGAGACTGACAGACATTAACATAATGAGATAGATAGATAGATAGATAGATAGATAGATAGATAGATAGCCATTAACATACTGAGATAAATAGAGACACAGACAGATAGATATTAACATACTGAGACAGATAGATAGATAGATAAAGAGAGAGACAGACAGACAGATATTAACATACTGAGATAAGATAGATAGATAGATAGATAGATAGATAGATAGATAGATGCAGACAGACAGACATTAACATACTGAGATAGAGAGAGAGACAGACAGACAGACATTAGCATACTGAGATAGAGAGACAGACAGACATTAACATACTGAGACAGATAGATAGATAAAGAGAGAGACAGACAGACAGATATTAACATACTGAGATAAGATAGATAGATAGATAGATAGATAGATAGATAGATAGATAGATAGATAGATAGATAGATGCAGACATTAACATACTGAGATAGATAGATAGATAGATAGATAGATAGATAGAGACAGACATACATTAACATACTGAGATAGATAGAGAGAGAGAGACAGACAGACAGACAGACAAACAGACATTAGCATACTGAGATAGAGAGACAGACAGACATTAACATACTTAGATAGAGAGAGACAGACAGACATTAACATACTGAGACAGATAGATAGATAAAGAGAGAGACAGACAGACAGATATTAACATACTGAGATAAGATAGATAGATAGATAGATAGATAGATAGATAGATAGATGCAGACAGACATTAACATACTGAGATAGATAGATAGATAGATAAATAGATAGATAGATACAGACAGACATTAGCATACTGAGATAGAGAGAGAGACAGACAGACAGACAGACATACAGACATTAGCATACTGAGATAGAGAGACAGACAGACATTAACATACTTAGATAGAGAGAGACAGACAGACAGACAGACAGATATTAACATAATGAGATAGATAGATAGAGAGAGAGACTGACAGACAGACATGAACATACTGAGATAGATAGATAGATAGATAGATAGATAGATAGATAGATAGATAGATAGATAGATCACATATTGTAAATAATTTTTCTCTCACACTTCAACTGTAGGTTTATTTCTATCTGAAGACTTCTGCCGTGGGGCACAAATATATATATATATATGTGTGTGTGTGTGTGTGCGTGCGTGTGTGTGTGCACGTGCGTGCGTCTGTGTGTGCGTCTGTGTTCTTGAAGTACAGCTATTACTTTTTCAAAAATGTTAACTTATGCCACAGATTTTTTCTTTATCAAGGGAAATGTAGTGATTTTATTTTGCAACGAGTGTTTATAAACAAAATAAATATATCGTTATTTTTTTTCAAACTTTAAGAACGCTCATAAATATTCATCAGGCTAACTGAAAAGTCAAGGTAAATTATGGAAGATGCTAAGTGATGTAATTTAATATTTAATAAACAAAAGTGCATAAATGTTTCTTTTTTCATAATGTAATTAATATATATATATTATTTTAGTTTGGGATTCATTTATGTATTATCTATCTTAAATAATAGGTTATGAATTTAACCGTTTTGTATTATTTTTTAAATCTTATATAAGGGTGTTTCATTAAGCCGGATTATATATAAGGGTGTTTCATTAAGACGGATTCTATCAAAGGGTGTTTCATTAAGACGGATTATATATAAGGGTGTTTCATTATGACGGATTATATGTAAGGGTGTTTCATTGAGACGGATCAAAAATGGTAATAAATCAGTGTTATTGGTGAAAATATATTTATTTCTCTATTGGATTATGTTATTTAAGCCATGGCAATTATGCGTGAAAAATAATATCGCACAAATGTCCGCCAAATCTGAAAGGAAAAGAAAAATTTCATTAGACACTTAAACTTAATTCACATTTAAAATCGATCCAAGTTATTTGGATAGACTTTATTTTGATAAGGTTAGATAGCGGCACTCTCAAAGATTTTTCTCTAAGAAAGTTACCTTCTCTTTTAATAAGTGTAACATTCTTTAGATCCAAGTTGTGGGTGAATTTATTTTCATGCATGCCAAATGCACTTGATAAATTGTTTAATATAAGATCCTTTTTGTGTTCATAGAGTTTCCCCTGTGTATTGTACCGAGCACTTCTGACTGTTTCTTTTTATGTATACTTGCTTCAGAAATATTATTGTCATGTATATTTTTGGTTTATATATATATATATATATATATATATATATATATATATATATATTACACAATAAAATCTAAAATTACTTCATATCAGGTGGGGATAGATCTATTTCAGCCAACACGAAGTACGTCGGTCTTATTCAGCCCCGGTAGATAGACTATGCTCGTATCTGAATTCGAGATTTAAAATTTAACTCTGACAGCAGTCGAAAAATAAATACAGAACCTACCCATATCGACGTCTCAGTAAGAAGAAAAGCCCAAAATACCAAAGGATTTATTGCCTTTACTATATATATATATATATATATATATATATATATATATATATATATATTATGATTACTTTTTTTAAATATTTCATCGCTACATAAAAGTTCTCATGTTTCAAAAACAGGGGCTAAGAACTTCAATTTAATTATAAAAATTAAATTGAATTAAAGTATCAAGCTCTGTTTCATCTTCAAGCGAAATTTTTGGAATTGCTTGAAAATTTCGCTTATATATATATATATATATATATATATATATATATATATATATATATATATATATATATATATATATATATTATGAAATGGACAAAGTCCGACAATTATTTTAAAATATTTTTTTTGTTTATACGTTCGATTCCTGTCGGAAGACTCATATTTTCTATGAAAATTTCTCAGACATTCAGGCCGGTAAATTTCTTAATACTGTTTATTATAAACAGAGCATTTACATAAATATTTGTATCTATAAAAAGAACATATAAACATAAAAAATGTCTTAAAATATATATATATATATATATATATATATATATATATATAACTATAAATTTTATATATTTATATATATATATAACTATAAATTATATATATATATATATATATATATATATATATATATATATATATATATATATATATAATTTATAGTTGATACCTGTATTTGAATAAATGCTTTTTTTTATTTGTTTAATAGTAGTATATTTATTTATATTTTCATCTACCGGCCTGGATATTCGAGAAATATTTAAAAATATGCAATTTCCGGCAGGCTTCTAACCTGAGTTCCACTAGGGAAAACCGTCATTAGATCTGACGTACTTTGACATTTCAGCCGCAGAGAAAATTCCATTCTTAGAATTCCTTTACGTTAGGATACGAAACAGTGTATATAATCGAGAATCGGGGGGGGGGGACTGTGTTCAAAAGCATTATTTGGACTTTGCTTGGCCTTAGGCTCTCTGTAGTCGAGAGGTCCAAGCATGCCAGGAAAATGTTAAGCAATTGAATGACAAAGTGCAAAAAAACGGCTAGAAGTCCTTCCGCGGACTAAAATAACGTTTATTACTGATCTACGATGAGGGAGAGATATAAGTCCAAGCCTGGCTTATAATTATAAACCGATGGGGAACGCTGAAATTGTGAGAACGATGAATTTTAAAACATTTTTTAGTTTAATTTGTTTCTTTTTCTTCAGACGTGTCTAGGCATAAAGTCTCGCCGATCTCACTCATTCAGTTTCCCTACACTTTTGTTTTTGTTTTTATAATTTTTGGTTTTCGTTTTTAAGATCCTACTTTGTGATAATGGAAGATACGCCAAGAAAGGTGCCAGTTTACCATGGATAATTTAACAATCTGAGCACTTTCTTACCAAATTGCCTTAGTAAATTGCTTTCTGCTTTTAAATCAAAATTATGGTAAGACTCATTACAATGAGCGACTAATGAATTGACTGTGGGGTTTTATAAAAGATCTCTTTTGTCTTCATATAATATTTTATTTAAATTCCTCGATGTCTCTTCTATGTATTCCTCGTGGCAGTCATTACAGGCTATATAGAGTAAACACATGCTACAGGTTTTAGATTGCTATTTGTTTTTTATTAAGTGACTTATTAATTAAATTTCGTGTTAAATGTTAAATAATTGAGATATCGGAGGAGCTTTAAAGTATTTCAATATATTTCTCCTCTTCATATAAATATTAAGAGCTATAAATTATGTGTGCTCTTAAATAGAATCCAGTGATTATTGCGGATTGTATTTTGTTATTATGGTAAGAATAGAAATTTACGAGATCATTTACAAATTTGTCGCATTCTCTGTATATAAAGATTCGCGGCTCGTATAAAGGAATGAGTTCGTTACATTTACTTACATGCAAATAGCCTTGAGAAAAGGTATGAATCCATTTCTTTTAAACCCCCCACACACCTACCTTAGCTAGTGATTAAATATTCTAGAAGGACAACATGAAGTGGGCTGTCTGGAAACCCTGTGACACACTATCGGTACCAATTCTATGTACTCAGTTCTTCCGAAAAGTGTGGATGGTTCTGCACAAGCCTTCAACATTATAATCAAATAGAGATAGGCATGTAACGTTTTCTTCAGTGGGAAAAGAGTTTTTAGGTGGAAAATTCATTGCCTACAGGGCCGCGTAAAGTTTGAAATCTGTCAAGGCAGGAAAGAGTGGATTGAACAGCTCCAGTTGGGATATATAATCGATGTTTGCTGTTTGGTATTTCCAAGTCTGACTTGACAGATATGAGATATATAAATCTGCAGCCGCTAATGTCCGCCATGTTTCCCTGGTGTCAATTGATTGTTTCAACAGCGTAGATCAACACAACATCGTGCGCCGGCGAAACGGAACGGATCATACGAATAATCGGCTGACTTTTGAGCCGTTCCACTTGCCATCCATTGAACATACATGAGATCTGCGGCGGGTCTCACTAAATTTCCCGCTGCTTACACTCAACAGACGTAACTCCTTCCCTGGGCAGTCTTGGCACGTGCCTCGATAGATATAGCCACGCAACAACTCCAGTATTTTGGAGATTTCATGCCAGATCACGTAACCGCCATTATTGAGGATAACGAACAAAATTACATCTTATTAAGCATCATTCTCCTCCTTCTCTGTCTGTCAGTCTGTCTGTCTGTCTATCTCTTTCTCCCTATATATATATATATATATATATATATATATATACTCGACACTTCCGTCGAATTCGACGTATGAGAGTCAAGCAGATCAGTTCCTAGGAAACTGACAGCCCGACAACAGCACATGATTTGATTATAGTGGAGAAGGTTTCATGCAGGACCGCCCACACTTTTTGAAGGGAAAAATATAGAGACCTGGTGCACTAAGTGCCACAAGGTCCCCAAACGACCCTCCGCAGGTTTTGTATTCAGAGTTGTCCTTCTCCTAGACCAGTTGCCATCCTTGGCTATAGAACCTAGTTTGTTCTGATGTTTACCCATAGCTGGAAGAAGAGGATTCACACCTTTCCCAAGGGTACTAGCACGTAAGTGAATGTAATGGATCCGACTGGAACTCCGATTCCTCAAACCAAGCCGTTATCCATTACTCAACCGCGCCTCCTTTATATTAGGTTGGTGCAAAAATAATATCGTTTTTTGCCGTATTTTTTAACGTCAAAAAACGATATTATTTTTGCACCAACCTAATATATATATATATATATATATATATATATATATATATATATATATATATATATATTCTTTTACTTTAAGTACTGCAGTTTAATTATTGCGTGGGCATTAGTTTTAGAAGAGTGATTTTCTCAAATGTTTGCTCGTCTGTAGCAGTTTTGTGGTATTACTTTTCAGTGTAAGCAATGATATCTGGTTGATGTAGATTATACAAGCCTCGCTTGATAAATAAAGTTTCAAATTTTTAAAAACAAGGTTTTAAACATTATACTGTACTCGTATCAAAGTTATGTTCATTCCTCTTCAAAACTTCGTGGGTTGATTCAGGATTAAGGTCTCCAATCCTATAAAACAATTTTTAGCCGAGATAAAATAATTAAATTGGTATCAAAATGAAGTCGTTTTATTTCCCTTCAAAATGACG
Organism: Acanthosepion lycidas; assembly: GCA_963932145.1. NCBI lineage: Eukaryota > Metazoa > Mollusca > Cephalopoda > Sepiida > Sepiidae > Acanthosepion > Acanthosepion lycidas. The sequence goes on from OZ010599.1 coordinate 23,036,461, forward strand.
ATTGTTGATTAATAAGATCTAGAAAAAAAATCAATTTTTAGCATCGATAGAATAATGAAACTGATATAAAAATAAAGCAAATTCATTTCTCTTCAAAATTTCTTGGTTGATTCCTAATTAAGGTCGCTAATCCTATAAAACAAGTTTTAACCTAGACAGACTAATGTTACTATTATCAAGAATGAAGTGAATTTATATCTCTTCCAGATGCCGAGTGTTGATTGATAATTAAAATCTCCAACCGCCATAAAACAAGTTTAAGCCTAGACAGAATAATGAAATTGGTATTAAAATGAAGTCAATTTATATCTCTTCAAAATGGCGGGTGTGGATTGTTTACTAAGTTCTGCAATCTTATAATACAATTTCGACACCAGATAAAACAATGAAACTGGTGACAGAATGGAGTCAATTTATTTCTCTTCAAAATGTCGAGAGTTCATTGATAAGTTGAACCGTTGTACTTACCAATTTTGAACCACACTGAACATATATCCCATACCCAAGTTTTAGGTCAGATAGAATAAGAAATTTTATTTCTCTATAAATTTACATGCCGACTTTTTATTTAGTTTCTGATTCACTTTTGATTTAACTGCGCGCAGAAATTTTCAACTTCGGCATCGGTTGAAAAATGTTAACTTTCAACGCCTTTTTCAATTTTAAAAAGAACCAGAACTCTTATGCAGTCAAATCGGGGCTGTACAGACGAATAGATATTCCTCTATGTGTTATGTCCCTCCAGGACGTTTCCGATAATGGCTCTCCGCAACTTCTTTTTTTTCAATTTTGAAAAGAACCAGAATTCTTATGCACCAAATCGGGGCAGTACAGACAAATAGATCTTCCTCTATGTGTTATGTCCCTCCAGGACGTTTCCGATAATGGCTCTCCACAACTTCTTTTTTTTCAATTTTGAAAAGAACCAGAATTCTTATGCACCAAATCGGGGCAGTACAGACAAATAGATCTTCCTCTATGTGTTATGTCCCTCCAGGACGTTTCCGATAATGGCTCTCCACAACTTCTTTTTTTTCAATTTTGAAAAGAACCAGAATTCTTATGCAGTCAAATCGGGGCTGTACAGACGAATAGATCTTCCTCTATGTGTTATGTCCCTCCAGGACGTTTCCGATAATGGCTCTCCACAACGTCTTTTTTTCAATTTTGAAAAGAACCAGAATTCTTATGCAGTCAAATCGGGGCTGTACAGACGAATAGATCTTCCTCTATGTGTTATGTCCCTCCAGGACGTTTCCGATAATGGCTCTCCACAACGTCTTTTTTTTCAATTTTGAAAAGAACCAGAATTCTTATGCAGTCAAATCGGGGCTGTACAGACGAATAAATCTTCCTCTATGTGTTATGTCCCTCCAGGACGTTTCCGATAATGGCTCTCCACAACTTCCTATTCTTTGTTGCACTTAATAAATTTTGTCTTTATGTTATATCTCTTATCCCGCCATCCATTAACTTGTTATGCATTGGTTTCCACGATTCCTCTTGCATTCAATCTGTCATGTGAGTACCAAATTTTCCAAGCCCTCTTTCTTTATTATTCTTCCCCAGAAATTTCAACTGTCTCTTCCCAATGTTAAATATAAGTGTACTTTTTGTTTCCATTAATCTAAAACGATATAGCTGCTCGCATATTCGGTCTGTGGTATTCTCATCATCTTTCTGTATAGCCACATTTCTTTTGCTGCATGTCTCTTTATCTTTGGCAATATTACCCAGCATTCAATTCCATATAGCAGGACTAATATTAAATAACAGTTCAGTACTCTTTTCTCTATTTCTAACGAAATTGTACTGTTTCTTGATACTTTGCGTAGCTTTAGGAAGATATCGTTCGCTATCCAAATGTGTCTTCAGATTCCGTCTTCTGTTAAAACACTTCCCAGATATTTAAATTGTTGTACTTATTTGATTTCGGTATCTCCAACCACCAAGCTTTCTGTTTTCATACATTTGATGTTTAATCTTTTCTTATCGCTTTCCTTCATTGCCTTCTCTAGGGGTTCGTGTAGTTCCCGTTAGCTGTCTCCCATCAACATTACGTCATCTGCATATTCTAGCTGGTTAAAATTGCGGCCGCCAATAATGAATCCTGCTGAGGCTTCTAATTCGCTCAGAATTGCCTCACTGTATAGGTTGAATAAGTCCGACGAGAAGACTCATCCTTGCCGCACACCCCTTTCTATTTTTGCATATTTACTGAATTCATTTTCTATCGATATGAATGCGGTTTGCTCCTAATATAAGTTTATTCTAATATCTTTCCCAAATATTACCCAAGCGCCACAAAAGTACTTAATGGCGTACTTAGTCAAACGCTTTTGAATAATCGATAAAACATGGGTACACATCCTTCTGCATTGCTTTTTTTCTGATATACACCCTTGTGCAAACTAATTGAAACGACTGATTTAGATTCGTTTCTTTCACTATACGGTCAATATAGGGTGTAATCGATTTCTATTTTTCCTCAGATTAGGTCATTTGCAGTGGTGTGCAGTGATATGAATCTATTTTCGGGGTGTATGTATATTTGGCCTTGAAAAATATTGCGTCATCCATGGTTGCATCAGATTTTAATCCCGCCCAGACACTATTGTCTTGACTGTCGATTAGTTGTCCCACGGCCATTGTCTGCGATGGATGTTACTTCAAGAAAGCGTACGAAAATTGTAACGCTGCACGAACACACTGGCAAACCTTATCAGTGAGCAAATCAAGGTACTATAGACTGGCTCGGAATCTCTCCTGATTTGAATCCAGTCGAGAATCTGTGGTCCATTTGCAAGGAACGACTTCGTAGAATGGACATACAAAGTACTAACGTGTACACTGGGTCACGTTTCGTTGAAAAAATACCAAAAAAATGGAAATAACAACATAATTATTCGTTTTGTTTCAATTAATTTACACAGGGGTGTAAATCTGAGCATAAATATAGCATTCCTTGTTCCAGTGTCTTTAACGAACTCGCACTGTTCTTGTCCTATTTCTGATCTAATTCGATGTCAAGCTCTCATCAGAATTCAGCTGATAAGTTTTGTAATACGGCTCATTAAGCTGATGGAGTTCGCATTCGTTTGCACTTGGCTTCTTAAGCAGTGCTATGGCAATCGATCTACTTAGGTCTTCCGGTATATCACCACAGTCGTATATTACATTTATTATGTCTGTGATCTTGTTAATGCCGAAATTATCCACGGCTGCCAGCATCTTTATTATGATTCCGTCTGGTCCTGCCGCTTTGTTTCCGTTCAATTTGGCAAGTGCTGATTACACTTCAGATTTTTAATATGTCTGGTCTTTCGATATTTCTGTGGATTGCCGGTTATCGTGAAAGAGTTCTCCGGTGTATTCGTTTCATCTCTGAAGTATTTTTCTTTCAGGCTTCTCATCACTTGCCCCGTTTGTCGACTGCTTTTCGGTCATGCGTTGTCGTAATGGAAAAAAAAAGGACATTATGAATACATTGCTTGCACGGCTTCCCAATACCTTATTGAATTGAACGTGATTTTCTTTGTTAGAAATTCCGTGCGAATAACTCCCCGATTGCAACTTTATGACCAGTCCTGTCAAACAGCAAAATGACGTAAAGCACGGTTGAATAAGATTTTTTATATACTACCGAATATGTCTTCAAACATGTTTCTGTCTTCATTGTTAATAATACTACACAATAGTAGAGCTTTTTCATCAATGAATCCTCGTAAAATTACGTGCGAAAATATTGAGTGATTTTTAATAATATTCCTGAGATGTATGGCTCTTATGATACTGCCGAGGCATAATATTTCGGACTGAAGTTGAAATGAATATCTGCGTAATGACACACGGTTATAAACACACACACGCACAAACACACACACATATATATATTAAATTGTGCAGTTTATATATTATATCATAAGGAAAAAATTATTAGGTTGGTGCAAAAATAATGACGTAATAATGTCGTTTTTTGACGTTAAAAAATACGTCAAAAAACGACATTATTACGTCATTATTTTTGCACCAATCTAATATACAAAGAATTAATTAGCAACGTTAATGCGATTAATGGCGAAATCACTTCTCAAACAAGATTTGATGAGATGAAAATGAGAGGAACAGTGCTCCAAACTGTTCAACTGTCGAACTCTCTGTCTTTAGCAGAGAGGAACCCAGACGAGAATTTTCGCACGAGGAGGTAGACAGACCCGGACCCGTTTATGAGGGTTCTACGAGAATATTTTTGGCCGAACATACGGGCTCAGAGAACCCACAGTAAACTCGGCCTGGTGCCACAAACATCCCTCGTGGGTGCGGCTGTTAAATATTAACAAGACTTAATGAGATTGGAAATATTACTCAATGAAGGTGACAATTTGAAATTGTCGAAAGTACTCTGCCGAGGATCATCAATTCCATTTGACAACAATCCAAATATAAGGATCGTGTTATTCAAGGAATTGATAGTAATTTAATGTCCCATTAAGTCTTGTTAATGAAGTGATTTTGAGATTAATCACATTAATAGTGCTAATTAATTTTTGCATTATTACTTCTTTATGATATATATATATATATATATATATATATATATATATATATATATATATATAATTGGAAAATTATAACATAAATATATTATAAAATCAATACAAAAATAGCCATTTTGTTTCAATACAGATTAAATTTAAAATTATTAAAATTTATAGTAAAATTTAATATTAATTATTTAGAAAGATTTATATTTTACTGCATTAATTATGTGATACATACATACATATATATATATATATATATATATATATATATATATATATATATATATATATATATATATCATCGTGTCTTATATATATATATATATATATATATATATATTATCATGTTTTATCAAGTGATGGCGTTGAATGTAGAACACCTTCACTTGATAAGACACCGTTGAAACAAAACGGCTATTTTTGTAGTGATTTTATAACATATTTATATTATAATTTTCGAATAAATAATTATATTTACTCTACTTTTTTAAGAATAGTATTTTTTGGTTACTGGGATTTATTCCGTATACATCAGTCCTATACTTGGGTATATATATATATATATATATATATATATATATATATATATATATATATATATATATATATATATATACACGAATACAAGGTTGGTATATCACTTGACAAGTCACCAGAAACAAAATGGCTATTTTCGTAATGATGTGATAGCATACTTATGTTATAATTTTTGAATAAATATTATATATATCAGTTATATTGACTAGTTAAGTGCCTCACACTAACCTCGAGCAAGTGGCCCAGGATATAAATAATTGGAGATATTTGTGCCAGCATGGGATCAGAAATTTTGAAATCAGTTACAGATTAAATTTCTGGAGCACAATGACCGATTGCTACTGTTTGTTTCATGTTTTCACGCAATCATCAGGGGGCCAGCCGCTCTAGTGCGAACTTTTATTCCTCCAGGCTGAGATGGAAAAAATATGTGTGCATGATATGCACACACCAACACAACTCACCTGTAGGGGACAATTCACCAATCCGGATGACATCAAATAAACCCGTAAAAATACAGTTATACCACTGACAACATCAAATCAAAAATAAAGAAAGAAAGAACGTGAGTGATAAAGTTGTGTGTGCGTGATCCACTCACTTATCTATCTCAGTCTGTTCATATCTATCTATCTATCTCAGTTTGTTCATATCTATCTAAGTATCTATCTACCTATCTCAGTCTGTTTCTATCTATCTATCTATCTATCTATCTATCTATCTATCTATCTATCTATCTATCTATCTATCTCAGTCTGTTCATATCTATCTATCTATATATCTATCTCAGTCTGTTCATATTTATCTATCTATACACGTCTCTTCATTATCTATCTATCTATCTATCTATCTATCTCAGTTTGTTCATATCTATCTATCTCAGTCTGTTCATATCTATCTATCTATACACGTCTCTTCATTATCTATCTATCTATCTATCTATCTCAGTTTGTTCAAATCTATCTATTATTATTATTATAGAAGAAAAAGTTTCTTAGTGTACTTATCAAAGGTCAGCTCAGAGTTTCGGAATTTTTAAATCACTCATCGGGACTCTCAGTATATTTATTATATGTTAAATTGTATTATTTTATGTATATTATTTGCTAATATCAATAGCTTTATTGTATTTATATATATATATATATATATATATATATATATATATATATATATATATATATATATATATATGCACGTCAGATCCAATGACGTTTCCTCATAAGGAATTAAGGCTAGAATATTCAGGCGGATAGACGGACTTGTATAAAAAAAATACAGTTTAATTAAAAACAGAGCTTCTATTCGAATATGAGTATCAATCAAAAATATTGTTTAAACAAAATAAATTAATTATAAATATATGTCGGATTTAATCCATTTCCCATATATATATATATATATATATATATATATATATATATATATATATATATATATATATATATATATATCGTGTGTTTCTATAGATAGATAGATAGATAGATGAGACTGAGATTGATATGAAGAGATCTTTTGTTTTTTCGATGTCTTTCTAAATAGATAGATAGATAGATAGATAGATATCAGGTCATCCCATAAGTTCTGTCCGAATTTTGAATAAAGAAAACAAGTGTCCAAATATTACATTTAATTACAGATTCAATCAACAATGTATTTTCCCTGATTATCTATGACTTCTTTCCATCTATTAACAAGCTTACTAATTCCATTACTGTAAAATTATTTTGGCTTTGATTCGAAGAACTCACAAATGTCAGTTTTAACCTCCTCCTGTGTTACAAAAGCTGTTTCTTACAAATGATTCTGTAAGCTACGAAACAAATAGTAGTCTGAAGTAGCAAGATCGGGAGAATAAGGTGGATGAGGAATTTTCTCCCAACCAAGTTCTTCGATCTTTTGTGACGTGATTCTTGCTGTGTAGGGTCGCGCATTGTCCTGATGAAATATCACCTCTTTTCGATTCACTAGAGCAGGGTTTTTTTCCTTAAAGCTTGATTCAAACACTCTAATTGCTGACAGTATATTTGAGCATTAATTGTTGCATTAGGTGGTAAGAATTCAAAGTGGATTATTCCTTGGCGATCCCACCAGATTGAAAGAAGAACCTTTTGCCCATGAAGTTCCCTTCTCGGCTGTGGCTGGGGTCCTTTTCCTTTACCAAGCCGCTGTCTACGACACTTAACATTTCGATAAAAGATCCATTATTCGTCGCCAGTCACAAGTCTATCCAAAAAAGGTGAAACAAGTTGTCGAGAATGGAGAGAAGAGCAGATGTCAACTCGGGATTTGAGGTTGTTTTCAGACAATTCATGAAGCACCCATTTTCCAAGTTTAGGAACTTTTCCAAGTTGTTGAAGATGACGATGAACAGTTGTATGGTTTTAACTGAGAACCACTGCCAATTTCTCAACTGATAAAGCAGGATTTTCTTCAAGGGCGCTCCAAGAAACTTTTCATCAAACTCAATTGGACGTCCGGTTCGATCTTCATCTTCAAGGGTGAAATCTCCACCTCTGAATTTTGCAAACCATCTTTTGCAAGTTCTTTCATCCACACATTCCTCTCCATAAACTGAGTGAATGTTTCTAGCCGCTTCGGCTGCTGAGTTTCCTTTCTTGAACTCATAAAGCATTATGTGCCTCAAATGATTCTTAGGTACTCCCATGTTAGCAGGGTTTTAATCAAAAAAAATTTAATTTTATTGTTTTCTGAAATAAAATTTGATCAGTTTAAATTCATCTAAACATAAAAATAATGTTCAGCTCCATCAGACATTATAAAATACTCTTTAAATTTCGTTCATTTTAACAAAAAGTTAAAATTTGGACAGAACTTATGGGATGACCTGATAGATAGATAGATAGATAGATAGATAGATAGATAGATAGTAATGAAAAGAATAGATAGATAGATAGATAGATAGATAGATAGATAGATAGATAGATAGATATCAACTCCCGGTGCCTTAACAACAGAGGAAGAAAATCATGTGTGAAATGAAAGGGAGGTAATTTGTATGTAAAAAAGAGGGTGATCTGGTGAGGGATGGTGTTCTGTCGTGTGTGGGGGGTTTATACACGTGTGTTCCTGTGTCTCTATGTGAGGACTTGTGTGCGTGTGTGTGCGTGAAATAACTAGTGTGTGTGTGCGGATTAGATGGATGGCGTATCGAGGGATTTGAAAGTGAAGAATTTAAAATCTGTCTTCCACCTAATTTGCTTGGGTGAATACGGCGTAATGTTACCGCACACAGATAAAAGTGATTGAAGCAATGGGTGGAGAAAAAGGTAGAAAGAGAAAAATATGAAGGTAGAAAATAGAGAATGATGAAAAGAAAAAGGGAAAAAAACACAGAAGTTAAAAAAGAATATAAATGTGAAATTGGCGGGAAGAAGAAACGGTTTTTTTAAAAAGAAATCTAGAAAAAAAGGAATGAAACGATATTAAGAAAGAAAGAAAGAAAGAAAGACAGAAAGAAAGAAAGAAAGAAATATAAATAAAAAATGAATGAATAAAAACGAAAGAAATAGAAAGAAAATGAATGAATAAAGAAAGAAATAGAAAGAAAGAAAGAAAGAAAGAAAGAAAAGGAAAACGAATGAATAAATAGAGAAATAGAAGAAAAATGAATGAAGAAAGAAAGAAATAAAGAATAAGATGAAAATGAATAAAGAAAGAAATAGAAAGAAAATGAATGAATAAAGAAAGAAAGAAAGAAAGAAATAGAAGGAAAATGAATGAAGAAAGAAAGAAATAGAAGGAAAATGAATGAAGAAAGAAAGAAAGAAATAGAAGGAAAATGAATGAAGAAAGAAAGAAAGAAAGAAAGAAAGAAAGAAATAGAAGGAAAATGAATGAAGAAAGAAAGAAATAGAAGGAAAATGAATGAAGAAAGAAAGAAAGAAAGAAAGAAAGAAATAGAAGGAAAATGAATGAAGAAAGAAAGAAATAGAAGGAAAATGAATGAAGAAAGAAAGAAAGAAAGAAAGAAATAGAAGGAAAATGAATAAAGAAAAGGAAGAAATACAGATGAATGAATAAAGAAAGACAGAAGGACAGAAAGAAAGAAATTAAATTACGGAATTGAAAAAAGAAAGAAAAAAAAGAAAGAATAAAGAAAGAAACCCAAAAGTGGACGCATGAAATAAAAAAGAATAACAAACAAACAAACAAAAGAGAAATCTACGAAAAGTACAAAAAATTACGAAAAAAAAAATAACAAAAATAAAAGAACAAAAGAATTGAAACCAAGCGAAAAAGTAAGATTAGAAAGAAGAAAGAGAACAAAAATGAAAATAAAATTTAAAAAATTCAACCGACAATGAAAAACGCAAAGAAGGAAGATTGTCAAGATGGCGGTAAGTTTCTGGAAGAGAAGGAAAATGGCCTCCACCTCAAGATCAAGAACTCTGATGCAAAGTCACACGTAACTGTCATTTGAGGCGAGATCAACGTGATCATCAGCGCCATCTAGCGTGCGTAATATTCAACAGGGGGTCTCAACTTGATAAAAACATAGATACTGCAAAATAAGTAGCTAAAAGTAGTAACGGACCCGAAATGAAAAACAAAATATGATAAAAAGAGGAGGAGAAAAAAAAAAAGGGAAGAGAGTTATGGAAAGAACCAATGAACGGAAGAAGGTCGAGGGTGTTGGTGGGGGTGGGGATGGCGTTTGTAAGTCAGGAAGAAAGGGAAGGGCCGTTTTTCGCTCTCTAAAGTTTAACATTATCACGGGATATAGAGTCAAAAAGTTGATACGCTGGTTGGGTCGGGAATGGATGAGCGAACAGCCGAGGCAGAACTAATTCCTTGATATTCAAAGCCTTTTTACTAAAGCTCGATATCAACAGGGTCAGACATATGGGGAGAGTAAATGTCTTCGTAAACTCATTTATATATGTCTTTGTGTGTTTGTGTGTGTATCCATATATATATATATATATATATATATATATATATATATATATATATATATATATATATATATATATATATATATATTTATATAATTGAGTATAGATATATATTTGTGTACATCTATATTTTCAGTCATATATATATATATATATATATATATATATATATATATATATATATATATATGTAGTTACGTAGGTAGCAATCCATCTTTAAGAAATGTTAAATAAAATTGACAGGGCACTTTTGTTAACTTTTTTATTATATTTTGTTAACTTTTATTCTTTTTTTTTTTTGTATTTTTCTTGTATGTAAACAAGTGTCTTCTTTTCTTGGCATAATAAGAGTCAGACATATGAGGAGAGTAAATGTCTTCCCTTCGTAAACTCATTTATATATGTCTCTGTATGTTTGTGTGTGTGTATCTGTATATATATATATATATATATATATATATATATATATAAAGAAATATAGTCTTAAGGTGTGCTATATTTATGGAATAAAGTGCTCAATATCAGAGATAGAGCGTGTGTAAATATAAAAGTGAACATAGAAGTCAACACTTAGAGGCGACAGTCTGTTTCATGCTATATGCAATGGTGGCCTGACGATTGCATATAGCATGAAACAGACTGTCGCCTCTAAGTGTTGACTTCTATGTTCACTTTTATATATATATATATATATATATATATATATATATATATATATATATATGTATGTATGTATGTATGTATGTATATATATATAATTGAGTATTATATATATTTGTGTACATCTATATTTTCAGTTATGTCTATAGTTGCATATATATATATATATATATATATATATATATATATGTATGTATGTATGTATGTATATATATATAATTGAGTATTATATATATTTGTGTACATCTATATTTTCAGTTATGTCTATAGTTGCATATATATATATATATATATATATATATATATATATATATATGTATGTATGTATGTATGTATGTATGTATATATATATAATTGAGTATTATATATATTTGTGTACATCTATATTTTCAGTTATGTCTATAGTTGCATATATATATATATATATATATATATATATATGTATGTATGTATGTATGTATGTATATATATATATAATTGAGTATTATATATATTTGTGTACATCTATATTTTCAGTTATGTCTATAGTTGCATATATATATATATATATATATATATATATATATATATATATATATATATATATATATAGTTACGTATTTAGGTAGCAATCCAACTTTATGAAAAGTTAACTAAAACTGACAGGGAACTTTTGTTAAATTTTTTATTATGTTTTGTTAACTTCATTCTATTTTTTTTTTTTTTTTAATGTTTCTTCTATCTAAATAAGTGTCTTTTTTTCTTGACATAACAAGTGTAATAATTAGCCAAATATATATGTAAAAAAATTACTTTAGATTTGGGAATATTAATTTTTTATATTAAGCATAAAGGAAGTTTACAGCTTTCCTTTAAAAAATAAAAAAAAACATACATAATTTACATTAAAAATTAATCTGGATCAACGCATTTCACATGATATTTGTTTTTAGTCCTACATGTAACCATAAATTCATTTCTCTTGTTTAATAAGCTAGGGTTATTTAATTGAATTGTAAATTGTTATTTTATTTAATTGTTTTAAGTAAGGTATAAATTACAACTACAATATCCCAGAATTGTTTTGCCAGAAATGTTTTGAGAGAGCAGTGCAGTTTATGTATTTTATATTGCCTAAAGTCATTCGATGATGCTAGAAACGAAATTTCCAAGGATTATCAGTGGAACCTAAAAAAAAATTGACATCGTTACCGGAATATATACTAGCTCGGTATAAAATATTACCCGTCATACATTGGCCGTTTAAGGAACAGATCATATTTTTTTCTGCAGTTGCATTTATTTTTTAAAAAAATTAACGTTGTCTTTGTTGGAAATATATTTATTTAATATAAAGTTATGTTGTGATATAGATTTATTGATTTTATTAACGCAGCTATAGCTGATCTTAACACTATTTTTGTTAAATATCTTTTTTAGTATTGGTGGATGGTTAAAGTGCTTATGAATTAAATTTAGGAAAATTCTTCCGATATTTGCTTGAACATTACGATTAAAAGGTATTAAATCATATAATGCTACACCTAATCTCCCTTCATACTTAATATCAACAAAATATTCACAACTCTAATATTTTACACACACACACACACACACATATATATATATATATATATATATATATATATATATATATATATATATATATATATATATATATATATAAATCACGAACCAAGTATATATTTTCAAATAAAAAAAATTGTAATCCCTGTATAACATATAACTGCGCTAATATTACGTTAACCAAATATTTTTAGTAAATTTTAAATTAAGCAACGGTCAGTCTATACTCAGCACCTGAAGATTGCGTTATGTTTGAAACTTCGAGTCATGCTACCGGTGAGGGAAATATGTATATTTATTAATGTATACTTAACAGCTTTGTTTTATTACATCGAGCACTGTTCTACTAACACCAGCATTATATGTGATATATATATATATATATATATATATATATATATATATATATATATATATATACGTCTTACCAGTTTGTGACTGGATGGTATAATAATTCTGAGGAGGATATAAATCCAAGGAGAGCTCAATCTAGATTACAGAGCATTATAATCATAATAAGAAGACGGAGATTTTAATTATCCATTTCGATTATAATTTATTTCGTGAACACCAAGGTGTTCAACTCTTCAGACCGAAATCTCCTACATAAATGGAGAAAGTACACCGGACGGACACATTAGATTAGTAGTGGGGAGGGAAGGTGAAAATGAAGGGGTGGGTAAAGAGATGGCTGAGGGATTAGCGGTTAGTAGTAGTCGCTTCAACCAGCTGAGAATTTCTTCTATAATTTTTGAGATTTTTATATTGACCGATACGGTGTGTTGTATTTTAGGCAGGACATATATATATATATATGTATATGTATATATATATACTCACCCACGTTACATGAATATATATATATATTTATATATATGTGTGTGTGTTTGTGTGTGTGTGCGTGCGTGTGTGTATGTGTGTGTGTGTTTATGTATGTATATATATATATAAATTGCCACAATAATCCTACGAAATGGTATATATGACAGCTTGGAAATAAACTTCTATGTTGCCATGTTTGGTTTTGAAATATCGATCTTAAATTAAAAGAACTCAACATTCTGGTATATTCGCAGTCCTAATTCCGAACTGGAAGCCAGTTTACTCAAATGAAAATGCCTTGAATCTACGACTATCTGACCTACGAATCGGCGTTATAAGATCACATCTCCCCATGTGATTTCAGTTTATTACATGTTATTACTAAATTGATGGAAACATCTAGTTTACAAATTCCTTATAAGAAACAAAAACTTCAAATTAGTAAAATCTAATTCCAATATCAATACAGTTTGGGTTTTAAAAAATAGCATTCATATGTTTAACATGAATAATATTCTGTTGCGAAAATATAGATTTAGTTAAAATAAAATACGTTTAATATATTTGATCGGCTAAACATATCAATAAAGAAATTTTTCCAGGCTTCTCAAAAATGACTGTACATGATGAAAAATGCCCCAAACTTAATAAAAACGAAAGTTTTATCGTTAAAATCTTTGTTATTATTAAGAAAGATGAACTTTTTTTTTAATTAACAACTTACATTATTTGATCCTTTTTAAAACTTTCGAAATTTTGGTTAATACTTAATTGTATAGAAAATTTTAGCGTTTTTTTTGTTTTGCAGTGAAAACACGTTGATTTGGAAATTCTTTCAAAAGTCAAATAATTCTCAGATTTTAATGAAACTTTCAGCATTTATTTACAAACGAATGCAATAATAAAAAAATGTTTCATTCTTAGAAAATCTTCGTAAAAATTTTTTTTTTTTTCACATTTGTGTTCATATAGTCTCTTGTTTAAACTTCTTAAGGTTTTTCCAATGTACAGATGATTCGGCTAGATTGAAAAAAAAATATTCTCTCAAAAATTTTGAAACTACCTGCGTCTTTCGTTTCGTGCGCATGCGTAGACGTGACAAAGTCATCAAAGCCCAGTCCGATGAAATGCTAACGGATGAAACGCGTCACAAAAAAAAAAAAACCTTTCCAGTATGTCATATTTTTCAAAAAAAAAATTAAAAGAATGCAATAAAAATAAGACACTATTTAATTAGAAAAGCTTTTACTTGCTTTTATGGCTAAGATATATTATGGAAGCTATTGTGTTAAGAAAAAACTTTTTCGATGAATAATGAATTTTTACAAGAACTGTCTTCACTTTTTTTTTTTTTAAATTTGATTACGAATTTTTATAAAGTTTTAAATCTTTTAAAGCCTTATATAAATTCAAACTGGTTATGTGATATTGTTATTACGCGAAATCCATATTTACTAATCATGAAAGGTAAAAGCATAAATGGAAAAATCAACGATTTTTAGCGATTTAAAATAAAATTTTCCGGTCAATCGACTTCTCCAATTGCCTTGATCTATCCACTATCCTTCTCCTCATCCTTTTCTCTATCACTCCTATCTGATCTTGCTCCAAATTTCCTGTAACCCCTTGCGTCCTAGTGGCTTCTCGCCTTGCTTGGGGTAAAAGGCTTAAAAGTTAATTTAAATTAGTTTTGAAATTCAACAAATATTTTGCTTATTGAAAATATTAGCTTTAATCACTGAACTTGATATTAAAACTAAATTAAAAATCTTCAAGAACGATTTTTCATTTTTTTTTCAAATTCATTTTAAACCATAGGTATCGTGTTTCTTTGGTAGTGCCGATATATATAATGGACTCTCCCGTCGGTTTCGACGTATGAGGATCCGACCGCTTAATTGATTCAGTTATGAAATTTTGTGCGATAATCTTAAGTGGCACTTAAGACCCGCTAGTGATTTACAAAGGAGGCCGCATATGGAGCAAGAGTGAGGATTGTGGGATGGGATCACTATTAGATTGGCTGACCTTTTAGATCTTGCTCTCGCTTCTTGAAGATGATTCAGGCAAGCTGATTGAAAACTGCTGAGTCCACTAAAACACGATTATCTCCATTCTACCCGCTCCAAGGCTAAGCGCTCGAGGGTGTTATGAGGTAAATCAGAAAGTAAAATCAATTCTGAAATTTTCTTATTCCGTTTCACTTTCAGTTTCATATTACGTTTCACATTCAATCTTCTTATTCTTTGTCACGTTTAGTTTCTTATTCTGTTTCACTTTCACTTTCACTTTCAGTTTGGCATTTACTTTCTTATCCCGTTTCAATTTCAATTGATATCACCAACATAATTAGCATAATGCGACTTTTCAGTAAAGGATTTACCTGCATATTATCTTGCATTTTATTATTAGATGCAGAATTGTTAATTATTAATTTCTACTGAGTACCTTATTCATCTGAATTTTATTTCCTTTTTATTATTACATAAGTAACATTATTAATTATATTATATTGGAATTTATTAACATTAGATGAAGCATTGTCAAGTAATTTTTATTTTTTAATGCGTTGGGATTTGTTTGGGCCACTTAATAAACGCCACTCTGATCAGAAGAGAAAAGGTTTCAATAAGAAAAAAATGCATTGAGAGTGCGCTGAGCTGACAATTCTCGATAATAAAGCTAAGAGTAGTATTATGCATAATATGACCGATTATCGCGGAATATTATCATAATGCGGTATACGAACTAATAGAGCAGTGATCTACTGGAATGTGCTAATTTCAAATGCAACAGACACCAACGTATTTAATATAAGAAAAAAAACATCACCTTCACATTATCGGCAAATTAATTTATGGCCCCTCTTATCGTCAAAACTCCCAACGCATTCACCTATATTCTTTTTCAATGCTTCGATCATCTTTGTTATTAAATATGCAACATTGTTTTAAGAGATAATCTGCCAAGAATGGTGAAACGTCGTATGAACCTGGATGTAAATTTATTGTGGGTGAATTAACGTTTAATGCACTTTCTAGACATTTTCTAGACGTTAAAAACTTTCCAGAGAGACATTTTCTAGACGTTAAAAAACTTTCCAGACAGACATTTTCTAAAAATTTCCTAGACATTAAAACACTTTCTAGGCATTTTCTAGACATTAAAACACTTTCTAGACATTTTCTAGACGTTAAAAACTTTCCAGACAGACATTTTCTAAAAATTTCTTAGGTATTACAACATCTTTCTAGGCATTTTCTAGACTTTAAAACACTTTCTAAACCTTTTCTAGACGTTAAAAAACTTTCCAGACAGACATTTTCTAAAGGTTTCTTAGGCATCACAACACTTTCTAGGCATTTTATAGACATTAAAACACTTTCTAGGCATTTTCTAGACGTTAAAAAACTTTCCAGACATTTTCTAAAAATTTCCTAGACATTAAAACACTTTCTAGATATTTTCGTCTTAGTGAATTATTTTCTCTTTTAATATAAATAGCATTTTTTTTTTCATGTCAAAACTGTGGTCTGTTTCATTACAGTGAACAATCAAAGCGTTTTGGGTATTTTTTTTTAAATGTATTTTTTGTGTTCAATATAGCCTTTTGTTTAAACTTCTTGTAGCTTCTGGAAATCCTTGCAGTTGATAGGATAAATTCCGCCTTCAAGTTTTGGCTTCTTGTTTTGTTTTGTATTGATTCAGTCTTTTATTGTTTTAGATGTAGTTGAGACAAATATTCATGTTGAGTTTAGATAAATTCTTTTCAGTTGTAGTCATGATAGACTTAGATGATAGAATAATATGTTTTTGGAGTTCGTTGGGTTTGTCAGGAAGGACAGCTTGACTGATTTATCTTTTTCCTATTTCATATTCAATGCGAATCAAAAGGCTTATAAAATATTCCAAAATAGAAAAGCTCTATGACTTCGTATTGAGTCAGAAGCCCTGTGTGAAGATTAATGGAGGCATAAAGTCGTTATCACTAGTGATCACCCCAAACACCATGATGTTGACTGTATATATCATCCAACACTTTCCGAATCATCTGTATTGTCCTCAATAGTTTAGATAAATTCTTTTCGGTTGTAGTCGTGATAGAGTTAGTGGGTAGAATAATATTTTTTCATGGGTGGTGGGGATTCGTTGGGTTTGTCAGGAAGGACAACGTGTCTGATTTATCTATTTCATATTCAATGCGAACCAAAAGTTTTATAAATTATTTCGAAATAGAAAAGCTCTGGGACTCCGTATTGAGTCTTAGGCTCTGTGGGAAGATGAAGGGAGTCATAACGTCGCCATCACTAGTGATCACTCCAAACACCGTGATGTAGACGGGATAAATCATCCAACTCTTTCCGAATTATCTGCATTGTCCTCAGTTTGACACCCCACAATTTTGAAATGTTCGTATTGGAGGTAATGGCGCGAATTCCAAGCAGTACAGCACGCTGTTTCCAAATTTCTGGCGAATTGAATTGCGTAATGGTGCTCTTTTTTCTCACAGACGATGCCCAACTGAACCTACTATATTTGTGCAGTCGATAAAACAAGCAATGCACATGGGCAAAATTAAAAACATATAATGGCGACAATTTACCCATCGCACCCAGTATGTAGCATCTTGGAAATTACAACTTACTCATCGCAACCTGTATATTGTCAGAAAACAAATGTAGGCAAATACTCACACACACACACATACACACATATTCAAGTTCATATATATATATATATATATATATATATATATATATATATATATATATATATATATATATATATAAACGTATAAGCGTGAAACAACATCCAACAAGGCTTCTGATCAGAAGGTGTTGAGGAGCGTGGAACCACCTCTTAATTGCTGTTGTTCCTACGCCCACACTGATCCGGATGGTAGCACCTGTTAGGGTCCCTTCTATGGGAAAATAGTGACCCCCCCCCCAAAAAAAAACAATTTTTCTTCAAAATGAAAGTGTAGAAATATATTTTTATAGAACAATATATTTTCATAGTAAAAAAAATTACACCAATATGTTTTTGTTGTCTTTTTTTTTTTTTCAAAACATTTTAGTGCTCATCATTTTCAAAATTACAAAATTGCTGTGTTTATCTGAAAGTTTTGTTTGTTTTTTGTTTTTTTGTCTTGGAAAAAACAGCTGATGATGACATTGTGCTAATGTCGAAAGAACTCGAAATAAATAATATGTATCAACACGGTAAATTTCTCTCTTCCTTTAATAACGACAGCAAGACGCTTGTCCGTGAATATGAAAGGATCCTGTTGAAAATAAGTAGACAAAATCTAAATTATTCAATAAAAAATGCCTCAATGAAAACATGGGAGGCAGTGGGGACGTTCTACATTGTTTTGACCACTTTTCTCCGCAGAGGGCCTTTTCTGAAGGAAATGAAGTGATGGTATATTTTGATTTTTTGTCACAATTCCTCTGTGTGTACGTGTTCTTGCACGTTTGCGTACGCCTTTGTTTGCGCGTGTTTGTCGGCGTATACGGGTTAAAAGGTCTCGGATTTACTCATTTTCCATAAACTGATTAGATATCACTATTCCTTGGTCGGGCTGAGGACTTTGCAGCACTCGCTGATATGTATGCACGTATGTATGCCCTTATGTGTGTGTGTGTGTGTGGTCTCTTTTTTATCCGTTTTTTTATTAATCACCTTAAAAGAAAAACTCCCGATTTATCTATGTAATCTATTTTATTTGAGCGCATTTTTTCGCACTGTACTCACTTCCCACACTTCGCCTACCTCGTCCAGCCCCCAGAAAATCTCTTGCAATGAAAGGAGAAAGATGTTGTCGGGGGCGACACGGTTCTCCTATCTCTGAATGCCCGTCAACCGGTGCTAGTCACGGTACAATTAGAAGAGAACACGGCATTCGCGGGGTTTTTTTTGGAGGTGGGGTCGCGACATTTGTGCCCCCTTGTGTTTATATCTTTGACCACCAGACGTGAGGAATATAAGAAAAGGCAAAACAGAGCGTCCCGCAAAAAGAAGAACACGAAGAGACTAGAGAGAAAAGCAAATACATTGAAAGAAAACACATGAGGAAAAGGTGCTAAGAAGAAAGAAAGAAAGAATCGGGCAAAAGAAAGAAAGAAAGAAAGAAAGAAAAGAAAAGAAAAAAAGAAAAAAAGAAAGAAAGAAAGAAAAAGATTTCGTATCTTATCCCGCCATGAAAAAAAATGGCCGGCTTGTACTGGTGGTCCTTATTTAATTAACACCAATCAGCATTTGATGGCCCCTGAAGACGAGTCGAATGAGATTACGAGTTGGAGAAAATGCGTTAAAACATGGTTGTAAACAACAACAACAACATTAATAATAATAATGGAACTGATTAGAGGATATGCCTAATCTCTCTCCCTCTCTCTCTCTTTCTTTCTGTGTGTGCGTGTATATATATATATCAATCTCTACACATATATCTATCTGTCTCTCCCTCTCTCAAATAATATATATATATATATATATATATATATATATATGTGTGTGTGTGTGTGTATGTAAAATAGATTGATTAATAAAACAATGGTAAACGAAAGAGTACCAATGCCAATGTGATCAGTACGAAAAATATTTATTAAATATTATTAACCACAGGACAAAAATGAAGTACGGAAATTAAGTTTTTAAGTCCGGAAATTTTCAGGCACGGCTGTGTCCTTCATCAGGGGAACGAGAAATAAACAGAGAAATGGGGAAGACTCACCAACTGTTGACCTTGTGTCTGTTGTGACTGCTTGTGTAGATGGTGTTATTAGTAAAAATCATATGTGTTTGATTTCTCGCTTGTGCAAAACTTCATGTCAAAATAAATTAGATTAAAAAATTCAATAAACTTCTTGTCAAAATAATCTTATATTCAAAAGTTATATATATATATATATATATATATATATATATATATGAGAAAATGGATAGATATTAACGCATATATATATATATATATATATATATATATATATATATATACAAATTTTAATTTATTATATTTCTAACTAAAGAATAAATATACTGAAATGATCTAAAATAGTAAGGAATTAACTACATATGGCATCACATACATGACCATAAAATGAAAAATAAAACTTTAAAAGGAAACTGTTAACAGTTTTATCATTTAGAATATGTCGATAAATAAATAATTTATAAAATTTAAAATAATAATTACATTAAATATAGATAGATAGATAGAAAGATAGATAGATAGATGGATAGATAGATATGAAGAGATTCTTATATATATATAATATTATTTGAGATACATATTTATAAAGAAATATTATTTGAGAGAGGGAGAGACAGATAAATATATGTGTAGAGATTTATATACATATATATATATATATATATATATATATATATAGATAGATAGATAGATAGATAGATAGATAAAGAGAGAAAGAGACAGATATTAAGAAATTTATATATATATGTATATATATATATATATATATATATATATATATATATATATATATATATATATATATATATATATATATATACACAGATAGATAGATAGATAGATAGATAGATAGATAGATAGATATAAAGAGATTTTTATATACATGCAATATTTAAGAGATTCTTATATACATATAATATTATATATAGAGAGAGAAAATAACTATTTATCTAATCAATGATGTAGACTAAACAGTGCTCAATGTAATGAAACAGAGCTATAAAATATATTTTAATAATTACACAATTTTTTTGTACCTGATAATTGGCAAAATAGAGTAAAGATAGGTATATGTGTGATTATTAATATATATATATATATATATATATATATATATATATATATATATATATATATATATATATATATATATATATATATAACGTATAAGACGAGAAAATTCAACAACATAACATTTACTTACTTTCGTTTACTAGGCATTAAACTATACCACTTAACGTCCTCCATAGTTTAACTTTACTTACACAGTTATCTAAAAGAATATCTTAGAGTGTTCTTAAATTTCAATTTTTTGAAACTTAACGATATTTTTGATTCTGTTTATGAAGACATGTTCCCAAAAAATTTTTTACATTGACCTTAAGAAGATATCTCAGGTGACGAAACGCGTCGGTAATGAAAATTTTTCATTCTGCCTTTATTGATACTGTCATTTTACAGTTATATTTTATTTATATCTGAATTTATATATATATTTATATATTTTACAGATCTATTTTATTTATATATTTTATTTATATCTGAATTTATATATATATTTATATATTTTACACATATATTTTATTTATATATTTTATTTATATCTGAATTTATATATATATTTATATATTTTACACATATATTTTATTTATATATTTTATTTATATCTGAATTTATATATATATTTATATATTTTATATATATATTTTATTTGCATCTGAATTTATATATATATATTTATATATTTTACACATATATTTTATTTATATATTTTATTTATATCTGAATTTATATATATATTTATATATTTTACACATATATTTTATTTATATATTTTATTTATATCTGAATTTATATATATATTTATATATTTTACACATATATTTTATTTATATATTTTACTTATATCTGAATTTATATATATATTTATATATTTTATATATATATTTTATTTGCATCTGAATTTATATATATATATTTATATATTTTACACATATATTTTATTTATATATTTTATTTATATCTGAATTTATATATATATTTATATATTTTACAGATATATTTTATTTATATCTGAATTTATATATATATTTATATATTTTACAGTTATATTTTATTTATATATTTTATTTATATCTGAATTTATATATATATTTATATATTTTACAGATATATATATATTTATATATTTTATTTATACCTGAATTTATATATATATTTATATATTTTACAGATATATATATATTTATATATTTTATTTATAACTGAATTTATATATATATTTATATATTTTACAGATATATATATATTTATATATTTTATTTATACCTGAATTTATATATATATTTATATATTTTACAGATATATATATATTTATATATTTTATTTTACCTGAATTTATATATATATTTTACAGATATATTTTATTTATATATATATATATATATATATATATATATATATATATATATATATATATATATATATATATATATACACAAATGAGAGAAAGAACAGATGGAGTAAAATTCCACAGTTCGTAGCATTTACTTTTAAAAAGTGCTCAATACAAAATAGAGCAATATATTATTATTATTTTTGTTATAAGAAATTATAAAAAAAAAGCATGCTGAAATCGCTACACAAAAGCTTTCATGTTTCAATATTATGATTGCACTTGTTCATTTAGTCCCCAGTTACTTACCATCGCCTGAAGAAAGTATTGAAACTGATGTAGACTGTTCATGGCACTGATGTAGACTATTCATGGCACGTGAAACTAGAACAGTCTACATCAGTGAGCGAAATAAAGGGTTCAGTTCGACATTCCAACCTACTGAAGAAAGCCGGAGCATACAACGGCCGAAACGTTGTAATAAATATGGCGACAAAGATGACGACAATAGTCCGAATAATGTAAATAATGTATATAATCTTTCCTTTATATAATTTTTATATTTATATTTATATATTTTTCCTTTATATATATATATATATATATATATATATATATATATATATATATATATAATCTTTCCTTTATATATCCTTCTCAGTTTTATTCAACTTTTGCAACCAAAACATCTAGTTGAGTAAAAGGGACGCTAAAATTTAGATCGTTTGATCTCGTCTTCTACTAGTTTTAAAGTTTTTCTATTTTTAGTATGTTAATATGGCGTAGATTACTGTAGAAATTCTAGTTCTCTGTTGCAACAACCGATCCGAAGAGAAATTGCTTTATAGACCAGTAAAATATTACCGTCGAACCACAATTTGCTATTTTTGTGTGCACCCCCAGTAATTCTACATGGGCTGCACGGTGCATATTTTTTTAAAAAAAACTGCTCCGCATAAAACCAGTTTATAAAACCGGTAACTAAATAACTGCATATCCATCTATCTACGCACACACACACATGCAAGACTCTTCCTTAAGACGAATCGAGTTCTCCGGTCACTGGTGTGTTTGTTTAAGTGTGTTTGTCTAAATTCACTTTTACATCTCATGTGTCTGTCTAAATTCACCTTCATCCCTGCCGGGCACCAGTGGATTAGGGGTAAAATCTCCGACTGTGGCAGTCGGATGTCTAGCCACCCGTATGAGCTGTGGATCACAATATATATATATATATATATATATATATATATATATAGGTAAGATGAGAATCCCAGGTAAGATGAGAACGAATAGAGTACAATTCCTGCGTTCGTATCATTTAATTTAAAAGAGGGCTCAATACAAAGCAGAGCAATATTATTTATTTTAGGATATCGCCTGATGAGATGCATTTGATAAGCATTTGATGTAGCGATTTTCACATGTTTTCGATGTAATATCCTAAAATGATATATATATATATATATTTACAATAATTTATGTATGTATATATATACTTATATTTACAATAATTTTAACCCTGTACAAAGCCTAAGAGCCACTCGAGATAACCCACCCTAAACTTGAACAAGTTAAGAATGTAGTTATCGAGAAAGCATTCACTTTATTGTCGATTTCACGAAGGAATCCGTTCGTGGGAAGAATCTGCTCGAGTGGAACTTACATCTCAGCAGTTGAATAAGAAAGAAATGAAATCTGGTGAAACTAAGGAATGTAGTTCGTCTGAGCACTTTCCATGGAAATAGCTATAGAGCAGAGAGGGGCTTTCGAAGTTTCGTCTTTGAGAAAGGGGTTGTACGATAGAAAATAATTCATCACCCAAAAGGATGCGGAGACTCTTCGGGCACTAACATGACTGAAAAGTGAAAACTGGAAAATTCCTTCACATATATGGCAGCAGTACTCCAGTTTTAGGCCTGGCCTTGTAGAAGACGGCAGGAGAAGTCAGGTACTAACTAGAGGGGTCCAGCATCTTTAGTAATGGATCGTATGCACGAGTTCCACGTGAGGCCTGGGTTAAGCTTAAGTCCCAAAAGGCGGTCAAGGTAATGGGGCCTCCATAAGAGAACACCCGTTCTTTGCGATAGGCGATAATTCATGGCCCGCTCGCTGATGATAGGCAAAGTGATTCAGTAAATTAGTGAGTGGATTATTTTTATAAAAATGTATCTTACTTTTTCATCCATTTGTCAGAGTGTAGGTAGATCTGATAATCAATATATTGAATCCATTGCTAGGTATGGCTAATGCTAACCTCCCGGAGAGTGATTCGTTGTACCTTCTCGAGCTAACATTCTCGGTTGACATGAAGTGGAGAGATTATATTGATTCCTTTGATTCCCAGAATCTATCTCTGATCTATAAGTCTACCCATTCGTCTACGCTTCGAATATTGCTGCCACAGATGGTTCGTTGATCCTGCTATATATAGAGAGATCCTTGATAAAATCCAAAGAAAAATCAGCAATATTATTTGTGTCCCGGCTTCAGTCACTCTCCCACCACCGTAAAGTTGCCTCCCTGTGTCTTTTCTATAAATAATTACACGGCAATTTTTCCGGTGAGCTCTTCGCTATAGTATTATTTTGTTTAGTTTCTTGTATATAGTTTTGTTCATTTTTTGTAAATATTCATTAGGGTTTAGATTTTTAAATTGTTATTTCCTTCCTTCCCCCGCCACAGATAATGTATTGTACATACGGGGACTAGTTAGGACTTTTATAGAGACAATGAGGTATTATGGTGGCTTTAGTATGAAAGGTAAACAAGAATACGTTGTTTTGGTATAAGGAATATTGTTGTATGTTTGGGTCAGTGTTTGTGGCTCGATAAGATTAACGTAAAGACAGAAGACCGTCTTTTCTCCCCCTGCATTCCCCATTTTGGCCTTGTGCCACATTTTGTAAATAAATTACAAATAAATATCGCTGTTCGTTATGGTACTTTATGAATTTAATCACAGTACGAGACTGGCGATGAGATCTCACCTATTTACAGTCGACTTGGCTAGAAGTAACCGTAAGTTTTATGCTAACAGTTTCTTTTCTCGCTCTCCTCGCTTATGGAATAATGTAAATTAAAAACTTACATTAAAAATATTGTATTTAAAAACAAAATTAAAAAAATTAGCAAAGCTATTTAATCTTATAAATTACTTCTTCATTTCGTAATTATGAGCAACACCCTTCAGGAATTCAAAGGAAAGAAATATAATATAAAAATACCTCCAACTACTCTTTTTTTTTAAATTTAAAAATGCCTCCAACTACTCATTTTCTTTAATATAAAAATACCTCCAAGTACGTTTTTTCTTAAATTGGATTATTCAAGCATATAACAACGAAGTACGAGTTTGACGACTAAACAAGAAAGAGAGAGAGTGAACAAATTTGACTATAACGACGAAGTAATAATCTGAGGCCTAATCATCTCTCTGTCAAAAAATTCATATGTCAACTGGGTCACGCCGAATCGGCCACGCCGAATCGGCCACGCCGAATTGGCCACACCGAATCGGCCACGCCGAATAAGGAACACCAAATGGGTCACGCCGAATAAGGAACGCCAAATGGGTCACGCCTAATAAGGAACGCCAAATGGGCCACGCCGAATCAGCGATGCCAAATGGACCACGCCGAATCAGGAACGCCAAATAAGCCACGCCGAACCAGCGACGCCAAATGGGTCACGTCGAATCACCGACGCCAAATGAACTACGCCGGAACGTCCGATTCCCATATATTCTATCAACATCAGCTTTAGTGTGGCGCATGCGATGTTTAGTTACTAGCTTACATATTTTGGAATCAATGCCTGCTATATTACTAAAGCTCAATTTTCGAAAGCAAAAGTTATAGGTATTTGTGTATTGCTAGCGAATTTATTGCGTCTATTCTGATCGATGAATTCAGTTCTGTTTGAAGTACCAAACGTACTCTATGGTAGCATTCGTTTCTCATCTTTCCTTACATATTTTAATGTTGCATGTCATTTCTTTCTTGGATGTGTCTATTTGTAAACTTCCCCTTGTTGTAGGTTCCTGATGGCGGTGTTGACGTCTAGCACTATATTACTAGATTTGACAAATTTTCCTGCTTCAAACGTTGTCTTGTCCGAGTTTAGTACGTTTCGGCGTAGTCCGTTTGGCGTCGCTGATTCGGCGTCAGAAAAATAATTGGACTATTCAGCATAGCCATTTAAGCGTCAGACTCTTTCGACGTCACCGTCTTTGACCGGCGGAACACCCCACACAAAAAAGGATAAAAGCATTGAAAGCACCCACATTTCAATACGACTTTAAATAGGAAGCTGCACTGGAGGAAATATAATATAAAAATGCCTCCAACTACTCCTTTTCTTAATTATAAAAATGCCTCCAACTACTCCTTTTCTTAAATTTAAATTTCAAAGACAATATGTAGATATTTCTAAAGAGATTTATTTACGTGGCATTCTTGAGGCAGCTTTATGATTCCATCCTCCCAGAACTTACCATCTTGATGGAAGATGAACTTGTCTAAACTGTTTTACAGCCTTCCAGAAATGAAGTTCTTCTAATTCGGAGAATTTTGTATGGATTGAACCAAGAGTGAATCCAAAGGGGCAAGTTAAAGTGAGTAGCATACGTGTAGTAGAAGCTCCCAACCAAGCTCGACCAACTTCTGCCCTGTTTGCAAAGAGACGTGACGTCTGGCGTTATACTCACTAATTCGTTGTTTCCGAAAAGTTTCCTTCGACAGCTGCCTATTAAGGGTTTCGTACGTTTCGTTGTCGCTGATTCGGCATCAGAAAAATAACTGAACTGTTTCGGCGTCACTGTCTTTAATTCAAGAGTCCTTTTGCTCGTTACTTCAAAAATAATTCGCGTTGAACTTTGTTTCTTCCACGTTTTGATAAAATATTTACTTTTAAACGAGAGAGAGTGAACAAATTTGACTATAACGACGAAATAGTAATCTAACGCCTAATCGTCCTTCTGCCGAAAAATTCTTTTGTCGAATTGGCTACGCCGAATCGGACACAACGAATCAGCGACGCCAAATGGGCTACGACGGAACGTCCTATTCCCGTCTTGTATAGACCAAATTCCATTCCGATAACTTAACTGAAATCATTTACTATCTCCATGGAGGGCGAGGATTGAGTAGACATAACATGCCTTATGTTATAATTAAAATATTAAAGAAATACTGGATGACAAACTTAAAAACAATTGGCGTCGTAAACGGGTGTGGAGAGCAACCTGAGAATATAAAAACCATTTATACCAAATTTATATTACAAGGTCGCAATAGATATTAATCTATATAAAATTATTTATACAGGTAAAGAAACTTGGTAATGAGGAAAGTGAGCTTGTAAAATGTAACACACACAGGAGACACTGAAGGCGGGAGGGGCAAAGAGAAATACCTAATTAACGAGTTTGTATGAAAGGTTTGCAGACCGGGGATAAAGATGGATAGAAAAAAGTGAAAGGAAATTGTGGATAGCCACAATCGCCAACGTCTTGATAGGGACACGGCGCATAAAAGAATAATATACCAAGACTTGAAAATTTATGGACATTATTTAAAAAAATACTATTTCGTGTTTTTCAATCTCACTATATGCAGTCTGTGTACTTTTGTGTATGTACAGTTACATTTTCATGCTTACGTGCGCAAATAGACAAGTATGTCCTTTTATAGCCTCATATCTTCGTATCTCTCGGGAATGGAGAGTTAAGATTAATTGGCGTCCAAAAAGCAATTGACAAGGGCGTAGACTTCAGACTTTCACGCAAGCAGAAAATGAAATTAAGCCAGGGTCACCCGAAGCTCGACCCCAGATGAGAAGGCCAACTGCTTAATTCTTGATGAACATTCAATGATAACATTTGCCTTCATGAATCGCAGAGAAATAGTGACGGTGAAACGTGGGTTTTGACGAAAAAAAGGGGGTGTAAAATGAGGAGTTGCTTTAAAGTGAGAGAAACGTTTTCTTCAAGGAATTACACTGCGAAGATTGTCTGCTTTCTTTCTTTTCTCTACTTCAATATCATTCATCCTTTTATGTTCAGATACCTTCACACTTTCTCCTCTCTACTCCTCCTCTTTCTCCTCCTGTTTTTCTCTATGTTCGACATTTATCTATCTATCGATCTATCTAAGAGGGTTTAGAAATAAATCTCTTTCTGACTGCCTATGTTTTTCAAATCTATCGATCTATCGAATATTCTTGGGTATCTTTCTGTCTATATATCAGTTTGTTCATCAACTAGCTATCTTTATAGCTACCTATCTCAGTATGCTCACATTTATCTATCTATCTATCTATCTATCTATCTATACTTACATCTATCTATCTCACTATACTTACATTTATCTATCTCAGTTACTCACCTCTATCTATCTCAGTATACTCACATCATCTATCTATCTATCTATCTATCTATCTATCTATCTATCTTTCTAATTCTCTTGGTTATCTATCTGTCTATATATCTCAGTTTGTTCAACTAGCTATCTTTATACCTACTTATCTCACTATACTTATATCTATCTATCTATCTATCTATCTATCTTCGCCCGTTCAATATTTAGCTATGTAACTAGCTATTTTGCCATCTAGCTATTTTGGTATCTATCTATCTATTTCGGTCTGTGTATTTATCTATCAGTCTTACACTATTTACGTCTATAAATTTCAGACTGCTCACACACACACACACACACACACATATATATATATATATATATATATATATATATATATATATATATATATATACGTGTGTATGTGTGTGTGAATTGGGATCAAATATGTATTGTAATCTGTGAGATCACTCACATCATACCATCAGAGATAGCCTTGTGTTCACAGGAATAAAGACATACGCAGAAATATCACTAAAAGCATGTTAAATTGTATCCTAGACTCTTTAAATGTGGATTTTGAAAAAGTTGGTGATATAATAAAGCGAGTTTGACGTGTGTTTATGGATGGTAACATACTTATTAGAATACCCTCGAAGCATTACCTGCGTAAAGAATTATGTTCTTTTCTAATTATGGTGGCATTTATAAAATCGAAGTTATGATCAGTTTTGTTCCTATGTATTACTAGCAAGCTTAGTTGTCCCAGCGTAGATTCTCTTACGTTCGTAGATGCGGGTATTTAAATTCCTAGATGTTTCACCAATGTAACTTTTCCTACATTGTAGGCATTTTATGTCTTAAATACCGGCATCTGATGTAGTGGTGGCATTTTTCTTTCTAAATCTCCGAT
Organism: Acanthosepion lycidas; assembly: GCA_963932145.1. NCBI lineage: Eukaryota > Metazoa > Mollusca > Cephalopoda > Sepiida > Sepiidae > Acanthosepion > Acanthosepion lycidas. Next base: position 23,065,894 of record OZ010599.1, read on the forward strand.
TGTATCAGATGTAGTAGTAACGATCCTAGTGTTGGGGATAACCAATTTATTGATAGAATGTTGGAGAGTAAGATTATGAATTTTGTATTTTTTGTTTTCGGAAGTACTTATGTCATCTGTGGTGGTGTCTGCCTTTTTGAACTTGTGGACTTAAGTTAAAATTTACAACTGAAATAAGAAAAAAAGGCACCCTAACCAAAATCCATAGATTTGTTCATACCAGGCATTATCGCAGCCACCCTTACCAAATACCTAAGAAACTACACAGCCCAGGAGATGTCTAGTGACACTAAAATACCTATCTGTTGTGGTAATTATTAAAAAAAAAAAAAAAAGAGACTCCATGCGGAGTCAGACTGAAAAGTAGGGTGTTGTGGCGTCTTCCCTCTAATGATTCTATTGTGGACTCTTCCACTTACTATAAAGTTAGTAGGAAAAGTAAGCCTCGGGAGAATAGTGTTATAGCCTGTTCGTTACTGTCGAACTCTCTGTCTTTAGCAGAGATAAACCCGGACGAAGCTGTGCCGAAGGGAAGTTTCGCCCGGGGAGGTAGACAGGCCTGAACACGCTTATGCGGGTTCTACGGGAATATTTTTGACCGACCCTACGGGCTCGGAGAACCCACGGTAAACTCGGTCTTGTGCCACATACATCCCTCGTGAGGGAGTCTGTTAAATATTAACATTGATATAGACTGAACGCTGGTCAACCGACACACACTCCCAAGTCGTGTAATACACTTATGTTATATTTACTGTTCAATACACTATTTATCTGCAACCTCTTGTTTTGTTAATTCTTAACCAATTACTTGGTTACAACACTGTCTATGAATGAAAAATATAATTACAACACGATAAAAGAGGCGAAATATTTATTATAAACAGCAACATCTACATTGAAAAATTAAAATCCCACTTGATCTTCAAAAATTTAAATCCAAAATCCTGTGAAGAAAATTTGAAAATAAATTATATAACATTAAAAAAAAACGTAAGATATACTCTGTCAGGATTGAACTCTGTATCAAATATTTGCGATACCCTAAACAATCGCCATGCGATTTAGTTCTGTCTTGTCTTTGAGCAGAGGCCCCTAATCCCTGAAGATTCCAATTTCAGCGCAACAACTATCCTTTGCAGTAAAGAAGAGGATTGTGGGCTGTTCTGACACCTTTTTGGCATTAGACTTAGCTGCAGGTGACGAGGCATTTTTGTTTCTAACTCCATATCTATAATCATAAAATATTATTCTATTCATGCTTATTAAGTTTAGGTACCTCTCCTTTTTCGCTGAAAAAAACAACATAGCATGATGAAAAAAGGCCCCAAACCTCATAAAAACAAAGTTTTATCGTCAAAATGTTTAAGTTATTATTAAGAGGAAAGACCAAAGTGTTTTTTTATTATTTTATTAAATGTTTTAATCCTTTCTAACACGTTCGAAATATTGGATATTTTTTTTGAGTCAGCGATCGATTATTATTTTTATTTTTTTTTTTTTTTTGTGCTTTTTTTCTGGTGAAAAACACGCTGATTTAGAAATTCTTTCAAAAATCAAATAATTGTCGGATTCTAATGAAACTTTCAGGACTTATTCATAAATGAATACAATTATTTTGATTTTATTTTGTTAGAAAATGTTGGTAAAAATATTTTTTTTTGTATATATATGTTACCCCCCGACTTACTTAATTTCATGAAATTTCGAGAAATTAAATTTTCATCCGAAAATAATTTTTATCAGTAGGACTCTTTGGAGAATGTAAATCATTTTTTTTTTCAAACCACTGCACATTTCATGAAAATCTCCGAATCGCATTTTTAAAAAAAATGCAATAAAGCTATGACGATATTTAATTAGAAAAGCTTTTAATTGCTTTTATAACTAAGATCTATTAAGAACACTATTGCCCTAAGAAAAATTTTTTCGATGAATAATGAATTTTTACAAGAATTGTTTTCATTTTTTAAATTTTAATTATAATAATTTATAATATATAAATATTTTAAAATTCTGTATTACTTTCATCCGGTTAAGTGATATTGTTATTAAGTGAAAACTATATTTACTAATCAAAAATTGAAAAAATTGAATCATTTTGCACCAAGATTTTTAAAATAATTTTTTTTTATTTTTTATGTATATTATGTAATTTTCCCATTTTTGAAAGTATGGTCAACCATACATGAAATTATCAGAAAATAAGAGAGTTGGATATAATAAAATTAAAGTCAACATTCCTAAAATTAGATTACAGAGAATATTTTCCAACATTTTTAAGATTACTAAGAACTTAAAAATTATATAAAAAAGGGCTCAGCAGTGGTTTTCTTAAATTAGAAATCCATTTCTCTTTTATTTTTAACTTAAAGTATTTTTTCAAATCACATTAATTACACTTTACATCGGCTAATATTCCTCAAATAAAGTTCCAGAAAAGTATATTTCATTTTTGGATGATTTTTGAAACCAAGAATTAACTTTTGCTTACGAATGTGTCAAAAATGTCCGATTTTATGAAAGCGACAAAAAAGTTGAGATAACAATCAATATAATTTCTATTTGAAATATACAAGAGTATTTTGCTTACTGGAAATAGTAAATTTAATCATTTAGCTTTCAATTAAAGCTAAAATAAAAGCTTCAAGAATGCTTTTTCATTCTTTAAAATTTATTTTAAACTTTAGGTATCGAAAATTAGTGAAGATACCTAAATTAAAAATTATTTAAAGAAGAAAATTTTATAAATTCCAATCGAATGTAACACCAGCTGATCGGCCAATGAATTCCGAATGTTTCCTTATACGGAAACGGCTAATATAGTATTTTCCATTAGCAATGAGATGAACAGATACTATCTCTGATCCCAACCCGATGACCAGGGAGTGAAAAAAAAACGTTACGCGAAAAGCGCCGGTTGATTGGCCAAAGAATGCCGAATGTTTTTAAATTAAATCTAATTAAACATTACCGTTAGAGATGAGGAAAACAAATACTTCACTTTGATGGCCATCGAGTGAAAATAAGCGTGACTCGAAAAACGCTGGCTGCCCGGTCAATGAATGCTGAATGTTTCCTTATAAGGAAACGGTTAATATTACTATTACCGATGAAGTGAACAAATACTATGTTTGCTTTTTACTCGTACACCAACAGTGACGAGATATGGCACAAGTCTGGTTTAAAGTCTGGAGCCCAAGCGCGTGCACAATGGGCTAAAGCCCAAAATTGTCCTGTCGCAACAATCAATCGCACTAGCCTCCCTCTTTGGTGTAATGACAGAGATTCTGCCGACGCGTTGGAATCCCCGGGACTAGACATCCCACGTTTATTTGTCGTGTTCTATCCGAAGTTAGAGAGTTAAAATGCAGTCTGTCCGTCTGAAAGCAGATTCTACACTTTGATCCCTACCCGATAGCCAGAGAATGTAAAAAACCGTAACTCGAAAAGCGCTGACTGATTGACCGAATGTTCCCTTATAAGAATATGTCTAATATATCCATTACCATTACCGATGAGGAGAACAGATACTACACTTTGATCCACGATGTCCAGGGAATGAAAAATAGTGCAACTTGATAAAAAAAAAAAAAAAAAAAAAAAAAGCTCAAATGAATGCCGAATGTTTCGTTAGAGGGCAACGGTTTATATTATCGTTACCATTACTAAATCTGTATTCTTTCTACCGCTTCGAGCATTATTCGAAATGTCGGTTCAACGGACGTGCTCGTCGCAGGAATTAGAAACCTCCTTTTTTGATTAACCATTATCTCCTTGCTATCATGAGATTTGGAGTGGGGTGGAGATTGACTTGAAAGAAATAACAATAAATAAACGAATCAATGTGTAAAAAAAATCGGAAATAACAGAGACATTCCGACACATTTGGAACGTGTGATAAGCAAATTCTTGAAGATAAACGCGGATATTCGACTCTCACATACAACAATATCTGGGCGGATGGACGTCATCACAGGAATAAATGCACACGCACACACACACACACAATCTTATATATTTAAAAGTTTTTGTGAGTATTTTTCTAGATTCGTCTGTTTTTTGTCTGTTACAGCTTATGAGACCGTCCTCACTGTAGATGGCTATAACTTTTTTGTCAACTAATTTTACTAAATTACCAAAAATGACGATCTTGTAAAACATTCGCGAAGAAAAATGCAATTATATGCGCTATATACAAGGAAGATTATATAATATATTTTAAACAAAGCACATACATTAAACTAAACAAACACATAAGAAGCAAATGATTTTTAATCATTTCAGCACAAGCATGGCAATAAAGCCACTAAGATGCAAGTTGTTACTAAGTGTTAGAGAATATAAGGGGAAAACACTATTAAAAAGGCGATACAAGAACAGAAATTAAGAGGACAGAAGATAACGATTGACATTGCATTTAAAATTGGAAATTAAGAAACCGGAAAAGAGTTTCACAAGCGAGCGAATAGAAAAAAATGTTAGCATAGAACTTATGACTACATGTAGCCATTTCAGATGTAAAATGATGAGACCTTGCCGACAATCTAGTACTGCGCTTAAGTTCATAAAATCTAGATATCACAGAGGAAAGTTTATTAGAAAAATTACCATGAAAGCATTTATAGAAAAGGTAAAATGAAGATATGTTAAGGCGGTGGGAAAGTGACTAGAGTCGAGGTGCTAGGTCAGGACTAATAGCATTGCAGATTCAAAGACAAATAAATACACGAATAAACAAATAAAGGAAATAAATGATAAAGAAATTAAGGGAGCCCTACGAATGCCCGTATAACCACAACTAAATAAATCTAATAATAATAATCAACAGCTAAAATTATTGATTTTCTAAACGCTGCTTAGATGTGGCACAAGGTCGGAAATATGAAGCACGCAATGAGGATCGAACTCACTACTCATTCGTAGTTGTTCTAGCAAGATAAGATTGCTAACCATTACACCGCGCCGAGGTGCACAAACTATTGAATGAATAAATAAATAAATAACAAAGAAACAATGAATTAAACGCTAACAAACAACCCTATACAATAGCTATAACATAATCGAATTCTGGGTGATGACTATTTCTACTCAATTATCATTAGAATAATCTATATAAATAAATGTCAGTGTGTCAGTGTGTCATACTTTTTCTACTTTATTTCTAGAGTCCGTAGAACAACATATCGTACCATTTTGGAATCAGGCCGACTCCGTGAGCAAATTAAAATCATTCCGGGGGCCGGATTTGAACCCGCAATCCTGAAATTTTGGATTCCCAAGTTTTCATTACTCTGATTGTTTTTGGCGATTTTTGCACGTGATTTTTTTACGGCGGATTTTTTTGTACGTTAACCGTTTTTATAACTTGGAAATAAATTTGGGAATAATCGAAATTAATTACGAAATCCAGCGAAAGTCACCCCTGAAATAAAAATAATTGTCTGGAAAGTAAGGACCTACATACATCAAATTGTCTTTAAATTAAGTGGCAACAGGAGAATTATCGTTAAACTTTTAAGAGGTAAATTCAAATATTAATGCAATACTTAAATGAAGCGATCAATTTTGAGTTCTTCTGTAGTTTATTGTTGCCTATCGCATACAACAGAAGTATACCTCGCTAAAAGAAATTTCCACCAACAGAGGACGAGATTGTAATCACGAGAACCAATGCTGAAGCGAGGAAAAGAAAGTCCTGTGCAAACAAAAACTTAGATCAAATAGCAACCAGGAGAGCTTCCCGTGCTGAGCATATGCAAAGATTTAGGGACTCTCAAACTACTAAACAAGCCGAAGGCCCTACGCAGCAGCCCTCCGCCGGAGCTGGTTTAATTGCAGCCCCATAGGGCAGTTTTTAAGCTAGTTTAGAATATAAACGTCCC
>OZ010599.1:23074278-23081778 GCA_963932145.1 Acanthosepion lycidas
TTTCAATTACGCATAGATCGATACAACCATTGAAAATACTGTATAAAATGTGTGTAACAAGACATAAAATATAAAGTTTAAAACATTTTCTAAAAACAGAACGGTGATGATGACCCCAGACTTAACATAAGACACTTTTATGACCCCAGCCCCTAACAAAGAACAAAGCCCAAGCGCTACACATGTTTTTGCGTTTGCTTTTTACAATGAAGATGCACAATTCTGCCAATTTCTACCATAAAAATGAACTGTTATATGTTTTAAGTCACTTAAATAACAGGAAAATAATACAAGAATGTTTTAAATATGTTCTATCGAAAAAAAATACGCGAACCGAGGGAGTTCTCAACGAATAATTTGTACATAAGTTCGTCAGAAAAACACGCGAATATTCGGGGTTCTAAAGAAAAATCCGTGAATGTGTGAAGCCGTGGATGCTGAAACGCGAACAGGTGTAAATATATATATATATAATATAATAATATTTTTTGTTTAAAAATATGATTCCTTCGCTACATAAGAGTTCTCATGTTTCAAAAACGTGAGCCGAAATCATCCAAATAATTAATAAAATTAAGTTGGATTGAGGTGTTTAGTCAACGTGTTTAGCACCCAACGTGTTCTTTTCTATTTTCTGCATACCTGCACAAGGATATATATATATATATATATATATATATATATATATATATATATATATATATATATGGGGTGTTATACACGAAGAACTTCTGCATATCACTTCATTACGAGAAACTGGTAGTAAATTACTCGTAATCATATATATATATGTGTGTGTGTTTCATTAAAAACGACAGACACGGTACTACGGTACTACGGTTAACCATTTTATTTAATTTTTCTTGTGTTTTAACAAGAGCTTTCTTTTCTGGACAAAGGATGTGTAAGAAGTGTCCAAATGTTTTATATTTCCGAACGCTTTCGGCTATACCTTTAGCCATTATCAAAGAAAAATCGAATCATCCTTGATAATGACTAAAGGTATAGCCGAAAGCGCTCGGAAATATAAAACATTTGAACAGTTCTTACACACCCTTTGTCTAGAAAAGAAAGCTCTTGTTCGAACACAAGAAAAATTAAATAAAAAGCTTAACCGTAGTACCATGTCTGTCGTTTTTAATGAAACATGCATGTATACATATTTATTAATATATGTATATATTCATATATACATGACGACGGTTTGATAATCGTAGAATATCAATATGTATTAGACGACGAATATATACATGACGACGGCCTAATAATCGTAGCAAATTGTAGGGGTAAAACTACAGAAATAATAAGAAAACTGAATATAGAAACATTTAATACATTAGAACCACATAGAACCCCACACAACAACATCAGCGAAAACTGTCGATTGTATCTGGAAGTAAAATGGTAATTATTACATTCAAAAATCAAAAGAACTTATTAAACCAGAAGAATGAAATAATGGGCGAACGCAGACATTTAAACAAATGCCTACTTTGCTATCTAAATACCAACATAAAATGAAATACAACACAAAACGTATTTTTGTGTTGTAGTTCTTTCATTACTCGAGAAAACTTAAAGTAAATGTTCCCCTTTGCATTGGCCGGTAGACTAAATAAACACTGTTTAAAAATCTGAGCGTCTACTCAAATACGAGTGTCAGCTAAAAATAATGTTTGACCTAATAAAAAATATGCACTCGCCAGGCCACATACACTGAGTTGACTCACTCATTTGTTATGAGGAAGTTCCATTCAGCTTCTTCTCCAGAACTATTACATTGTAGAACGGACTTCTCTGATAATTACAATCTTAACCTCTTCAAGTCTGGTATCAGCCGCTATCTATGCTGCTTATCCTTATAATATACATTTCTTGCTCCCTACCTGGACGCACTTAAAACAACCTCATTCATTAACCCTCTACCTTGATAGGCTCTTGAGCTCCGTATTAGGTGAAGAATAGTAAAAATAAAAATAAATTGTGGGATTTGCCTGGCGTACTATTTTTACAAACAACTCCATGTAAGTTCACTCCTTAGTATTCAAGGGAACGCCATTGCAACAATAGTTGATTTACTCCGAAAAATGTCTGCCTTCAAAGCAAAACATTTGTAGACCCTTCAAAGGCGAGAAATATTGAGCATAGAAGAGAAAAATAAAAACTAGAAGTCTTTCAAAAAATACGGAGAGACTTGTTGGTGTGAGTATGTTATTTTTTTTTTTTTTTTTTTTGCAATAGAATAAAAAGTCACTATTAATTCGGGTATATTTGTCTTGATGACATTCAAATCATTCAAATGGCGTTGGTGACATTTCGTAAGTAGCAGACGACAACAATAAATATTACTATACGGCGTAGCAAGTTCCGCCATTTTTAAAAAAAAAATGTCTCTTGTTTTAGTTATTGATTTATGTTTTCTTTACTTGCAACATTTCCCCCCCACCTCACCCCCACACGCCCCTATTTTGCTTTATTTTTATTATTTATGATTTTTAGAGGAAAAAGGAAGCTTGTGTTTGGTTTGATTTATTTATTTGTGTTTGTGTGTGTGTAAATTTGGGAGTGGTTGTTTTTTTGTTGTTTTTTTTTTCAGATTTTTCTTTGGTTTCCTTTCTTTTTTCTTTCATTCCTTGTCCTTTTTTTCTTTTTTCTTTTTTTTCTTTCTTTTTTTGCTTGTTTTTATACATAAAATGTATATGCTTGTTTGTCCAGGTCTGTGTATCCCGGTGAGGAAAGAAATAGTTGTGTTTTAATGGACCTTCTGTGTCCCTCCCTTTGAATAAACCAAGGGAAGTGACCAGTGACAAATGCATTGTGTCAACGTTACGTTTCCACTTACTGGGAAGAAAATGCAACGCCATTGCATACATACATATATATATATGAAAGAATAAAATGATGCAAACATATTAAGAAAATGGGAGGCAGTGGCGGTTTTCTACATTGTTTTGACCACTTTCCTACGAAAAGGCCTTTTGCTGAGGGAAATGAAGGAATGGTATATTTTGATGCTTTGGCACAATTCCTCTGTGTGTGTGTGTGTGTGTGTGTGTGTTTGTGTGTTCCTCAAGAGGATATTTTTCATTTTTTGTTTCTTTTTTTTTTCTTCTTTTGGCTTTTAACATTAGTGCGTATGTGAGAGTGGGTGGTTATATATTGTTTAAGTAGCAATTATTCTTTTTTTTTTTTTATTTCACTTATGTTTGAATATTTGTCATCTTTGCTATTTTTATTCCGAAATAGCCGTGGGTGGTCTGGAACTGAGTCTGTTAGTCAATGGGGATTGTTGTGTTAACATTTATTTTATTTATTGGTGTACTCATGAAAAGTATTATTCTGCCGTTGTTGAGCACCTAATATTTCCCCAGCTACTTTTCCTTCCATTTCTCTTCGTGTATATATATATATATATATATATATATATATATATGCGTGCGTGTGTGTGCGTGTGCGTGTTTGCATGTGTGTGTGTGGTGAGAGAGAAAGAGACCATGTTATTATCTATCTCTCTATCTACACGTGTGTCTTTTATGCCTATCTTATTTTGTTTCTATTTCAATCTATTCATTTCCTTCTTTCATTTTCTATCTATCTATCTGTCTGTCTATCTATCTATCTATCTATCTATCTCATTTTGTTCTTATCTATCTATCTATTTATCTATCTGTCTGTCTATCTATCTATCTATCTCAGTCTACTCAGATCTATCTATCTCAATATGCTCACTTATTTCTATCTATCTTAGTCTACTCGTTTCTTTCTGTCTGTCTATCTGGGACTATTATTTTCTACCTCTCTATCTATCTCTTTCTATCCATTCTAGTCAGTTACACTATTATATATCTATCTCATTCTATTCATTTCTTTCTATCTGTCTGTCCGTCTGTCTGTCCATTCATTTCTTTTTGTCTGTGTATCTACCATAGACTATTCATTTCTATCTATCTATCCTTTTTTTTCTATTTATCTCAGTGTATACATTCTTTCTTTCTTTCTTTTTTCATCCTTTCTTTCTTTCGTTCTTTCTTTCTTTCTTTCTTTCTTTCTTTCTTTCTTTCTTTCTTTCTGTCTGTCTGTCTGTCTACCCCAGTCTATCCGTTTTTATCTATTTACCTCAGTGTAGACATTTCTTTCTTTCTTTTCTCTTTCTTTCTTTCTTTTTTTCTTTCTTCATCCTTTCTTTCTTTTTTCTTTTTTCTTTTTTCTTTCTTTTTTTTCTTTCTTTCTTTATTTCTTTCTTTCTTTCTTTCTTTCTTTCTTTCTTTCTTTCTTTCTGTCTGTCTGTCTGTTTACCCCAGTCTATCAGTTTTTATCTATTTACCTCAGTGTAGACATTTCTTTCTTTCTTTCTTTCTTTCTTTTTTTTCTATCTATCTATCTCAGTCTATCCATTTATATATATATATATTTATTTATTTTAGTATATTCGTAATATCTGCGTTTTTATATCTCAACGCCTTCGTATCTATCTCTTTTTTTCTTTGCATCACAATTTATATATATATAAACATTGGCGTGCACAATTTTGGATCCACCCTCAAAAATTAATTACTTTTATTAATTTTACCCCCAAATCGAGAGTGATTGGCAGTATGTTTTTCTCAGTACATTTTATTATCTTTGAGAATCAGAAACCAAGTCACTGCATTTTCGTTAATGCTGCATGTTGGATAAGAGAAAGCATCTTAAGCCTAATAATGAAAGGAGAAAGACTATGCAGAAATATATGACCATCAGCGAAAATATCACCTTTCAGCTGTTTTTTTAAGTTAAAAAGCAGTTTGTTTTTGCTAAAAGTGATCTTTATTATTACAGAAAATGCAAAACGTCAAAATATAGAATTATTCCTTAGTATTTCTGCCTTTGGTTCGAATAATTTTGCCTCAATTCGATGGGGTGTTGAATGGAACAAGATGCAGATTTTCTCCTTGGAACTTTTTTTTTCCCCCATTCTTCTTGACAATAATCCCAAAACTGTTGAAGATTACGTTGTTTCTTCAGATCTCTCCAGAATGCTACAATTATATTCAGATCATGGCTTGGCACTGGCCAGTTATCCCAAAACTTGAACATCTTCATCCACAAGAAACCTTTATGTTGCACGTGATGTGCGGCAAGGAAGCACCGCCATTTTGAAAAATCTCTCCATTTTCACAGTCTGGCCGAAGATATAATATATATATATATATATATATATATATATATATATATATATATAACGACCCACTTTCACCTAAGCACTAACGTTAAAAGGCAAAAGAAGAGAAAAGAACTAAAAAATGAAAAATATCCTCTTGAGGAACACACACACACACACTCACACTCACACTCACACACTCTCACACACGCACACAAACTCTCACACACACACTCACACAAACACTCACACACACACACTCACACACACACATTCACTTACACACAAACTCTCACACACACACTCACACACACACACACACACTCACACACTCACACTCACACACTCTCACACACACAAACTCTCACACAAACACTCACACACACACATTCACTCACACACACACACAAACTCTCACACACACACTCACACACACACACACAGAGGAATTGTGATAAAATATCAAAATATACCATTCCTTCATTTCCCTTAGCAAAAGGCCCTTTCGGAGGAAAGTGATCAAAACAATGTAGAAAACCGCCACTGCCTCCCATTTTCTTAATATGTTTGCATCATTTTATTCTTTCCCTGATATATATATATATATATATATATATATATATATATATATATATATATATATATATATAAGAAATTCGACTTACTAACGCATAAAAAGAGAATGTCTCATATCGAGAATATTTGACATCGAAAAACATAAAGGAGAAAAAAAATTAATTATTTTTAATAATAGGTGGAAATCTCCATCCTTTACCTGATGACGGTCGCGAGACCAGAAACACGTGTAGTAAAATTATAGAAAATAAAGCAGAATATTTTTCTTAAAAAAATCAACATTACAACCAAAAACGTTTGCGGTATCTCTCTTCCTTTTAAAATATACACTTTTCTCTCGTTGGAACTACTATAACCTCTTCCTCTTATATATCTATCTATCTATCTATCTATCTATCTATATATATATATATATATATATATATATATATATATATATATATATATAGGCAGAAAGGTAGTTGTGCGGATCTATTACGCACGAACATACATACATACTAAAATAGAAATCACATACAACGCCAAGCATTCATTGGTTAATTAATCGCCACTACGTTATTATAGACAATTTACAAATCGCAGTAATGCGACAATTTTGTAATCGCTCTATTTTTAAGTAGTCAATTTTGTTCACTTTTGGGAGAAACGGATCACAGAAGCTTTCTTAAGTCTTCTCAAAGCTCGCTCGCTGATTGGTCGATGCCAACCAATCAGATCGTTTGCACGTGAAGAATAATTCTTCCCACGCAACGATTTAGAGCCTATAGTCGCTTATTTAAACCAAGAGATTTTTCATCCCGGTTAGTGAGAATTCAAGTGCCAAACGAATCCACGACAGTTGAAACCATGCGCCGACCCTCTCACTCACACACACCACTCACATGCTGAACATACCTTGTACACACTCACATTAACTTTTCTTCCACAAGAATATCTTTCAAGAACAATCATTACAAGAGACTCTCATGAACATTCTTGCAGTGAACTTTGAACCAAATGACTATTTTTCATTGAACACTAAAATAACAGTTAAAGAGAGGCAACTCTTGGTTAATCCAACCTTTTCTTATTTAAATGCATGCTTTCCTTCACATCGTTGTTTGATATTGTACATCTTGTTAAATATTTTATGTATAACAATGTCTTTTGCTTATCCTTTTCTGCGTCAGCCCTGATCCCTAATCTAAAGTTAAATTAATGTGGTGAAGTCTGCCACATAGTAATTCGTTGGTATAATCCCCGTCCTGGGTAAAACGATAAACTACATCCAACAGCAAGGCCTTTGATCAGGAGGTTTTGGGAGGCATGGAACCATCTCTTAATTGCTGGTGCTCCCAGGTCTACCCTGACCCGGGGTGGTAGCACCTGTCAGAACACCAGCTATGGATAAATAGTTGATCACTAAAGTGGGGTCGAAACACTATGAAAGTTTAAAAATAGGTTTCAATACCAGCAATACATTTTTGTAAAAGCTTTAAAAAAATTATTACCAGCAATAAAAATCTTGTCGACATTTATAACCCCAAGAGGTTGATATGTCGTAAAACAAAACAAACCAAACCAGACCAAAAACCGTTGGTATAATCCAGGCGAGTCCTCTTAAAACAAACTGACTCACAAAAGAGTGCTCAATGTTTATTTTCGTTAAACAGAGCAAATTTTCTTTACATTTGTAATTAAGATACCTTTAGTAAATGACCATTTTCACCGACGAATTTTAATTTTAAATTTCGCAGAATTTTTCAAACTATCTAGATAGGATAGAAAGTTTGAATAATCCTGCG
>OZ010599.1:23084278-23106778 GCA_963932145.1 Acanthosepion lycidas
AAGAGGGCGGCTGCTGGAAAACCTTATGTCTGGCAGCAGGACTCTGCTCCATGACACAAGCAAGAGACCCCAGTCATGGCTGTCAGACAATTTCTGTGACCACATCATCCCTTACATCTGGCCACATAACTCCCCAAACTGTAACCCCCTTGATTATTATGTGTAGGGCGCAGCTGAGTGAGAGAACAACAAAATTCCTTGTAACACCAAAGATACAGTGAAGGTAAGGTTTATGGCAGTATTCACAAACTTAAACAGGGAGACCGTCCAGAAGAGATGAAAGAGATTCTGAAGTCGTCTGGAGACCGTAGTGGAAGCCCAAAATTTACTCTTTACTATTTCAAGATATTTTTGTGTAATTTTGGTAAATATATCTGTTAAAATGAGAGAGGTGAGTGTTGTTTTCTTTTTTGCGTAATTTAGACAACAATCTATCCATCGCACCTCTTTCTGTCTCTCTCTGTCTCTCTCTCTGTCTCTCTCTCTGTCTCTCTCTCTCCCGCTATATATATATATATATATATATATATATATATTCCATTTTCTCTAAAACTTCGTCGTTTCTCACATGTTCGGTCCATGGTATTCTCAGCATGCTTCGGTAGAACCACATTTCTGTTGCTTCAAGTCTCTTCTTTATCTGTGACGAAATTGTCCAGCATTCAATGCCATATAGGAAGAATGATATTACATCACAGTTCACTACTCATTTCTAACGAAATTTTCCTGTTTTTTAATACTTTGCTTAGCTTTTGAAAGGCATCTTTCTCTATCCTAATGCGCCTTCGAATTTCATTGTCGCACTTTCCGTCCTCTGTCAAAACATTTCCCGAATATTTACATTTTTGTCCTCGCTTGATGTTGGAGTCTTCAATTTGTAATTTGCATGTTCCTTTTGTTGACAACCATGCATTCTATCTTCTTGCATTTGTTGTTAAGTCCTTTTTTCTCGCTTTCATTTATAGTCAACAGAAACATAAGATAAAAAAAAAGTCACTAGTCATTTTGCAACGATTTTACACTCACCTGTTAGATTTTATCTTAAATACATTCTGATCACTTTCTTTTTCTTAGGTGCTATGTGTGGTGCTGCATGCTTGGACGATCATGTCGCTTTTTTTGATTCATGACTGACTCAGCAGAGGAATTCCCACAGTAGGCTGCCGTTACTTTCTGCGGTAGACTGTCAACCAAAGCTACAGGATCCAGTCTGCCTTGCTATTTAATTGTAACACTTCACCGATACAACATTTTAGTATATCACGGTTATAACTATGCCTAATAGTTATACCTAATCAGTCAGTTATGCGTCATGCGTGATACACGCTTAGGCGATCATGTATCTTTCGATACCTGACTGACGAGGCAGATTTTTCCAGTAGTAGTTTGCCATTTCTTTCTGCGGTAGATCAGCTGCCATCCAAGGCTATAAAACCTGGTCTGTCCTGCTATTTACACACAGCTTGAAGAAGAGGATTCATACCTTCCCAAGGGTATTAGCACGTAATGGATTCGACTGGAATTCAATGCCTCAATTATGCCTAATGTCGTCCTTGGGGGTGTGGAGAAAATAAAAAGCTATTTCTTCTCTCTTTCAAAGCAACATCACCAGCATCAAATATAATCTGCCTTGATTGATTTGTTTTTACAGCTTTTTCAAGTTATTTAAAGCCAGAAAGTATTTTAGCGTGTAAGAATTTTTTTTTTTAAATTTTTTAGATAATAATAATTTATTGGTACAAGACCTACTAATTAACCCATAATTGAGATGGAGAAAAAATGTATTTGCAACTTTCCCAATCGTATTTGCGCGAAAACAAATGTAACGAACTCGACTGGAATTCGAACTCCGATTTCTCATTCTAAGCCGTTATCCATCCCATCACCTGCACACCGAAGCGCCTGGTAATCCCAAGCTGGCACCGTTGTAGGTACTGAGCAAGGTCAATGTTGCTTAAACTTCGGTGATCGAATGAGAATCAGTCTTTCAACGTGATACGAACATAAGCATTATTTCTTCAGAAGAAAAAAATTAATATTAGTATTAGTATTAATATGATATGGGATATTATAAGATGGCAAAATATATAATATGGGATAATATAATATGGCATAATATAATATGGCATAATATAATATGGGATAATATAATATGGGATAATATAATATGGCATAATATGATATGGGATAATATAATATGGGACAATAAAAGATGGTATAATATAATATGGGATAATATAATCTGGGATAATATAATATAGGATAATATAATATGGCATAATAGAATATGGGATAATATAATATGGCATAATATGATATGGGATAATATAATATAGGATAATATGATATGGGATAATATAATATGGGTTAATATAATTAATATAATATTATTATGATATGATATAATTCAAAACAATAACGATAAAAATAAATGCAATAAACGGCTGAATGAGTCTAACATTTGGCACAGGATTTACCTAATAGCCAATGAGGCTTAATGAGGCGTGGTTATCGCCTCCCTTTCCTCCGAAGTGGAACTATTTTTCTCGTCATGTTAGACACTGCGGCAGCACCTTCCTCATCGGAGTGAGGAGGTTGATACGGTGTAATACCGATGCCAGTGTGACAGTGGTCGCTGGGGCTGGGCAAAACCACAATTTTTGTCCTTGGCCCATATGCATAAGTATACGCATGGCACTCCCCACGTTAAAAGGACCTTGTGCCACAACCAGCTTTGGTTGTGAGTCCGGGTAAATATACCTGACATCTTGATACATCAGGCGACCGCATTCAGTTTTAAACGCAGTACGTCTCTGTATCTTTAACGTTTCGGTGTAAACTGTAATCGGCAGCGGGTACTAGATGTTTACCCTATACACGGCCCAAGAGAAACTCAAGGTATAATCACCGAAGTTAAGCAACGTCGTGTCTGGTCAGTATCTAGATGGGCGACTGCTTGAGGATAGTAGGTGCTATAAGCTTTTTTTTTTTTTGTGGGAGTGGCATGTCATTTAGTAGAAACCACAAGAGTATATGTCCTCATAGAAAATGTAGAAAAACACAACTAAAAAACAGGATGCACAATTGATTAGAGAGAAAAGCTCATGTAGGAATCAATTTCTTCTCCAGCTATGAGTTAAATAGCAGGGGAGACTCGGTTCCCTACCTTTGATAGTAATTCTAGACGGGTTACTATCAAAGCTAGGGAACATTGAATTCTGAACCAATTGTGCGTAGGGCTGGCAACACGAACACCTGGGGATGTACCCCACAGGGTTAATATTTAACGTACACTCAAGAAAACTGAACCAGCTAATGCAAATTTAAAGAATCGTCGACCATAATATAAACAAAATGGTTAATTTGTCATCGGAATCGAATAGGAAATTGAAGAAGACGCAATGCTGGTGTTACGTTCTTGTAAAAAAAAAATACGGAGAGATAATTGAGAAATTATCAAGACATTGAGCGTGAATGTGAAGACATGTATCACTTCTTGATTTAATTATCTCCTCGCATATTAAAAAGTAATTCCGGCATGGTGGAGTAAGGCAGGCACGGTGACGTAATGTATAGTGGCTTGGATTGAGGAGAATTCCAGTCGAATGCATTAGATTCAGTTACATTCTAATACCCTTGGGAAAGTTATGAATCCTCTTCTTCTCCTCCCAGCTATGGATAAATAGCAGGACAAACCTAGTTCTTGGATGGCAACTACCGCAGAAAGAAATGACAACCTACTGCGGGATGCATCATATCTTTCGTTACATGACAGCAACGTCAGTAATGTATCTATATATGATCGTCTAAGCATGGATTGCTCATGGCACATAACTGATTGATCTTTTTAATAAATTAAAAATATAGACATCAAGAACAAATATGTGACTAGCCTAGATATAAATCTTTATACATGTAAAGAAATGTCTAAATTTACTAAAAACACATTCAACTAAAAGAAAAGAAATATTCTTACACATAAAAGTCATAAAAATGTGTCATTTAATCACCAATCAATGTTTTTCACCTTCGATAACAATTTTCACTATCTATCAATAGTCTGAGATAAGGTATAATGTACACTATTTACATTATTCAGACTATTGTCCTCATCTTTGTCGCCATACTCATCACAGCGTTTCGGCTTTTCGGTATCTGTCTATATTTCTGTGATGTGGTATTATGTACACTATTTACATTATTCGGACTATTGTCCTCATCTTTGTCGCCATATTTATCACAACCTTTCGGCCTTTCAGTATCTGTCTATATTTCTGTGATGAGGTATTATGTACCCTAATTACATTATTCGGATTATTCTCCTCATCTTTGTCGCCATATTTATTACAACGTTTCGGCCTTTCAGCACCTGTCTATATTTCTGAGATGAGGTATTATGTACACTATTTACATCATTCGGACTATTCTCCTCATCTTTGTCGCCATATTTATCACAACGTTTCGGCCTTTCAGTATCTGTCTATATTTCTGAGATGAGGTATTATATACACTATTTACATTATTCGCACTATTGTTCTCATCTTTGTCGCCATATTTTTTACGTTTCGGCCTTTCAGTATCTGTCTATATTTCGGAGATCTGGTATTATGTACACTATTTACGTTATTCGGACTATTGTCCTCATCTTTGTCGCCATATTTATTACAACGTTTCCGCCTTTCAGTATCTGTCTACATTTCTGAGATGAGGTATTATGTACACTATTTACATTATTCGGACTATTGTCCTCATCTTTGTCGACATATTTATTTCAACGTTTCGGCCGCCAATAAAAACTTTTAAATTCACAACCACATGTTATTTAAAATACAGTTTGTCCATAAAGTTCGTGTGCACTTAAAAAATTATAACTTTATTTGCATTTGCGATAGAAATAATTTGTAAAAAGGATTAGAAAGACGTAAATCTATATTTTTTAAGGTTTTATTGAAATTTTATTTAAGTTTCCACATGTCCTCCATCATTAGCAATAAAAAGGGTAATACGATTTTGCAGTTCACGGAAAATATTTGCCAACTGATTTACAGTAATGCCTGAAAATCACATTAGTTATTTTAGCTTTCAAATCTTCTCACGAACGAGGTTTGGTTGCATACACAATTGTTTTCATATGTCCCCATAAAAAAAATCTAATAGAACGTGGAGGCCAATAAAATGGTTTATCCCTTCCGATCTATCTGTTAGAAAATTCCCTATTTGGAAACTCTCTAGCACGCAGAGCAAAGTGACAAGGAGCTCCATTTTGTTGAAACACTGTATTATAACATTTTTTTACAGATTATTTCTATCGCAAATACAAATAAAGTTATAAATTTTTTAAAGTGCACACGAACTTTATGGACACCCTGTATATAACATATAAATTAATCCCAAATTAAAATAATTTAAATATTAATTAATTTTCTTTTAGTTTTTATTCATATTGTCCTTTTACAGATATATTACGTCTGAAATTTTATACATTCTTTATTTCTTTATTTAATTTATTTTTATTTTATATATTTTTTTATCTTACCTGGCAGAAACCACAAGAATATATGTCATCATAGAAGGTGTAAAGCAGTATAACAAAATACAATAATTAGTCAAGAGATCAACTAGGTTATATCGTTAATTTCAAATTTTATCGTTCAATTTAATAATTTTTAGGTAGAATAAATTCTACTTTAGTATAAACCCAACTTTAAAGCATTTAATAGTTATTATAACTTTACTTCGTTGTCAAGTTTTTGGAATTTCGTATACTTGTATTTTGATTGGTCATTTCAGCTCATGTAACAGCGTTTCCCCTTACAAGGGGTGGTTAATTAATTTGAAACTTTTAAAACCTTTATTCTACAATCTACATTCAACATCATCACTTGATAAGACACCAGAGGTGTAGAAACAAAATGGCTATTTTTGTAGTGATTTTACAACATATTTATGTTATAATTTTTAAATAAAGAATTATATTCGCACTACTCTGTAGTTTCCGATGTAAAAATAAATAAACACATTGACACTGAGCTGCACCGGAAAAAGAAAATATAAGATATGTACTGATGCTGATACGGATGGAATGGCATGTCTGTCATACGGTGCAGATCCTGGATTAAGCACAACTTGCTTCCCATGAGATATCAACTACTTATCCAGATTTAATATTACAATATATTATTATCATTATTAACTTTAATACTGCTGCCATATATGGTCTTGTGCACCCGCTGTTCGTTTCGATGTCCTCAACAAAATCCAGAGACGGATATGCAAAGTGATGAGTCCTGATCTGGCATCTCACCTACAGTCATTTTCTCACAGACGTGCCCTCTGTCTTTTCTACAAGTATTTTCACGGCAACTGTTCTGACGAGTTGCTTTCTCTGGTTCCCAAACTGCTTGAATTTAAGCGTGCTACTAGGTTGTATGTGAATCCCAACCTTACACTGTCGAAACGGTTAAATGTAACCGTCTTCTTAAATGTAACAGCTTCTTCTCTCGCACTTCCCGTCAGAGGAACTCCCTTCCTCTTATTTGCTTCCCTGATAGCTATCATTTTCAAATGTTCAAATGGAATATCAATCGACATCTTCTGATGCCTTGATCTTGTTCCCCGCCCTTCTCTTTGTCCTTTCCTCAAACACCCCTCTTTACTCTTACTCTCACTCTCTGTAACCCCATGCGTGTTAGTGTCACTTCCGCCTAGCCTGGGGTATGTACACTATTTACATTATTCGGACTATTGTCCTCATCTTTGTTTGCATATTTATCACAGCGTTTCAGCCGTTATATGCTCCGGCCTTCTTCAGTTGGTTGGAATATCCAACTGAACCCTGAGTAGACTGTTCTACTTCCACGTGCCATATCTAATGGATGTCAATTATCAGTTGTCTCCTGTTAATTCATCTCTCCAAGTTCTCCACTGCCTTAACGAGGTATTGAATAATGTAAATAGTTTACATGGCTAAGTTTAACTACCCCTACGAAGGAAAACGCATCACACCTTAAGATCCATCAAAGTCCAGATCAACTTCATTTTTTATCCAAAACGTATAATAACTCATTCCAAAGGAATTGATGGATTTTTATTCATAATGCCATATTATTTTTATTGCTATAAACTTTATTTTTACTGGATACGGTAGACATCTCTGTTCTTAAACAATATAAACTTATACTGGAAGCAAACCTTCTGATGGAAAATCAATTCAGTAAATACATACAAAAAGAAAAGAACATAAGACAAGTATGAGACTTCTCACCGGACTTATTCAACATTTACAGCGCAGCAATCCTTAGAGGATTAGAATTAATAACAGAATTCATTATTGGTAGACACAGTCTTAAGGCCATAAAATATGCGAATGATATAGCGTTCATAGCAGACACAGAAAGGAAATGAGAGGAACACCTACAGAATGTTGTAAAGGAAAGCAAGAAGAAATGATTAACCATAAAATGTGAGAAGACAGAATGTATGTTTATCAGCAAGTGGGTCAGTCCAAGATGTGAGTTACGAATTGGAGTAGTAAAGGAAAGCGTGAAGAAAGGACTAACCATCAAGTGTAAGAAGACAAAATGGATGGAAATATTTGCACGACCGTTTACAAAAAGAAAAAAAAATTAAACCACACACATACACAATGAAATATGCATGCAAGTTACTATACACAAACACTGAAAAAGATACGTATATATACACACATACATTGACATAGACACTCTGATATAACACTCAAGAAATATTCAAGATTGAAGGTGTTATTAAACGAATTCTAAGCACATATTAAAATATACAGGCCAATATATATAGATAAAAATGGTCTAATAGAACAGAGAAACAAACAATAGATAAAAAAGGACATTAAAATAGATATATACGTATAAAAATAACACCATCTAATATATAAAAAACGAAAATTCCAAACACACATATACGCCGAATTGTACATTAGTTGAAAGGAAATAAGAACTACCTACAGATATATGTGTATAGTGTACACACATTCATCCCTAAAGCCAACCTATAGACAAAAATATACACACATATATACATATACACACATACACATATATATATCTACACATATACGCCTAATTGTACAGTGTACACACATTCATCACTACAGACAGAAGTACAGAAAAGCCAACCTATAAACAAACATATACACACATATATATACATATACATTCATACACACATACACATATATATATAAAACTACACATATACACACATACGCATACGCATATGCATATATACACATACAGAAGCAAGCATAAATATATCAACAACTAAAAAATAAACAAACAAAATATAAATATACATATACATACATACATACATATACACACATACATACATATATATACACATACATAAATATATGTATAAAAATACATATATACGAACACATACACAAATACACGCATATATATATAATAAAAAACAGACTTAAAGATACGCATATATATACATATATACACACATACATATCCATATATATATATATATACATATATATATATATATATATATATATATATATATATATATATATATATATATATGTACATAAATACACACACATAAATAGGTATACACATACATAAACCTACACATTCTAACAATATTATCCTGTTGACCATAAATTACAGTAGAGTTAATAATAATTTTAAAATGTAACAAGGCACAATTGTTCATTAAGTCTATAAGCAATTAACAAAGCCTTATTAAACAAAAGTAAATTTTAGTTAGTATAGATGATACATTCCCAGACACTAAGATATGCATACATATACATATACGAAGAAATACGAACACACTTTCACATACAAATATATAATCATGCATAAAAATCCATATCAATACATCCATATATACACAGATGTAAGTACGAACACCTCCAAGCATATATATATATATATATATATATATATATATATATATATATATATATATATATATATATATATATTTATATATATATATACACACACAAACATAGACATATATATACCCATATATATATATACATATACACACACATATACATATATTCACATGCAAATACAACAATATATACAAATACACGTATACACACATATATATATACACACGCACCTGTAGATACAAACCAAACTTTACATACCGACACCTACACATACACAAGCTCACATATGATAGGTATCTACACACATACAAACACATACACACACACACACATATATATACAGACATATATATACATACATATACATACCTATAATTACAAGTATATATACGCCCATACACATAAACACATACATACTCAACTATATACATTCATAAACATACATACATATACATACACAAACATATATACACATACATACATACACATACATACATGTATCCCTACATACATAAACATATCCATACATACAGAAGTACACGTAAATAGAAATATACACGTTAATAGAAATATATATACACAACACACCTGGACATATATATATACCTATATATACATATATTTTGCCCTCCTCTCCTTTTCTCCTCTTTTTTACCTACTTACTTTTAATATATATTTAAAAAAAACTTACATATATATACATATATACACATCCAGCCGTAAAAAACACATATACACATACATACACACACATACAGATATGAAAAACACAGTATACTTATACCAACACATACCCATATCAACAGGAGGACCATTATGTAATAAAAATAATAACCTATTAAATTTACAATAACATATCATTATCATTGAATATATTGCATCCCCTATAATAAGTTAAATTTATAACGGTGTTTACAGTTAACTGTTAGTTCATATCTTTGAATTAAGAGATTGGTCTTATTTTTAAATCTAA
Source organism: Acanthosepion lycidas (assembly GCA_963932145.1). NCBI lineage: Eukaryota > Metazoa > Mollusca > Cephalopoda > Sepiida > Sepiidae > Acanthosepion > Acanthosepion lycidas. The sequence continues at coordinate 23,094,148 of OZ010599.1, forward strand.
TTATTTCAAATTTTTCGTTAAGACAAATATAACATGGGGCTTATAGGGAGTTACATATCCGGGCATTCCTGATTAATTTCCATTTAACACTAGGTGTTTTATTCTTTTCTTTTACACTCCAAAAATACTTGGATAATATATATATATATATATATATATATATATATATATATATATATATATATATATATATACAGCAAAAAGGGGGACTGGCACAAGGTTGCACCGGTTTGAAATCGGCTATACCCATATCAGGTAATTTTAGAATTTTTGCTGTATAATATATATGTTCTGTTATAATAAATATATTGAGCTCTCTCTGTGGATTAGTTTTAACATCTGATATTACTAGGGTTCACCTGGATTATATTCCAACGGATCTATTACCTGCACTATACACACACACACACACAAACACACACACACACACATATATATATATATATATATATATATATATATATATATATATAATGTAATGAAAAACAAACCACTTTAAGGTACCATTACGATAATTTATTTCACCTAAATCCTTTTTTAAGGATTCAGGATCATCAGGTAAAACTTCCAACAACGAATTGAGAGGAAAAATGGGATTTCCTCTCAATTCGTTGTTGGAAGTTTTACCTGATGATCCTGAATCCTTAAAAAAGGATTTAGGTGAAATAAATTATCGTAATGGTACCTTAAAGTGGTTTGTTTTTCATTACATATTAACTCTGTCCTCACATTGAGCTCTCAAGATTTCATCCTCTTTGGATTTACCAATTCGGTTTACCAAGTTCCTTATAACTTAAATATATATATATATATATATATATATATATATATATATATATATATATATACGCACACACATCGTGGGGGCTGTCGATAGCTGTGCTAGCACGAGATCACGTGGGTCTGTGTGTGCTATTCTTTCCCAGACACTGTAACTAAGGTCACCTCAGCATAGTTGCAGTATAAACCAGAGGTTGGCTCTGTGGGTGTTGAACAAACACAAAAGAGCCTGAGCGAGCGTCTGCAATAGGGATTGACTCGCCGCTCTAATTGACGCGTATCCTCGAATATGAGTGGCCAGCTATTATATATATATATATATATATATATATATATATATTACGGAAATGGCGTACAAGAAATTATATAGGTGTCAATACAAGCTTATTTTACAGTAAAAATAAAAAACAGTGAGTCTTAAGAAATCTTCATAATAAAAATAGTATTGATCGGATTGAATTATCGAACTTTTCAGTGATCATGTGTGTGGTGGGTGTGGGTGAATGCGTGGGTGGCTGTGTGTGGGTGGTTGGTTGGTTGGTTTGTGTGTGTATGGGGGGTGATATTGTATTTGTGTTCTGCTTTCTTCCGCGGCATTTCAGGGAGTTGGCGCCACGTGCCTGTGAGGAACTGAGCTAAGACTGGGAGTGGTGAGGCTCGGAGACTGGTACAAGGCGGGTCGGGGGAGGATTCATTTACCGGCATAAACAAGGAATCGGATACCAGGGTGTTGCCATTTGCAGTAGTGAATTAGATATGTATCTCCGACATTTTTCATTTTCATTATGTCACCAGATTTCGGGCGACAAAATCCGGTCAATCGACACCATTTGCTGATGAGATTTACTTTCTAAAGTTTGACACGCAATCACACACACACACACACACACACACACATATATATACACATACACGCGCGTGCACACACACACGGATACATGAAAATGTATGTGTGTCAGTGGATGTATATATTTATGTTTATATGAATAATATACATAAAAACTATCTCTGTGTGTGTGTGTGTGTGTGTGTGTGTGTGTGTGTGTGTGTGTGTGTGTGTGTGTGTGTTAGGTCATTTCTTTGAGAATACATGTTTAACGGGAAGACAACCTCAATTAATATGGCAACTTCCGTTATGATATAGGAAATGAAAAAAAAACCTTTATACTCATGGCGGCATTTAACCGCCAACCCCAGTGATTTGGAATTTAGCAAGCTTCTTGAAAGTAGCTACGGGAACAGCTGAATCGATCGATACCTGTGCACGAAGCCCTACTGCAGTATTTACGTAGATACCCTTTAAGTTCACATAGTCTGTGATTATTCCTAGGTTTTGTGAGCAAAGAAAGTTATGTATTAGCGCCGCCACTTCTTCTTGTGGCCTTTCAAAGCCACCGTCACTGCCTGACATAGTAACATATGTGAGAAAACGATATTATTTTTGCAACAACCTAATACATATTTATCTATGTATATAGATAGATCATGAACAGGCTAACATAGATAGATAGATAGATAGATAGATAGATAGATAGATAATTAACTGTCTCAGATAGATAGATAGATAAATAGATAGATAGATAGATAGATAGATAGATAGATAGATAGATAGATAGATAGATAGATAGATAGATAATTAACAGTAATTGTACATTATTGTCTTAAGAATAAAGTTGATAAACAAAAACTCGACCTAATATATTGTCTATACCGTATATTTCCGCCTATAAGACGACCTTTAAATCCCAAAAATCAGCCTTAGATTGAAGGTCGTCTTATACTACAATTCTAAAAAACAACCCTTAAATTTTGAGTAATGTTTGTCGGCAGGCTAACCTCAGCCTCAGTGCGACAACCAATAAAATACACAAAAAGTTTCACATTATCAAATAAACTGATAATAAAAGTACTAAAACCATTTCTAACATATATTGCTGGCATAACTTCATAATTAATTGCCTATCCGACGAATAATTCCAAATCAATGAAATCAACTTGTATCTATGGAGGCTCAACTGAGAAAATGTAAACATCGAGTTATGATTACGAATTTTAAAAAATACTGAATGTGGAATGTACTATTATCATACTGTTATTAGCGGTATTTTGTGATTGACGAGGAAGTATAAGTAAATGGCGATTAGTACACCAGGCTGTTTGTAATTATTTAGATATAGGAAAAGAAGAAGAATCAGTATTTGCAAGAGATCACATGATGAAATTAAACAAAACAACAGTTTCCCTTTTAGGGGCGCGTGTGTAGGAAAAACATGGTATAGAATCGGTTTTGTTATTTCGTTTGTTTTGAATTTCTAAGGATACAGTTCGTGACAACATTTCCAGTTACATCATCTTTATATAATTAATAAGCAGTCGTCTTATACTACCGGTCTAGGATAAATTCATGAAAATTTTAACTATATTTTTTTACCGCGTCTTATCTAAAGGTCGCTTTATACGCTGAAATATATTGTATATATAAGAAAATTTAGGGAAAAAAAAATACTTTGTCATCTTTCACCGATGTACCAGCGTTACTAGGAAAAATTATATTAGGTTGGTGCAAAAATAATGACGTAATAATGTCGTTTTTTTTTTTTTTACGTATTTTTTAACGTCAAAAAACGACATTATTACGTCATTATTTTTGCACGTGATCCAGGTTAAGCGTTTGAACAGATGGCTTTTACTTTTAAATGGATCCATATTGAAAGTTGATTTTAAGTAATTTCAATTCAAATTTTAAATGTTTTTACCTATACCACATTTAGGTGCAAGGTCTATTCTCATATTCATTATTTTTTTTTTTTTTTTTATTTAAATAGCATTTTGAAACTCAAAATTATGATCACAAAAGTGCCAATGACATACAAGTACATTGAGTGTGATGTTAAAATTTAAGTTGTTTGTATTTCTTTCATTGAAGTTTCTAAATATTTCACCAATGTATTTTTTTTTTTTTTTTTTTTTTTTGCTGGTGGAGGGTAATTCTTTTTGTGATGATCAGTGAAACATGTCAAAATAAAAGTTTTTTTTCAATTGCCTTATATATTTACTATTCAAACATATTATCATCCAAATTTTATTCATATAGATTAAGGATTAATACATATACAGATGGATCATCCCTTATCAAACCACCTGTAATCTTCCATTGTCAATATGAACACAGTTTCAGTCCAAATTTTTTTTTTAATTTCCTACATTGTCACAACATTTTCAGTAACATTAACATTGGTTGAATTTTATGGCCTATCTTCTGTCTCTTCGAATCCTTTTCTTTTTATTGCCCTTTCTTTCTTTCACTCTCACTAATCCCTTTGCACCTTAGTGGCTTTATTGCCTTGTTTGAGGTAAAATGATCTTTTATTTTAAAGTAATCATTTACTTTAAGGTTTTTTATATTACACATTGTGTATTAATTTAGTAAGAATATATGATAGACTGAAATAGCTTTGTTGTATATTATTGACTACTTACAAATCAGGGTACTTCCAATATATCTTCTGAGTTACGTATATTGATTTTTTTTTTTATTAAAATGGTATTTTCCAAGTCAAATTTACAATCATGAAAACTCCAGTAGCATACAAATGCATCGAGTGTGTTGTTAAAATATAAGTCACTTTTATATTTGTATTTTCTCTCATTTAAATTTTAGAATGTTTCACCAAATATATGGGGGAGGGCAAACAATTATTTTTCTGGTGAAGCCGATTTCATTCATTTAACATGTCAAATTAAAAGTTTTCTTGCCTTAAAATAAAAGTTTTCTCAATTGCCTTAAGTATTTACTATTTCAACAGATTATCATCTAAACTTTATTCATATAGATAAGGATTAATACATATACAGATGGATCATCCCTTATCAAACCACCTGTAATCATCTACTGTCAATATGAACACAGTTTTAGTCCATATGTTTTTGTTTTTTTTTTTACCTTCCTACATTGTCACATCAAACTGCCACATTTTCACTAACATTAAGAACAGCTGGTGCCATTAAAAATAAATTTAAAAAGAAAAATAGGCAAACATTTCTTTTGTTTTCTGCATTTATTATTATTATTATAAACAAATTTTATATAACTCCAGTGTTAGCTCTATATAATAAACTGTTTCTCATAACATAAGTCTCTTTTAATACTAGAGCCACTCAAACTAGAGGTTACTGAATTAAGTGTGTGATATAAATATCAGAGGAGGCGGTAGAAAATGAAGATTATGGAATAGTGAAACTTTCTCCTTGCAATCATAGAGGAAATATGCTAATATATATTAGGTTGGTGCAAAAATAATGTCGTTTTCTCACATGACATTATTTTTGCACCAACCTAATACACACACACTATCCTTAAAAGTATGTCAATAAGAAGCTTTTATGTGTGATACAAGATAGGATGTTGGACAGAGTCTGGAATTGAAATAATAACTGCTAACCTGAGAAATGACCCCCACCTCCACAAAAATAACAATAATAATTTTAACCACTATCAATGATGTTGTATGGTAAACATTAATGAAAACTTGTGTCCATATAATTGAGGAACTATATTCTATACTAAAGGGTACTCAATATTTTGGCATGACAAGTATTAACAGAGGTCAACTAGAAGAATCATAGTTGTTACCAACAGAACAACATTCAGGGAGAGCGGAGGACATGCCTGACTAATAGAAATAGGTAAAAAAAAAATATTTATTTCTATTGTAGCAAAGATAAAAAAAAAAAGCATGTTTATCAGGAAGCATATCAAAGAAAAATATTTACATGGTTAACTTATATTTCCTACGTAACCTCATGGAACTGCACTTCTTGCCTTCTCTTACACTAATACAACATCACACAACAATCCTCTATATTGAGTGACTCTTGGGCCTTGTATGGGGGGGAGGTGAACATTAGTAAAATAAAAAAAATTTAAATTAAATCATTTGTTTGCCTGATTGCAAAAAAAATTATATACAGTGATATCTAGTTTGAATTTTTTTTTTATAATTAAAAGAAAATAAAATTAAATCATGTGGTACATCAAATTCTTAATAGTGACAGACAAGGTTATAAATAGTTATTTTCCTTAATGGAGTGGAGGAGAGACTGAAATATTGTAATCACTAAACATGCCAGAGAGAATCTCATGGTCCTGAATTCAACTTGTTAAAGGCAACTTGAACCATACATTCAGTTTATCTATATATTTCTGATATATAAGGATATCTTTGACACACCAATCAATTGAATGTTTATTATAACCAGCCAGAAATGTAGAAAGTTATCAAATTTATTAAATCATGAGATAACTGAAGTATGTGTATAAAACACACACACACACACAAAAACTATACACAACACAAAAAAATTTTAAGTTTATAATTTCAGTATCCCTTCCTTCTCCTTTATTTGCATGTGTAGTTACAACGATATAAACATTACTTTAATCAAGTGAAGTTCTAAAGAACAAAAATGTGTCATCCTGACCTAAATAATCATATTTGTATAACAAATATTAGGTTGGTGCAGAAATAATGACGTAATAATGTCGTTTTTGACGTATTTTTTAACGTCAAAAAACGACATTATTACGTCATTATTTTTGCACCAACCTAATAGTAATCTTATCCTTGGTCATCAGACCAAGAATAAGATTACTTCCTCAAGATATTACATGGATTTCTATTTGAATAAGTACATTTCTAATCAGAGTTTTACAAACAGGAAGATCAACAAAGCATTGGTTAAAATACAATGATAAATATTTGATGCTACCAATGCCAATAAGAATGGAATTTTAAACCAAAATGGAAAAAAGTAAGAAGAAAGGACTTATGGAATTTGTTAGCCAAATACATAGTGTTATGCGTGATGACATAAAGCTAACTCCCTGTTTTACATTGATTGAAGTTTGAACTGTTTTTGAAGTGTTTGTCATAAAGAAGACGAACGGTAGCCGAATAAAATGACACATGTGCAGATGAATAAATCTATGTATAAATATTTAAATATTGTCTTTGAATTTCGCTTAAAAAAACAATATGTGCTTATGTTCTGAGATATATATACACATATATGTTCGATATATATATATATATATATATGTGTGTGTGTGTGTGTGTGTGTGTGTGAAAATCTATAGAAAATAGGAAGATCAGGAATTACACCTTGGTTTCTAATGAACTAATCCCAAATAACTAGACAAAACATATATATATATATATATATGTATGTATATAATTATTTATTTAAAAATATGATTCCAACACGCTACATAAGAGTTCTCATGAGATATTTTTAAATAAATAATTATATTTATGCTCTACTTTTTTATCGAGCACTATTTTTTTAAAATAATAACAAAAATACTAAAAAACTTTGGATTATTTACCTAACCAGTTCTTTCCTATTTTATATATATATATATATATATATATATATATATATATATATATATATATATATATATATATATATATATATATATATATATAATTTAAATAAAAACAGACAACTTTAAGTTTACATGTAATAAATTATTTCACCAGAGCCCTTTTAAAAGGACTGCTGATCATCAGACTTTACTTCCCCAAAAAAAAAAAATATATATATATACACACATATATAATGTCATCCATATACAGGCCTGTTCCACAGCTCATCAGTGCAGCTGGACATCCGACTGATTCAAGCCGGGATCGAAACCCGACCAATTTCGTATCAGTCGTAGTTCCTACCCCTGAGCTATCAGCGCCCAGAAGAGGTAAAGGAAAATTTTAGTGTATAATTTTTACGAATGTAAACAAACGCCAGACAGCCATATTGCTCAATATTGCTTAATGAAGAGCGTTATATTAGGTTGGTGCAAAAATAATGTCGGTTTTTGACGTAACGTCAAAAACCGACATTATTTTTGCACCAACCTAATATATATGTATGTATATGTATATATACATATATATATATATATGTGTGTGTATGTGTGTGTGTGTGTGTGTATAAATATATATATAGACAGATAGATATATATAGAGAGAAACAAACAGAGAAACAGAGAAACAGACAGAGACGGAAAGAGGTGAACATAGGGAAAGATAGATAATGTTTTCAGCATTCAGAAACTTAACGTTGTTCGACTTAAAACCTTCCAGACTATTTTTGCTCTTGTCAAATCGCAAACGCCAAATAAAATAAATGGCGACAAGGTCAAAATTATCTGCAATCACGTGACTTTTAAATTATACAAAATGTTATGGAATTTTTTTCTTTCTTTCGTTTTTCTTTCTTTTTTTGTTTTGTTTGTTTCTTTCTTTTTTTTCATTTTTACTTCATTCTTACTTTCTTTCTTTTTTCTGACGCATTGCTTTGTCGACTTGCTGACATTCTACTAGCGTCTCTCTGTCCATGTTTTACTACACCTCATTTCATTACCCCTCTCTCGACATACATTCGTTTTCGTTATCGCTTTCTCTTTCTTTTCTTTTCTCACACTCTTACTATTTCATATCTTTGGATTACTTTAGTCTCTCTACAAGCGTTGATTTATGTCATTTTTTTTTCTCTTTTCTTTCTTTTCACTACCCACATATTTTCCTTCTTCTCTTACACTTTCTTTGTTTTCTCCACCCTTATTCTTTTTCTTAATCTCTTTAGCTTTTGTGTCTTTTCTCTACACGCATTCTTTTCTTTAATCACTTTCTCTTCACTTTCTTTTCTCTGCCCACATGCTTTCCCTTCATCTCTTTTTCTTTCTTTTTTTCTCTATCCGAATTCGTACCCTTCATCAACTTTTCATCTCTTTCTATTTTCTTTCTTTTCCCTAGACTAATTCATCTCCTTCATTTCTTTCTTGTCTCTTTCTTTTTTCTCTACCCAAATTCACCTCTTTCCCTTTCCTTTTTCTCTACACACATTCATTTCTTTCATCTCTTTCTTTTTCTCTATTCTACCAGCATTCCCATATATATATATATATATATATATATATATATATATATATATATATATATATAATTATTTATTTTTTAAAAATTTATAACATACATATGTTATAAAATCACTACAAAAATAGCCATTTTGTTTCAACACCCTCGGTGTCTTATCAAGTGATGATGTTGAATGTAAAATAAATTGTTTTAAAAGTTTCAAATTAATTAACAATCCTTCGCAAGGGGAAAACGTTGTTACAAAAGCTAGATGGACCAATCAAAATACAAGTATAGGAAAATTCAAAAAGCTTGACAACGAAGTCATGTTATAATATCTATTCAGATGTTTAAAATATGGGTAGTATTAAAAAGAATTTATTCTAACGAATAATTACTAAATTATATGATAAAATTTAATATTAAAATTATAAAGCTTCTAATTTCAAAATCAAAATTTAATTGCTATTAAGTTTACAACTATAAAATTACTGAGGAGAAAAGAAGAAATATATATGTTATTCAATTTATTTCTTCATTGAAGTTACTTTAGCTAATTTTATATCCGGTCCTTTGACAATGTATACATTTTAATCCTAAGAGTGTGTGAATGGGGTCCTAAACTCACGCGTAAAACAAACGCAATCAGATTATAATACATAAGCACCCAGACATATTTATATATATATACATATATACACACACAAAAAAAAGACGAGACAGAGAACATCTCCACGGTCGTTCATGAAAAAAAAAAAAAAAAAAAGGAAGGGGGGGGAACCAACACACACGTACATACATACACAATTAAAAGTGAATGCACTTTCCATGCACATAGACAACCATAAATACATACACACACATCCACAGACATTGACCCAGACAATCGGATACCACAACCAATAAATATTTAAGACTGAAAGTGTCATTAAACAAATGCTAACCACTTATTGAAATATAACTTAAGCGAGCAAATATACAAAGATAAAAATGATTAAAAATAATATTATTTAATATATTAAAATAGTGTATGTAAATATAAAATCGGACATCAAAGTCAACACCCATAGGTAACTTCGATGTCCACCTCATATATATATATATACATACGCATACACACACACACACACACACACACACATATATATATATATATATATATATATATATATATATAGAGTAGATAAGTTGGTTAATAAAACAAACAAAGGCAAACGAAATTATGACAGAAAGGAAGCACGGAGATTAAGGTTCCAAGTTCGGAATTTTCGGAGACTCCTGTGTTCTTCATCAGCGGATGCGGAAAATAAACAGAGAGACGGTGGTGACTCTCCAACAGTAGTTCTTTATACATACACGTATTAAAACAAAAACAAATACATTGGTGTAAGCAATTCCAAAAATTACTAACACCCTAATTAAGAGAAAATCTCGAAAAAGGAACAAAAAAGTTACAAAGGCAAACAACTGAGTAAAGAAAAGTGCTCAACGTCTAGATTGCCTAGACATGGTAAAAAAAAAAAAGCTTCACAGCGTTAAATCCTATCAAAGGACATTCCGAGTCGTTTATATATACTAACAATACCCAGCTGGTCAATCAGAAAAGCGTTCAATTAGAATGGAGCAAAAACAGCATCATGTTTAGATGTCACAGAGTCTATCTTCTTCAATTACTTTAAAGTAATTTCATTAAAAAAATCATTTTGAATTAATGCTATTACTGATATAACAGAAGTCGTCTGTATTTATTCAATCGAAGTTAGCTGAGGACATCAAGGAGTAAAACAGGCAACATGAAACCCCACTTCAGACCACAATTATTGTATAGTTTTTGAAATTCAATTTGTTAGTGTGCTACCAGGGATTTAAAAAGGGATACATTTGTAAAGCAATTTTTAAGTTTGATGAAAATTGGTTGAAAGATTAACGAAAAAAAAAAAACAGTAAAAATCGCCATTTTTCGCTATTTACACGGATTTTCACTATATGGATGGGCTCAATTACCAAGTTAAATGACTGTTAAACAATCAACTTATTGTTGGCTACAATTGAGTGAAGTTTGTATTAGATTGCTTGAAAATTGAGGGAGTTTTTAGTTTAAAATTTGTGTGGAAATCGATTTTTCGTTTTTCATGGTTTTTCGGTGGCATAGTAATAAAAATGATATATCGTTGAGCGCGTCATGATGTAAGTAACCTACATACCGAGTCTGAACGAAATTGGAGGAAAAAAAGTTGAATTCATTGTTTTTCGATTGGCTTTATCGATTATTGATATTTTTAAAAAAAAATAACCGATTTTTACGCTAGGGACCAATCTCTTACATTGTACACTGTATGTGCGAAGTTTGGTCAAAATTGGTTGGATGGATCTCGAGTGAAAAGGTATCACAGAGACAGAGGCAGACATACTCTGTGTTTTATATATATATATATATATATATATATATATATATATATATATATGTGTGTGTGTGTGTGTGTGCGTGCGTGTCTGTGTGTGTGTGTGTTGTGGTAATTTACCCGCGCACACACCGACTCGCTCAGATATAAATAGGAGCAGGTACTGCCTTTTGAAGAGGGAAGTTTCCAGCAGTCAGCTCTGACAGTCGGAGCGAACATTCTTGCTGTAACACTCTCGTTTGTATATGTTTGTATTACTGTTTCTGTTAATATATTTAACTCAGTTCCTCTTTTGTGCCTATATTTCTTCTCATAACAAGGCCAAAACAATATATCTGTCCTTTCTTCCTTCCTTCATTCATTCCTTTCTTCTCTTGCTTTCTCCTTCCTTTCATTTCTTATTTTTCCATCTTTTTTTGCTTTCAATTATCACTTATTTTCATTACTCCCTGTTATATTATTTGTTTTTCATTCTTCTGGATTCCTTCTTGTCACATTTTTTCTTCTATAAGTTTTCATTCTATTTAATCATTAAAAGCATTTTTTTTTTCTTTTCCTTTCTTCATTTCCCCAATGTTTCGTTTCTTCCTACCGTCTTTCCTTTATTCATTCATTTTGACATGTTTCTCTTAGTCATTCTTTCCTTCTCTTTTAGCATTTTTCATTCTCTTCTTTTTTTCCTTCTTTTTTTCAAATATTTTCCTTCCTACATGTAACTGGGATATTTTAGCAGTTTTTTACTTTTAATTTTACTCCTATGTTTCTGTACACTTCGACGTTTGCTTTCATAGAAATTAACTTGACACTTTTTGTCCATTTATTGCACTTCTCTTTCTCTCTCTCTCTTTCCCTCCCTCTCTCCCTCTCTCTCTCTCTCTCTCTCTATATATATATATATATATATATATATATATATATGTGTGTGTGTGTGTGTGTGTGTGTGTGTGTGTGTGTGTGTGAAAATATATAGAAAATAGGAAAGAACTCGTTAGGTAAATAATCCAAAGTTCTTTTGTATTTTTGTTATTATTTTTAAAAAATAGTGCTCAATACAAAAGTAGAGCATCAATTTAATTCAATTTAATTCGAATAATTATATTGAAGTTTTCGGGTCTTGTTTTGAAACATGAGAACTCTTATGTAGCGTTGGTATCATATTTTTAAATAAATAATTATATATATATATATATATATATATATATATATATATATATAAAGCAATATAGTTTTAAGGTGTGTTATATTTATCGGATAAAGTGCTCAATATCAGAGATAGAGCGTATGTAAATATAAATATAAACGTGAACATTGAAGTCAACACTCAGAGGCGACAGGCTGTTTCAGGCCTGACGATTGCGTCTAGCATGAAACACCCTCTTAGTGATGACGTCAGTGTTCACTTCTATATATATATATGTGTATGTGTGTGTGTGTGTGTGTGTGTGTGTGTGTGTGTGTGTTTAAGCAGCAAATTCTCTTTTAGGTATCACTGGTTGAATAAATTACAGACATTATGTTTGCTACTTTTTA
>OZ010599.1:23111778-23169278 GCA_963932145.1 Acanthosepion lycidas
TTTTTATGATAATTCGTGAAATTCAATGATGTAAAGTTTAATGTTTATATTAGTTAAAAGCAGAAATCATTGAAGAATTTAAATTATCAAATCCTTTTTATAAGGACCCCAAATAAAAATGCAATAAAACTAAGCCATTATTTAATTAGAAAAAAACTTTTAATTACTTTTATTGTCTTAATTTTTATATATATATTCACATTTGCTGCCTCGACACACATTTATTTAATTTTATGAAATTTCGAGAAATTTGTTTTTGTAGGGCTTCATTATAATGTTGTTATATTTTTTTAATTCCTTTTGGAACCGTCAAAATTTTGATTAAGTTTTTCTTTGTTTTTCTTGCGCCAGCGGGTAACCATAAATTAATATAGGTTATTTTAACGTCTTTTTGCAGTGAAAAACATTTTGAAATTCTTGGAAAAATCAAATAATTGCCAGATTTTAATGCAAATTTCAGGACTTATTCAAAAATGAATTAAATTGTTTGAGAAATGTTTCTTTTAAAAAAAAATGTTAGTAAAAAAATTTTTTCCTTGTTAACCCCCAACTTATTTAATTTTAGGAAATTTCAAGAAATTCATTTTTGTTCGGCCTAATTTTTTTTGTTGTCTTTTTAATCGCTATCACCCCCAAGCAAGGCATTAAAGTCACTAAGACACAAGAGGTTACAGGATGTGAAAGAAATAGGAAGAGAAATATTAATAACAAGCTGGACGAGAAAAGAGTAATCAGGAAGTCGGTAAGATTGACATTACATTTATATTTTTGCAGATTAAAGTTGGCTGAAAAGCATGGAGCCGTAAGGGAGTTCCACAAGCGAGAAATGCGACAAAAGATACTGTCACCATAGAATTTACGGCTACATATAACCAACTCAACTATACATAGATGAGACTTCGTCTCCAGTCTAATACTGCACTTGATTTCAAAATGTTTAGGTACCATAGCGAAGAACACATCCGAACAATTACCATGAAAGTATTTATAGAAAAGGCAAAGGGAGGTAATTTTACGGCAGTGCGAAAGTGACTGAATCCGAGACGCCATATCAGGACCAATAATATTGCTGATTCTTCTTTGGATTTTATCAAGAAGCCAAAGCTAAATAGCATGGTCGGTGGGCCATATGTGGCAGCTATATTCAATGCGTGGACGATTGGTAAACTTATAGATATGTAAGATAGATTCTGAAGAGAAAAATTGTGTCACACAACACAGTAAACCGACTTTCTTAGCAGCTGACCTAGCAATAGTACCAATATAGTCTTTCCACTTCATGTCATCTGAGAACGTTTTCCCGAGAAGGAACAATGCGTCACTTTCCAGGAGGCTAGCATCAGCCATGTTGATGGAAGGCAGAGAGGGGTTTCTCAGATAATTAATGGAGAGAAGTTTAGTTTTTAAAATTAAGAAGCCATCTTTTGCCCCAGTTAACGACCGACTTGAGGTCGTTTTAGACATCGGCTGCCATTCTGACCTTGTCGGACTGATCAACCTTACTGTCTAGGAGTAAATGGTTGTGTCATCAGCGTAGATACAAAGTTGAGAGCTGATGACATCAGGAAGGTCATTAATGAAAATTAAAAACAAGGTAGGGTCAAGGATGAAGCCCTTGGGGAGATCCGCGTTAGTACGAAAGGATCTAGACAAGTGAGCGTTCAGGATAACATTCAATTCACGATTTAATCGGAAGGAATGGATCAGTTCAAAAATGCACCCGGACACACCGTAACTTTTATATTAGTTATAAGCATAAGTCTTTGGAGAATTTAAATTATCAGTTTTTTTTCTAAAACAGGGCCCCAGTTATCGAAAATCGTAAAATAAAAAATTCAATAAAGCTAAGATATTATTTAATTCGAAAGGCTTTTAATTACTTTTACGAATAAGATGTATTATGTGAACTATTTTCAAAGGAAAAATTATTTCGATGAATAGTGAATTTTTACAAGAATTATTTTCATTTTTTAAAAGTTTAATTAGAATAATTTATAAAAGTTTAAATATTTTAAAATGTATTAATTTGTACCTGTATTGATATCGTTTACAAGTCATAAATGGAAAAGCTTAGTACATTTCAGTGACCCTCAGTATTTTAAGAAGAATTTTGAATATTGTGTGTGTGTGTGTGTAAACGAGCCGATTTTTGTGAATACGGACGTCCATGCGCGAGATTATCAGAAAATATTATTAAATTTAAAAGTATTTTAAATTAAATTAAATATTAGATTACTTAGAATATTTTCCTAAATTTTTAAGATTACTGGGTAGTTAAAAAAAATTATGGAAAAAAATTCCACCATAAGAAAGAATTTGATAAATTTTCCAAGCATCAGGATGTCAACAGAACTGTCAACACCCCCACAAGAACGCCAGCTTCTGTGTTAAAAATGCTTTTCTGCGATATTTTAAACTAAAAGAAAGTAATATTTGTGTCAAATCAGATGAATTAAACTTTAAATCAGCGAAACTACCACAATTAGAAAAGCAAATTTTATTTTTGAAAGTTTTTTTTTTTTAATAAAGAGAATTACGTTGTGCTGACAGAACTGTAAATATGGCTAAAATCACCCATTATTATTAGCGATTAAAATATAATTCCAAACAATTTAAATTGGTTTTGAAATAGAGAAAAGTATTTTGCTTATTGTAAATATTAAATTTAATCTACTAACTTGAAATTAAATCTAAAATAAAAGCTTCAAGAAAAATCCTTAAGTATCGTTTTCTTTGGTTACATATTGTCTTTTACCTTTATACACACACACACATACATATATATATATATATATATATATATATATATATATATATATATATATATATATAGTTTTAAGGTGTGCTATATTTATGAGATAAAGTGATCAATATCAGAGCCTATGTAAATATAAATATAAAAGGGAACATTGAAGTCAACACTCTGAGGCGACAGACTGTTTCAGACTAGATGCAATCGTCAGGCCGCGTGTGTTCGATTTTTTCTCAACTATATATATGGGTCCGTAGTGCATTGTGGGTAATCCATTCTGGCGGTTATTTTGGCGGGAGTTCCTTGTTTATTTATTTATTTATTTATTTGGGTTAATTTATTTGACTTGTTTTTTATTTTCATTTTTTATTTTATATATTTATTCATTCTTTTCGGTTTTCGATGTTTTATTAACGTAGTAAAAAAATTGGGGGACTTGCTTCGGTCGCTTTTTTTTATTTTCGCTTATTTAATAGTTTGTTTTGGCCTGGGAAGATAATTAAAGCTATTTATTCGTCCAAATTTTAGATTGATTGCCGTAGTCTATTCTGTTATGTTGACGGGGGACAGTTTTTAATTTATCATTTATTTATTTATATATATATATATATATATTTGGATTGATTATTTTTACTTGTTTTTGCTTATTTATGTTTATTTGACAAAGTCGCAATTGAGAAAAATTATACTGAGCCGTGCCCAGACCTGGGGAACAGCTGCCCGAGGCCGCGCCTTCTCATTGCAGCAGAGAGAGGGACTGGTGCCCGCACCGATGCCAGCGCAACCGACGGTTGCCGGGGCTGCGGGCAATTTTTATTCCTGGCCCGGGTGTACCCGCTCGGGTACACACCTTAAAAAGACCTTGTGTCACGACTTGTCTTAGTGGGGAGATAGAGTAAATACCTAAATAGATAGACATGGCCCAGTACATGAGAGCAAAGAAAATATCTTTATACGAATACTTATTTAAATAACAAAAAAGCATACATACCTTTAAAAGCTTAATGAAATAAAAAGAGATAGATAGATAGATAGATAGATAGAATTGTTTTTTACGGTTTATCAACCTTTTCCGCGCTATAAAATCTATTAGGTTGGTGCAAAAATAATGACGTAATAATGTCGTTTTTGTCGTATTTTTTAACGTCAAAAAACGACATTATTACGTCATTATTTTTGCACCAACCTAATAATATATTTCTTTTTATGCCGCTTTCATGTCGAGAACAGAGCCACACCCTCACTATGCTGTGATGCTGCTGTGGTTTTTAAACAAAATAAATTTTTACTGTGAGGATTTGCTAAACACACACCCAAATGATTTCGAATTCAGATTGACCGACTGATTTGGTTTTACAGCTTATCAACTTATTTAAGGACGAAAGAGATTTTGGAGTGTAAGAATAATTCAATTTTTCCAATTTAATGTTGCATTAACAATTTTTTAGAGAATAACAAAGATTTTCTTGTACTATTTAACCCATCGCTGGAGGGAGAAGTGAGATCAGTGAATTTCCCAAGATATATTTACGAGTAAGTGAATGCAATGAGCTCGAACTCGGCTCTCCGATTCTCATCCCAAGCCGCTATCCATTATGCCATCCGCACATTTAGAAGGTGTTGACCCAACATGCTCACTCTGGAAAATCTTCCACGCGTAAAAGGACTTCTGTTAATATCCTTACATTGTATCCTAGACGTACACATTTGTGGTCTTGTAGAGTTCATGCCAAGAGCTATTTTAGGGTAGATAAAGGAACACCTTATCAAGCAGAAGTCATATTTTTCTGCTGTCGAGAAGAGTGTAACAGAGAATAGGGTCAGCCCGATAAAAGACTCCGAATAGATTCCCAGATTTAACATGACGCGACATGAGGCACATCGAAAATCCGGGAATCTATTTCCAATTCTCCATCGCTCGTGGATGAATTATCGGCGTCACAGAGCATTGGCCACATGCATGTCGGAGGTCTTTTCTGAACAGCCCATTGTGGAAGAGGACGAAACTCCAGGTGCTTACAGCACCACATACAACCAGCTTGGAATCCTTTATCGGGCTGACCCAATTCTTTGTTACAATGTCATATTGTAGACTCCGTATACATGTGGTCGGGTGTTTTCACCCCAGAGGAGACTCTGCCCTTCGTCATAGCCGCGTCTGAGTTCCTCTCTACTCGAAGGCAGAGAGTTCGACCAGGACAGCTGGAGACGAATCTCCAACTAATTGCCGATGCAAGGTTATTTACCTTACCACCCCGCGAGGCAATATGTGGCACAAGGCCGTTTTTAATTTACACTCTCACAGTGATCACTGTCAATCTAGCGTTGTTATCCACCAACCATTCCTCTTCAGTACAAGCTTATGGCTACATTACTTACCATACGATCTCTGAAGTTAAGCAACATCGCAACTGGTCAGTACCGAGATAGGTGACCGCTTAGGAATAACAGGGGAGGTAACCTTGCTGTTGGTGTAATGGCTCGAAATTGTTAATCAGAGAACTGAGTTCCAATTCCCGTTGGGTTCGTTATATTCACTTATACGCAAATACCTTTGGGAAAAATATGAATTCACCTCTTCTCTCGCCAGCTATGGGTTAATTGGTAAAATTTCTATCATTAAACTTTTATTATTGCAAAAAACATTCTTACATTTCAAAAAATATTTTCTGGCTTTAAAGAATCTGCAAAGGGTTGAAAAACCGTTAACAATGAATGAATCAATCAATAGTCGAATTTGTGTCAGTGAACCATTATTATCTGCCCTAAAAATTCTTACAATCTGCAAATATTTTCTGGCTTTAAATAACCCGCAAAGTTGAAAAACCGTTAAAAATGAATAAATCTTCAATGCAAATGGGATGGTGTTGCTTCAAGACTGAAGATAGATAGATAGATAGATAGATAGATAGATAGATAGATAGATAGATAGATAGATAGATAGATTCACGTTAGAACAGATAGATAGTTAGATAGATATAAACATGTGTTGATAGATACATAGATAAATAAGAACAGCCTTAGATATATAGATAGATAGATAGATAAAAACAGCCTTAGATAGATAGATAGATAGATAGATAGATAGATAGATGGAACAGTCTGAAATAGATAGATAGATAGATAGATAGATAGATAATGAGCAGTCTTAGATAGATAGATAGATAGATAGATAGATAGATAGATAGATAGTAGATTCATGCTATAACAGATAGATAGTTAGATAGATATAAACATGTGTTGATAGATACATAGATAAATAAGAACGTCCTTAGATAGATAGATAGATAGATAGATAGATAGATAGATAGATAGATAGATAGATTATGAACAGTCTCAAATAGATAAAAAAGATAAGTTGTGGAGAGACTTGATCGTCCACGTCCTGAACTGACACGGCACATAGAAGAAAACGATAGATAGATAGATAGATAGATAGATAGATAGATAGATAGATAGATAGATGACACCATATCTATATAGTGCTTGTATTAATTTTCTACTTTATATAAGCCCGATCACTTTGCTCCTATTAGACATGCATATCTGAACGTATACATTTTACAGCAAATTTCTTTTCATAAACCCGTGCTGGTAATTGTACGTAATTATTTACAAACATACATACATATATATCTATGTAATCTTATTTCATCTCAGTTCTTTTTTTTTTTTTTTTTTTTTTTTTTTAGACCGCCCACGGCTAGTATGTCTGCTTGTGATTTATAGCCATATAACGTTATGTGGAACTGATTCCTTTACACATATATATATATATATATATATATATATATATATATATATATATTCTTCTCCCACACACCTACCTAAACATTCTATATTTATTCAAGCCCACCGACAAGCTTATTTTTGGTTGTTCCCCGCCTGACGCCCAAATGTTAAATAAATAAAAATTGGATCATAATCCAATGTTTTGACTGGAACATTTAAATCATTTCAGGACGACCCTCCCCCCCCCCCCGCTAATTCGTCCAAGGTCCCCTTTCATTCAAATCTTGATTTTATTTCCCACCCTTCTCTTTACTGGTGGATCCTTATATATGATTAAATGTAATCTAGCTAAATTGTCAAAGGCATCGTCTCTTGTTTACCATGTTCAGAGCTTAGTCGATTACTCTTACAACAAAAAAGGGTCACCCTACCCCTAACCGTGTCTGTGTGTGTTTTGGAGGAGAGGTCGGGGAGTTGTCAATAGACACTGCAACCCAAAACAATCATTTTTTGTGTTTTTTTTTTTTATTATTTTTCATCTTACACTAGATTAAATACTCCAGACTACAAATGTCAGTTTCTTTTTATGTCTTGTTTTTTGTTTGTTTTTTTTATAAAATTTTCTGAAAGTTAATAAGGAAAACAAGTTTTCTTTGTAAACAAAATATGCGCCAACATTTTTAAAATAAAATTTCTTTCGAAATATTGTCATCGGGAGTATTTAATAGATAGCAATGCCTGACAAAAGCACTTCAGATTGCAAATGTTTTTTCTAAAGTTTTTTATTTATTCCAATTTTAAGAAAAATTACGGCATGGTGTAATGGTTAACAAGCTTGCCTCGCTAGAATAATTACGGCTAATTAGTGAGTTCGATCCTCACTGGGTGCCCCATACTTTCGGTCTTGTGTCACATCTAAGCAGCGCTTAGAAAACCATTGGGCACATCGAGGCGGTGTGATGGTTAGCAACCATGGCTCGCTAGAACAATTACGACTGAGTAGTGAGTTCGATCCTCACTGGGTGCCCCCTAATTTCGGCCTTGTGCCACATCTAAGCTACGCTTGGAAAATCACTATGTATGTGTGTGTGTGTATGTATGTACGCGCAAACGCGTGTGTGTTTGTGTGTATGAAGGGTCAGCGGAAGGATCTTATCCCCCCACACACCGAATCTATGATATGGAACCTCTACCACATCACAATTATGATAATTCAGTGTTCATATAAATAAAACTTTTATTTTAACCTAATTATGTACAATAATGGATCATATGCAATATAGGCGAACAATTAAACCATTCAGCCCTGACCACCGCTTTACCGGTGGTAGAGAAAAATGACGTAATGCCCAGCCACCGGTTGAACGGTGGGTAAGCACTTGAAACTATTTTTATATCTACCGTGAAACATTGCATAGCAATTATTTGCGAATTTCAACTCAGGAGCTCAGGCAGAAAGATTGAAATTGTTCAAGAACGCAGGGCTCAAATGGCTCATTTTCATCATTTCTCTTCTTTTTTTTTTTTTTTTTTTTTCCTTTTGGATGCTTATCCATTTGTCTTTAAAGTCCTGTTTTCGGTTGAATATATTTCCAACTTTTTAAAATATTTCTCTAATTCCTTTTCTGATTCTTCATCTTATTCTATTTACGCTTGTTCTTCCTCGCATGAAAGAAGACTTAATCCTTTCAGTCCTCTAATTCCTTTTCTGATTCTTCATCTTATTCTATTTACGCTTGTTCTTCCTCGCATGAAAGAAGACTTAATCCTTTCAGTCCTCTAATTCCTTTTCTGATTCTTCATCTTATTCTATTTACGCTTGTTCTTCCTCGCATGAAAGAAGACTTAATCCTTTCAGTCCTCTAATTCCTTTTCTGATTCTTCATCTTATTCTATTTACGCTTGTTCTTCCTCGCATGAAAGAAGACTTAATCCTTTCAGTCCTCTAATTCCTTTTCTGATTCTTCATCTTATTCTATTTACGCTTGTTCTTCCTCGCATGAAAGAAGACTTAATCCTTTCAGTCCTCTAATTCCTTTTCTGATTCTTCATCTTATTCTATTTACGCTTGTTCTTCCTCGCATGAAAGAAGACTTAATCCTTTCAGTCCTCTAATTCCTTTTCTGATTCTTCATCTTATTCTATTTACGCTTGTTCTTCCTCGCATGAAAGAAGACTTAATCCTTTCAGTCCTCTAATTCCTTTTCTGATTCTTCATCTTATTCTATTTACGCTTGTTCTTCCTTGCATGAAAGAAGACTTAATCCTTTCAGTCCTCTAATTCCTTTTCTGATTCTTCATCTTATTCTATTTACGCTTGTTCTTCCTTGCATGAAAGAAGACTTAATCCTTTCAGTCCTCTAATTCCTTTTCTGATTCTTCATCTTATTCTATTTACGCTTGTTCTTCCTTGCATGAAAGAAGACTTAATCCTTTCAGTCCTCTAATTCCTTTTCTGATTCTTCATCTTATTCTATTTACGCTTGTTCTTCCTCGCATGAAAGAAGACTTAATCCTTTCAGTCCTCTAATTCCTTTTCTGATTCTTCATCTTATTCTATTTACGCTTGTTCTTCCTCGCATGAAAGAAGACTTAATCCTTTCAGTCCTCTAATTCCTTTTCTGATTCTTCATCTTATTCTATTTACGCTTGTTCTTCCTCGCATGAAAGAAGACTTAATCCTTTCAGTCCTCTAATTCCTTTTCTGATTCTTCATCTTATTCTATTTACGCTTGTTCTTCCTCGCATGAAAGAAGACTTAATCCTTTCAGTCCTCTAATTCCTTTTCTGATTCTTCATCTTATTCTATTTACGCTTGTTCTTCCTCGCATGAAAGAAGACTTAATCCTTTCAGTCCTCTAATTCCTTTTCTGATTCTTCATCTTATTCTATTTACGCTTGTTCTTCCTCGCATGAAAGAAGACTTAATCCTTTCAGTCCTCTAATTCCTTTTCTGATTCTTCATCTTATTCTATTTACGCTTGTTCTTCCTCGCATGAAAGAAGACTTAATCCTTTCAGTCCTCTAATTCCTTTTCTGATTCTTCATCTTATTCTATTTACGCTTGTTCTTCCTCGCATGAAAGAAGACTTAATCCTTTCAGTCCTCTAATTCCTTTTCTGATTCTTCATCTTATTCTATTTACGCTTGTTCTTCCTCGCATGAAAGAAGACTTAATCCTTTCAGTCCTCTAATTCCTTTTCTGATTCTTCATCTTATTCTATTTACGCTTGTTCTTCCTCGCATGAAAGAAGACTTAATCCTTTCAGTCCTCTAATTCCTTTTCTGATTCTTCATCTTATTCTATTTACGCTTGTTCTTCCTTGCATGAAAGAAGACTTAATCCTTTCAGTCCTCTAATTCCTTTTCTGATTCTTCATCTTATTCTATTTACGCTTGTTCTTCCTTGCATGAAAGAAGACTTAATCCTTTCAGTCCTCTAATTCCTTTTCTGATTCTTCATCTTATTCTATTTACGCTTGTTCTTCCTTGCATGAAAGAAGACTTAATCCTTTCAGTCCTCTAATTCCTTTTCTGATTCTTCATCTTATTCTATTTACGCTTGTTCTTCCTCGCATGAAAGAAGACTTAATCCTTTCAGTCCTCTAATTCCTTTTCTGATTCTTCATCTTATTCTATTTACGCTTGTTCTTCCTCGCATGAAAGAAGACTTAATCCTTTCAGTCCTCTAATTCCTTTTCTGATTCTTCATCTTATTCTATTTACGCTTGTTCTTCCTTGCATGAAAGAAGACTTAATCCTTTCAGTCCTCTAATTCCTTTTCTGATTCTTCATCTTATTCTATTTACGCTTGTTCTTCCTCGCATGAAAGAAGACTTAATCCTTTCAGTCCTCTAATTCCTTTTCTGATTCTTCATCTTATTCTATTTACGCTTGTTCTTCCTCGCATGAAAGAAGACTTAATCCTTTCAGTCCTCTAATTCCTTTTCTGATTCTTCATCTTATTCTATTTACGCTTGTTCTTCCTCGCATGAAAGAAGACTTAATCCTTTCAGTCCTCTAATTCCTTTTCTGATTCTTCATCTTATTCTATTTACGCTTGTTCTTCCTCGCATGAAAGAAGACTTAATCCTTTCAGTCCTCTAATTCCTTTTCTGATTCTTCATCTTATTCTATTTACGCTTGTTCTTCCTCGCATGAAAGAAGACTTAATCCTTTCAGTCCTCTAATTCCTTTTCTGATTCTTCATCTTATTCTATTTACGCTTGTTCTTCCTCGCATGAAAGAAGACTTAATCCTTTCAGTCCTCTAATTCCTTTTCTGATTCTTCATCTTATTCTATTTACGCTTGTTCTTCCTTGCATGAAAGAAGACTTAATCCTTTCAGTCCTCTAATTCCTTTTCTGATTCTTCATCTTATTCTATTTACGCTTGTTCTTCCTTGCATGAAAGAAGACTTAATCCTTTCAGTCCTCTAATTCCTTTTCTGATTCTTCATCTTATTCTATTTACGCTTGTTCTTCCTTGCATGAAAGAAGACTTAATCCTTTCAGTCCTCTAATTCCTTTTCTGATTCTTCATCTTATTCTATTTACGCTTGTTCTTCCTCGCATGAAAGAAGACTTAATCCTTTCAGTCCTCTAATTCCTTTTCTGATTCTTCATCTTATTCTATTTACGCTTGTTCTTCCTTGCATGAAAGAAGACTTAATCCTTTCAGTCCTCTAATTCCTTTTCTGATTCTTCATCTTATTCTATTTACGCTTGTTCTTCCTTGCATGAAAGAAGACTTAATCCTTTCAGTCCTCTAATTCCTTTTCTGATTCTTCATCTTATTCTATTTACGCTTGTTCTTCCTTGCATGAAAGAAGACTTAATCCTTTCAGTCCTCTAATTCCTTTTCTGATTCTTCATCTTATTCTATTTACGCTTGTTCTTCCTTGCATGAAAGAAGACTTAATCCTTTCAGTCCTCTAATTCCTTTTCTGATTCTTCATCTTATTCTATTTACGCTTGTTCTTCCTTGCATGAAAGAAGACTTAATCCTTTCAGTCCTCTAATTCCTTTTCTGATTCTTCATCTTATTCTATTTACGCTTGTTCTTCCTTGCATGAAAGAAGACTTAATCCTTTCAGTCCTCTAATTCCTTTTCTGATTCTTCATCTTATTCTATTTACGCTTGTTCTTCCTTGCATGAAAGAAGACTTAATCCTTTCAGTCCTCTAATTCCTTTTCTGATTCTTCATCTTATTCTATTTCTATTGACATTACATTGGAATATTTGAAGATTAGAGCTATTAGGGAAGCAAGTAAGAAGAAGGGAGTTCCACTGGCGTGAAGTGCAAGAGAAGAGGCTAAATACGATTAATATAGGTACCTCTACTTGCTCGATGAAAAAACAGCATTATGAAAATAGGCCTAAAATTTAATAAAAACAGAATTTTACCGTCAAAATAAGAGGAAAGAGCAAAGTATTTATTTTTTTTTTTTTTATTATTTTATTAAATTTTTTAATCCTTTCTAGCACGTTCGAAATTTTGGTTAAAAATCTTTTCTTTTTTTTACGTCAGCGGTTGACATGATATTTACAATTAGTGTTTTTTACGCCTTTATCATTATTATTGTTGTTGTCGTTGTTGTTTGAGAAATTTCTTTCATTGTCTTACTACAGGTCATTTTGCTTATAAATATATTGCTATGTATTTTTACCATAATCTATTTCATACTTTCTTAGAAAATCACCAAAGAAAAATCAAAAGGCTATTTTTCCTATAGCTGGGACCCTAACAGGTGCTACCACCCCGGATCAGGTTGGACCTGGGAACAGCAGCCAATAAAAGGTAGTTCCAGGATCCTCAAAACCTTAAATATCCCGATCAGAGATGTTGCTGCCGGATATAGTTTATCGTCATATCCAGAAACAAAATCGAACAAACATTCAGACTTCAAGTAAAAAAACCATGTGTTCGTGTATTACACCGTGTGTTAATTTTTAATACTTTTTAACACAAATTTTCATAAGGGTAACTTGTATTTGTTTTAGATATTTTTGTTGTAGCATACCTACGGACGATAATGGGTATGTCCCCATTCACATAAATACAGTAGTAAATACTGTATGTTGGTCTGCAGTTGGAGATTCGTCTCCAGCTGTGCTGATCAATCTCTCTGCCTCCGGACAAAGAGGATCCCCAGACGAGGCTATGTCGAAGGGCAGAGTCTCGTCTCGGGAAACAAGTATCCGATCCCGTTTTATACGGGGTCTACGGGAAATTTTTGGCCGAGCCTACGGGCTCGGATACCCCACCTTAAATTCGGCCTTGTGCCACATCTGACCGCGTGGGGCGGTTAGTAGATATCCTAGCGTTGGAGATTCATTGTGGAATTCAATCGACTCACTTCTAGCAGTTGACTACTACTTCTACGCGCCGCTGGCGAATCTTATATGTGTTGTTCTTGTCCTAAATATTATCGTTCGTTACCAACCTTCGTTTGATTATTCTATTCAATGACCTTCCCTAGTTTACAACATTTTGGCGACGGGGATGAGACAAAATTATAACAATATTTAAGAAAATAAAAAAGATATTAATTAGTTCTAATTCCACCCTGCTGTCCGCTTTTCTTCTAACCGCCCTTTTATTTCTTTACGAAACTGGATCTTCCCACCAGTGTTGGGATGAGGGCAATACTACCTAATTGAGGAATCCTAGGAGTATTGTGATTGTATGCAAGCCCATCTCGTAGACCGTTTCATTAGTTTTGTGAACTCGATCTTAACTGGGTGCTCTAATACTATAGTCTTGTACCATCATATTCTTTATAAATCACTGTTTAGCTGCCTATAGTAAGTTGAGGGCATCGTAAATAATTACTGGTCGTGAGTTCGATCCTCACTAAATGTCACATGCATCCATCTTGCATCTCTAAAAATCTACCATTCGTCCATGCATTGGATACTGGTGCCATATCCGGTCTGGTGCTCCTGCTGTACATCTTGAGATTGTTGACAAAATCCAATGTAATCATTCCTGACCAGGCCTCTTGACTTCAGTCACTTTCTCAACGGCATAACATCGCTTCACTTTGTCTTTTCTACAAATATTTTCTTGGCAACTCGTCCGACGAGCACCCACTCACCACACTGATGCTTTGATTACATGAATTTAAGCGTACAGCAAGGAAAGTTTTTCTCATCTTACACATTTATAAATCTACCTTTCGTCTACGCATTGGATACTGTTGGCATATCTGGTCTGGTGCTCCTGTTGTACATCTTGAGATTCTTGACAAAATCCAACGAAGGATCTGCAATGTAAACGATCCTGACCCGGCATTTTCTCATCGATGTTACGTGGCTTCTCTCTCTTCTTTTCTTGTCAGAATCCATCTTGCACATTTACAAATCTACCATTTGTCCATGCATTGAATACTGCTACCATATCTCGTCTGGTGTGTCTGCTTTACATCTTGAGATTCTTGATAAAATCCAATGTAATCATTCCTGACCAGGCCTCTTGACTTCAGTCACTTTCTCACCGACGTATCGTGGCTTCACTTTGTCTTTCTACAAATATTTTCTTGGCAACTGATCTGACGAGCGTCCACCCCTCCCCTGACTACATGAATTTTAGCGCGCGGCAAGAAAAGTTTTTTCTCATCTTACACATTTATAAATCTACCATTTGTCCATGCATTGAATACTGCTGCCATATCTGCTCTGGTGCTCCTGCTGTACATGTCGAAATTCTTGACAAAATCCAAAGATGGGTCTGTAATGTAATCGATCCTGACAGGGCATCACGACTTCGATCACTGTCTCACCGACGTGACAAAGCTTCCCGTCTTTTCTACAAATATTTTCATGGCAGCAGCTCTGACGAGCTTTTTTTTCCCGAGTGCCCCGACTACATGAATTTAAGCGTGCTACTAGATTAGCAACTAGGTCACACTCTATTACTGTTGAACTAGCTAAATGCAACCATCACTTCGACTCAAAGAGTTTCTTTTCTTGCACTTCCCACCTGTGCAACTCCCTTCCGTTTCCTTGCTTCTCCAGTAACTACAATCTTCAAAAATTTAAATGCAACGTCAATCGCCATCTAATGTCTTCTTGAATCCTTTTCATGTTTTTTGTCCTTTCCTAAATCCTCCCTATTCTCAGCCTTATCTTTTTCTTACATTTTCACTCCCTATAACCACACCCTCCCCTGGTGCTAGGGGATATTACCGTCTTGCTTGGGGTGAAATTATTTTTTAAAAATGGAGATTTATGCTAGACTAAGATCATGGAATTTGCAATAAATATGTATATATTTATGTGTATTTGTACGCGTGTGTATGTGCGTATACGTGCGCGCATGGCGTGTGTGCGTGTGTGCGTGTGCGTGTGTGTGTGTTTTTGTGTGTGTGTGACTGCAGGGGTAGAGGTTGAATTGTATGTGCAGGTGCAGCAAATAACACAGAGTTAATTAAAAAGAAAGAAAAAAAAACAGAACATACGCCCATCTAATAACGAATTCTAAGATGTTTATCAGTTTCTCTTTCTCACTCTCTCTCCCTCTCCCTCCCTCCCTATCCTGTCTCACTCTTTCTTTCTGTGCTTTACACTTTTTTTCTATATCCCCATTTTCCCTCTTTTTCTTTTTCCTTTTAGTTTTCTCCTTTGCTCTCTGTATCGCTCGTTTCCTCTTTTTCTCATCCTCTCTTTTTCTCTATTTCTCTTAAATGTCATCTCTTTTCCTTTCTATTCCTCTCTTTTACTCTTTGTTTCTGTCATTTTTTCTCTCTCTCTCTCTCTCTTTCTCTCTCTTTCTCCTTTCCACTTTTTCTTCTTTTTCTCTTTCTCTCTTTATATTTATATTATCTCTACGTAACTCCCTTTCGTTCCTTCTTTTCTCTTTATTTTATCTCTTTCTCTCCTTTATTCTGTTTCGCTTACACTTTTCTCTCACTGCATTCAATCACCCTCTTCATTAGATAGATAGATAGATAGATAGATAGATAGATAGATAGATAGATTGTTATTATTATAGTGATTTAATAATCTTAGATGCGACACGAGGCCAACAGTATGGAGCACACAGTGAGTAATCACTACTCAGTCGTAATGGAACCAGCAAGACAAACATCGAGGTGCCATAGATAGATAGATAGATAGATAGATAGATAGATAGATAGATAGAAACAAAGAAAGACATATATCAAATGAGATAGATAGATAGATAGATAGATAGATAGATAGATAGATAGATAGATAGATAGATATTGTCATCCACATACAGACTTTCACTGCATCACAGCTCATCAGTGTGGCTAGATGTCCGGTTGCCTCTAGCTGAACCCGGCTGAATTGGCGTAAGTCGGAGATTCTACCCCTAAGCTGTCGGCGCACGGCAGAGATAGATAGATAGATTTCAAATAGAGTATATCTGTAAAGGGCCAAAACAAAATGAAGACAAAAGGAAATTTTATAAATAATGGCACCTCGATGTGGTATAATATATATATATATATATATATATATATATATATATATATATATATATACGTATTTAAATATATATATAACAGACAATAAATGCGTAATCGTCTACAATACACAAGCAATCAACGTTAAAAATAAAATCATTATCATCACAATATTAACATAGAGCCACTTTAAGCAATGTCATGATGTAATGCTCAGGCAGATAGAAAAAAAAGATATGTACACGTATGTGTATATGCGTGTGGGGAGGCGTTATTCCGTTAGACGATATAGAAGACTGATCTGAAAGATGACAAGAACACACCCAACCCACCCCTTGTTAAAAGAACTTTGCTACACACAGTCTCAACACCGAAATACGATTACAACTGCGTATGTATACGTACTCGAACACATGGATACATGTCTGCGCCTGGTCCCGCATTGTTCATATATGCATGTGTTTGTGTGAATCATAATAAGTACGCCTGTATGTAAGTCTACGTGCGTATGAGTGTCATCCCAAAACGTACACAGAGAAGATTTCCACCCCCACAACCACTACCACCAAACATAATCAAACAAAAACTGACGTAGCTTCAAATTTAAAAAAGTTTCTCTGATGATCGCAAAAGCGTGAAACCCATGATTACAAACTCATATCCATATAACTAAATATGTAAGCTCTATCACTGATATTGAGCGCTTTCCAATAAGTAACGCGCATATATATATATATATATATATTGTTAAATATAACAGACAATAAATGATGATTATGTCTGATCATGAGCCGTTCTAATGTTCATATTTTGCTTTGATTTGGGGTGAAAATAAAGACAAAAATTTCCCAACATTTGGATACTTTTCCTATTAACTAGGTCCTTGATCTAAGCTTTCCTCTCGCATGAGCCATCTTTAGAGTGGTTATACAGACACTTTAACAAAGATATTCAATGTATAAGGGTATCAATTTACATGCCCGTTCAGAGATTGTACCTCTCATACTAATAATAAACCCACTACACATATTGGTTTTACTACAACCACGCTCTCCCGTAGACTTACCTGTCACCTTTCTGATCTTAGTTCTATTAAGCGACATTTCTTAGAAAAAAACATAACCGTGTACATAATATTAGATAGATATTAGTTGATAACAATACTCACACATACACACAGTAAAAAAAAAACCTTCAGATATTGGATGCCATCTATATTAAAACGAAGCAACCCACACTCAACAAAATTACATTTCAAACTAGTCGCAACACATTACTTTGCATCTAGACATATGGTTCTGTTGTTAATGTTTCGACCTCTCCCCTGGTATGACGTCATAGAACTGCAACATGAATTTACGGCCTGCGTCTGCTATTCCACGACCGTTATCGTCGCATAGCAATCTTCTATATCAACATAACAAAATATTATCTTCGACAGTGAATATCTTTGTTAAAGTGTCTGGATAACCACTCTAAAGATGGCTCATGTGAGCCGAAAGCTTAGATCAAGGACTCACTTAATAACAAAATATCCAAACGGCTCATGATCAGACATAATAGACATTCATTGTCTGTTATATTTAACAATATATGTTTAAATAATGATCTGCTGCCCCAGTATACCTATTATACATATATATATATATATATATATGTGTGTGTGTGTGTGTGTGTGTGTGTGTGTGCGCGCGTGTGTGTAGTCGTTTATTATTATTTTCTCTCATTTTTCTTTCTCTCTCTCTCTCTCTCTTCCTCTCTTCCTCTCTATTTAATTTCTATCCTTTTCTCTCCTTTCTTTCACTTGATTTCTTGTTCGCTTTATTCCCTCTTCTCTATTTTCTTCTCTTTCTATGTATCCTTTTTTCTTTCTTTCTTTCTTTCTCCCTTTCCCTCTCTAATTAATCTCACTCTTTTTATCTCTTTTTCCCTCTCTCTTTCTCTCGCTTCATCCTCACCCACCTCTCTCTCTCTCTCTCTCTCTCTCTCTCTCGATATATATATATATATATATATATATATATATATATATATATATATTGCTCAATTCTCTCTCTCAACAGCACTGAACAACGAAACATGCATGTTAACTGGGGGTTGTTGTTGTTGTTGTTGTTGTTGTTGTTGCTGTTGCTGTTGTTGTTGTTGTTGTTGTTGTTGTTGTTGTTTTTAGACTCCCAACATGGTGTAACAAAAATTAGACAAATGGAATGTCCGATTTTTCTCACCCGCCCCACAAAAACAACGATTGTTTCACCCAGCACCATACAGGCACCTGTTATTAACCAACCAAACATGATGTTATGGTATTCCTTTTTTCTTTTATAGATGGAGGGGCAGGAGAAGTGGGGGGGGGGGATTAAATTGTCGTAATTCCTCAGAAGTTTTGAAATACGCAGCGGATCTTGTCTATTCCCAAGACTCTCAAGAAAAAATAAAATAACAGAGTGAAAACCCTGGCGAAGAAATCTATCCATATTTATTGAAAATACTTAAGTTTGGCACAAGGCCATGAATCTTCAGAGCAAACACTGCTGTCCGCTGACGACACGTTTATACTAAATACAAGTACTGTCCAGAACAGTCATACGAGTGGAAATTTTTCATCTTATAAAATAAGTGTAACGTGTTTAAATAAACATTCCGCTGTGAAATTTTAAATTTTAATATCAGAGCCGAGTTTCAATTCCCTTCTAGGTCCGTTATATTCGCTTACGCGCAAAAACCCATAGAAAAGCTATTAATCCACCTCTTCTCCCTCCAGCTATGGGTCAATTAGTAGAACTTGTATCAGTAAACCATTATTATCTCCAAAACATTCTTACAATCTAAAAATAGTTTCTGGCTTTAAATAACCTGCAAAGGTTGATAAGCTTAATTAATTAATCAAACTTGTTACCACTACTTCCACTACTACTATTGCTGCAACTACCACCACATCCACTGTTACTACTCTTACTACCACCACAACAATCAGCTGCACTATTACCACTACCATCTTCACTATTACTACTACTACTACTACCACTTCCACTATGACTACTGCTACCATCACATCACTATTACTACTAACAGTACCTATTATTATTTTTTGCTATATATTTACTTGTATCAGTAAAATCAATATTATTTACATTAAATTATTAGTCTAAATATATTTTCCGACTTTAAATAGCCTGCAAAAGATTGATAAACCGTAAGAGACAAATCATTCTTGCTCTCACCCCTTCCACAATTATATTATTATTATAATCTTTACTTTATGGCCATGTGTTTGTAATTTACACAAATATTATGACTAGAGCCAGAATCTCTTTGTAGTTATTTGAACAGAGATATTTAAAAAAAAAACTACTTGATTAAATGACGAAATTCAAACTTGCCAGTTGCTTAATATTAAAAGTACTTACCAAGACATGGATTCAAATTATGCAAGTCAAGGTTTTAACTAAAACATAATGGCGTAAAAACAATTTAAATATGCAAAAATTAGGTTTCATTTTACTTTCAGTAAAAACGTTCTACATAGAACGTTTGAAAGCACGTGCGATACCCTTTTGTACATAAATAAAACTGCTCGTAATTCATCCAAATATTATGACTATAGCCAGAAATTGCTTGTAGTTATGTCACATAGATATTCAAAAAGCTACTTGACTAATCATAGAGATTTGACTTGCCATTTGTTAAATATTAAAGAAAAAACAATTTTCGAATCCTCCACAGTATTAAGAGACAATTAACAAACCGATGTTGTTAAAATATTTGGGATCTACTTGAATAGACATACTGGTGGGTATTTTTACAAGTTATAAAAATAAGTGTGCCGCTTCAAATAAACATTCCACTGTGAAATTTTATGAGTTTAAGTGGAATAAAATAAGTGTGGGAAAAATTATTTTAAAAATAATAACCGTACCGTAGCAAATAAACACCGTACCGGGTGGTGGGGCTTGAAGGGAATAATTTAACTATGCCGGCACTTGTATTTGGTGAGCAAGTGTGCTTAACAATACATGGATTTCATTACGCAAGTCAAGGTGGCTTACGGCTACACCACGTGGAAACACCGGTTCCCGTACAATTGCAGAAGTTAAGCAACATCGAGCCTGGTCATTACTTAGATAGGTAACCGTTTGAGAATAACGAGTGCTGTAAGCTTGGATGTGCAGGTGGTGTAAGGAATAATTGCTCTGAATTGTTAATCAGAGAGAGTAGTTCAATTCTCTTTGGGTTCGTTATATTCAGTTATGAGCAAATACCTTTGGAAAAGTATGAATCCACCTCGTCTCCCCCCAGCTATGGGTTCATTAGTAAGACTTGTATCCCTAAAGCAAGAAACCCTATACATAGGATATAATTTTGTTACCAATGCACTGATTTGTATTCATTTCCTAATTTTCTTCGAGCGCACCTTGAAGTGAAATAGCCCAATATATTAAAGGATTGGCTTGTGAATTTGGTGACAATGTAATTGTGAGTTCAATCCCTGGGCCGGGCAGTGTGTACTTGAACTCCATGGAAACAGGGCGAGCAAAAACTGAGCAGTACTAAAATAAGAACTAGATGAGATATCCCTAGACATAGGCAGTGGGACGAGAACAGTCTTCCTCCATAGATTAAATAAAGTGTTCAGTTCAGAATTGTCTGTGAGTTTCTCAGATTCTTATCCACCTGATGAAGGCCGAGGAGCACAACGACTGAGACGTTGTGATAACAACAACAAAGATGAGGATAATAGTCCTCATGTAAACAGTGCAAATAATATAAGACAACAGCATCACTTCCCAGAATCTGGGAGCTACTTTTCGCTCCACCTGTCTATATATATATATATATATATATATATATATATATATATATATATATATATATATATATATATATATATATATATATATATATATATATATATAGTGGTTTGCTATCACGATCTACAAGCCTTTCTAAAGAAATTCAAATTTCAGTTTAGTTCTTTGATCCAATTTTGGAAAGTGGATGGGACCGAGAAATTTTCAGCACCCTATCGGATATACAATAAGATTTTACCATCTGCGGAATCGAAAGCCGCCATCCTAAAAACTATAGTTACACGTATCCACGCATGAGACACTACAGAAAAATTCTCAGCCCCACCAAGAAGAGATTCATAAATAATCTCCTGGTTTTGAACTAGATAGATAGATAGATAGATAGATAGATAGATAGATAAGAACAGAATGAGATAGATAGATAGATAAGAACAGAATGAGATAGATAGATAGATAGATAGATAAGAACAGAATGAGATAGATAGATAGATAGATAAGAACAGAATGAGATAGATAGATAGATAGATAGATAGATAGATAGATAGGAATAGAATGAATTAAATAGATAGCTAGATAGAACGATATAGATTGATAGATAAGAAGGAATGTATTGGAACATGATTCACGCTCTCTCTCTCTCTCTCTCTCTCTCTCCCTCTCTCTCTCTCTCTCTCCCTCTCTCTCTCTCTCTCTCTCTCTCTCTCTCTAGCATGTTTTTCTTGTATACAATCATACTCACGCACTATTATTCACACACTCTATCTCTCTTTCTCTCTTTCTATTCCACCTCTCTCTCTCTCTCTCTCATATGCAATTACAGCCGCACACTATCATGCTTTTTTTTTCTCATTCTCTATTTCTTTATCTCTCTTTCTTTTCTTGCTAGCACGTTCTCTCTGACATTCTCTCTTTCACACTTTTGCTCTTCTTTCCATTTTTTTTCTTTTGTATAAGATTTCTCCCACGCACTCTATCACACTTCTCATTTTCTCTCTCTTTCTCTCTATCTCTCTCTCCCCTCTCTCTCTCCTTCTATCTCTCTCTCTACCACCCCACACACGCATATATAGTCATACGCGCTCTCACAGGCTTTTTATCAACCTTTTTTATAATGGTCTTATACTTTCCCTTCTGTATAAATTGACTTTGGTGGTCTTGACATGGTGTCATCCTCACGTCTTAAAAGTGGATGCGACAAGAGAACAATTCCTACAATGTGTTAGCCAGTGCACTGACTCATACAAAGGATACTGAGGAGGCTGGGAAATCGCCGGTGGAGGCTGGGCCTACTTGGGAACCAGCAAATTACGGAAACTGAAAACATTTTACCTCACATACACACATACCCGCAAGCCCTTATATTAGTTTGGTGCAAAAATAATGTCGTTTTCTCACATATGTTACTATGTGAGAAAACGACATTATTTTTGCACCAACCTAATATAATACTCCTTTAAACAGGTGTGGCCACATGCGTGGTACCTTAAATTAAGCGAAGAAATTCACAAGGTTTAGCCTAGTAAGGCACAAGGCCAAGAGACAGGAGTCTTTTTATGGCAGGTTTATACTTGGGTTTAGGTGACGCTTGTGAATGTACTACGCCAGTTGTCTTGCCTGTCTTCATTGTAAATTACGTGGTTAAGTGGTGAGGATAAATGGTACTATATACGTCTTCTTTAAAAGATGGAGTTTGTTAGTACTTTGTTAGTACTTAGTTAGTACTTGATTAGTACTTGGTTAGCATGTATTTCTAACTGAAGATATATGATGTCCGTCGTTTTCAAAATCTCCGGGTTTTTGAACAGGACTAGAAGTTTATCCCTTGTTTCCCGTTGAGGATTAGGTTTCCGGTTCCTTCTAAAGTATTTTCAATCTTTTTCACTCCCAGTAAATCCTTGCCTTAGTGGGATTATCGCTTTGCCTGTAGTGAATTGACTAAAAATATTGCAGATCATTAAATTTCAAATAAGAGTAGATAATGTTTGTTTGACAACCTGTTCACACTCCTTACCGGCATTTTGAACGGAAGTAGAGCTTTATCCCTTGCTTCCTGTTGAGGATTGGGTTTCCGGTTCCTTCTAAGGTCTATTCATGCTCTTTAACTCCTATATGCCTTGTAACTTCAAGATGTACATGTTCATGGCTCTCCGCAACCTCCTATTTTTGTCATGCATCCATTTGCACAAATTCACAAGCTCAGTTACTCGCCTTTTCCCTCTATCTTTCTGGCATTCAATATGTCTTCTGAGTGTCAAATTCTCTAAGCCCTCTTTCCTCATTGTGTTTCCTAGAAATTTCAATTATCGCTTTCTGATTCTAATTATAAGCGTCGATTTTTGTTTCCATTTTCCTCAAAAATTTCTTTGTTACTCGCTTGTTCAATCCTTCTGTAGAGACACATCTCGCTTGCTTTTTCTTCCTCTGAGAGGAAATTTTCAAGCATTCACTGCTATATAGGAGGACTGATTTTACATGTATGTTCAGCACACGTTTTCTTGTTTTTTTTTGGAGGGGGGGAGGCTTTTTTTACTAACGGAATTTTCCTGTTTCTTGTAGGGTATGTTTTGCTATTCCAACATGTCTTCGGATTTCGGTGTCCCATTTTCCATCCTTTGTTAAAAGACTTCGCACATATTTAATTGTTTGCGCTTGCTTGATTTTGGCATCTACAATTCATAACTCGCATCTTAGACTGTCCTCTTGCTGACAACCATACATTCTGTTCTTTTACAATTGACGGTTAGTCCTTTCTTCTCGCTTTCCTTTACTACTCCACTTCCTAACTCGCATCTTGGAATGATCCTCAGGCTGACAACCTTACAATTGATGGTTAGTCCTTTCTTCCAGCTCTCCTTTACTACCTTCTGCAAGCGTCCCTGTAGTTTCCCTTGTCGGCTATCAACACTTTATCTTCTGCATATTTTATGTTGTTGAGTTTGTGTCTGCCAGTAATAAATCCTGGCAGGACTTCTAGTTCTCTCAGGATCGTCTCTCTGTAAAGGTCAAGTAAGTTTGCTAAGAGAAAAAAAATATCTAAATTGTAATTTTTAAAAACTACAAATAAATATTTTAAAGACGAAATTACAATTTTAATAAGAATTTACATAAATTAAGTTACCTCCCTTAGATAGCTGTAATTTTTTTCGAATTGTACAGTATTCATGCTCACATATTTATAACTTACATTAATTATTTATCTTAGCAATTCACTCCTGAACATGATCAGGAATGAGATTGAAAGCACTTCGGAAATAAAATTACAGCGTTTTTCTTATTCAATTTTGTGTATATATATATTATATATATATATATATATATATATATATATATATATATATATATATATATATATATATATATATATATATATATATAATTGAATAAGAAAAACACTGTAATTTTCCGTTTCAGGTATTTTTAATTTTGAATGTATTAAATTACAGATTTGAGACACAGACATTTGCGCAGTATCGCCCTCACCACTGTCGAAGCTAATCTTCAAAAAACCGCGTCTCCTATGTTTAATTTTGCATCCCATCACCTCTACCGAATCTAACCTCCCCAAGCTTAAGGCCATATATAACGTTGAAACGCCGATTCTCGTACGATCACCGAAGTTAAGCAACGTCGAGACAGGTCAGTTCCTAGATGTGTGACGGCTTGGCAATACGATGTGCTGTAAGCTTGATTGTGCGTACGATATGGCTTACGGCCATGTCACGTTGAAACACCGATTCTCGTACGATCACCGAAGTTAAGCAACGTAGAGACTAGTCAGTTCCTAGATGTGTGACGGCTTAGGAATATCAGATAATGAATGTGCGGCTGGTGTAATGGATAAAGGCTCCGAATTTTAAATCTGTGTGCCGAATTCCCATTCCGGTCAATTTCTTTATATTCATTTGCCCCCGAATACCCTTGGGAAGGGTATGAATCTACCTCTACTCCTCCATGCTATGGGTTAATTAGTAGGAATAATGTAAATGGTTTACATAATACCTCATCTCAGAAATATAGACAGATACTGAAAGAACAAAACGTTGTAATAAATATGGCAACACAGATGAGGACAATAGTCCGAATAATTTAAATAGTGTACATAATACCTTATCTCAAAAATATAGACAGGTACAAAAAAAGATTAGCACATGTCACTAGAAGAGAAAAAATGATTTAACCAAGCTGTTAATTTCTACACTACCAAAAACAAAATGTTTCGAATGGAAAGGCAAATCAATTCTAGAAAGATCTATAACTGTTAATCGATCTGAAAAGTGAAGTTCCCTGAAAATCTGTAATAAAGAAAAGATTTTATAACTTTCAACCGACATTAACATTAGCGGTCAATGATCATCAAATGTTGCCGGTATGGAAACGGCTAATATCACTAAATCAACAATGTTAAACAATTGTTGGGAAATTCAGATGAATATCGTTTGCGATATTTCTTGACACGGCTTGTTTGTGGCACGGCAATGATGAAGATGTGCAAAAACAGAACAGGAATTCTCGAAGTATCTTTCTAAATGCGGTCACAGGCGGAATTCGAACTCATTTCCAGTATAACATTTTTTTCTATTACGCATTTTTTTTTTTTTTTTGAGAGGAGGGGGTCATCTCTGATTAAGTGGACCCGCTTTAGACACCGACGGGGGGAAGACGCCATCTGATAACAGACACTCGAATCACTCGACAGCTTTTAATTTTGTCAGCCTTCTCTCTCTCTCTCTCTCTCGCTCTCTCTCTCTCTCTCTCTCTCTCTCTCTTTCACTCTCGCTACCTACTCACTTTTTTATGTATCTCTTCGTTTCTCTATCTCTTGATCTCTTTCTCTCTCTCTCTCTCTTTCTGTTTGTAGTTCTCTTTCTTTTTCCATCTCTCTACTGTCTCTCTTTCTCAAGTTTACTTTCTCTCCTTTGTTACCTTCTGTCTCTCTAGTTCAGTCTTTTCCACTCTGTATTTTATTTGTCTATTTTGTTCGCTTGTACGTTCATATATATATATATATATATATATATATATATATATATATATATATATATATATATATATATATATATATACTGTAGGGCTGCACGTTGTTTTCGGTCATGCCCCAGGGAGTACTTCATTTGGTTTAAAGGGTGAGATTGGTAGTGCGCATACCGAATTCCATCTTAAAATTTGATTAGGGTAGAACTGAGGGTCATTCCACGTATCTTACAAATCTGTGGGAGGGCTGGCAACAGTCGCGCAAATCCATCACAAAGAGATGAAAATCACAAAGAGATGAGATCGATATGAACGAGAAATGATAGATAGATAGATAGATAGATAGATAGATAGATAGATAGATAGATAGATAGATAGATAGATCGCAGAGAGACAGGATGAGATAGATAGATAGATAGATAGATAGATAGATAGATAGATAGATAGATAGATAGATAGATAGATACGGAGATAGATAGATAGATACAGACGGAGATAAATAGATAATTAGATATACACGGATACACTGGGATAGATAGACAGAAAGAAAGAAAGAAAGAAAGAAAGAAAGAAAGAAAGAAAGAAAGAAAGACATAGATTAAAATTGGTTGATTTAGGAAGATAGATATAATTACTGCATTTATTCAACATTCAACATGGGTCCATCACGGAGACGAAATGACAGCAAGTTTCCCCAGTTCTATATCTCCCTTTCAAAGAATTCTCGACGTAATCTCTCGCCTCTATACTTCTACGTACTTTTAATTCTCCTAAATTCTTTGCAAGGATAATGCGGATATTTCTTGTGCTCCAGTCACTATGTGCACTACCGTCATTTTCGTGTACCATAATTTTTGTCGATGTCTGATATTTAGCTGCATTTTCAGTCTCTTTCCGTTTCATTCTGACGTCCACTGAAACAGTAATTGACAGATATTTATCGATTAAATCTTGTCCTCTGGATTGGTCACAGTTTAAATATTAAACCCTCAAAGCACTTGTTTCTTTCACTTTTATGTGACGTGTCCCTTGAGGACATTGGCGATCATGACTCTCTACAGCTTCCTCTCCGTTTTAGCTCTAAGTTATCCTTGCCTACTTACTATCATGCCCAATCCTTGATCTGCCAACCATCGTTAGGCAGGTTATTTGATGTTTTCTTCAGTCCTGCAATATGTCTTATGAGTACCAAATTCTC
The DNA here is from genome assembly GCA_963932145.1 of Acanthosepion lycidas. Lineage (NCBI taxonomy): Eukaryota > Metazoa > Mollusca > Cephalopoda > Sepiida > Sepiidae > Acanthosepion > Acanthosepion lycidas. The sequence continues at coordinate 23,138,674 of OZ010599.1, forward strand.
CAAGCCTTCTTATGTCATTATTAGTTCCAGAAATTTCAACTGTTTCTTTCTCATTCTAAGTTTCCTCGTTACTCACATACTCCCTCCATGTTATTGTAAACATTTTTTCGGTAAAACCACATCCATGTTGCTTGGAGTTTCACCTTCTTCTGTGAAGAAATTGTCCAGCATTCACTGCAATATAGGAAAGTTTTTATTACGACACACTTTTCTTTGTTTCTAATGAGATGCAACAATGGCAACATACCCATGACACATCTTTTTGTACACTCAAGACTGTATACAGAATTGAAAGCCTGTTTTGAATTACCTACATTCCAGTGTTCCTTTATATTGTCCTATGAAATAAAAGAAAGGAAAATGGCGACTGAAAAGATACAGTTGTTAGCATGAAAGTAGTAGGTGTGGTGGATTGTTTGCGAAGTCCAGGGAAAATGATATGAAAGACAAACTAAGCAGTGCGAGTTTGGAAGTAATGTCTTGCAAGCCGTTTTGAATAAAGCTACCATCCAGCGATGAAGTTGGCTGAAAAAAAAGTTGGTGTCAGTGAATTACCAATTGTCAGACGTTTGGAAAAATATAGCAAAGTTTCAAAAAGCGAGAAAATGAGTTCAAATTGTTGAAGCAAAGTGGCGGGCATTACCTCAATAGCTTCTTTCGGTTCTTGTAGACATGAAGACAACTTTTTTCTGGAAGTTGTCACGTGAGACATCAAGAAATGAAGGAGTAATAGAAAAAATTCAGTTGAAAGAGGAGGAAGAAAAGATGCGAAATAAGAGAGGGGAAGAAGGGGAGAGCGAGTTATATAAAGAGAAGATGAAAGAGTAGGAGGAGAAGAAATCTGTCTGGAAAAAGGAAGAATGAAGGATGCGAAATAAGAGAGGGAAAGAAGGGGAGAGTGAGTTTTATGAAGATAAAATTAGAGAGTAGGAGGAGAAGAAATCTGAGTTGAAAAAGGAAGAATGATGGATGCGAAATAAGAGAGGGAAAGAAGGGGAGAGTGAGTTATATAAAGAGAAGATGAAAGAGTAGGAGGAGAAGAAATCTGTCTGGAAAAAGGAAGAATGAAGGATGCGAAATAAGAGAGGGAAAGAAGGGGAGAGTGAGTTTTATGAAGATAAAATTAGAGAGTAGGAGGAGAAGAAATCTGAGTTGAAAAAGGAAGAATGATGGATGCGAAATAAGAGAGGGAAAGAAGGGGAGAGTGAGTTATATAAAGAGAAGATGAAAGAGTAGGAGGAGAAGAAATCTGTCTGGAAAAAGGAAGAATGAAGGATGCGAAATAAGAGAGGGAAAGAAGGGGAGAGTGAGTTTTATGAAGATAAAATTAGAGAGAAGGAGGAGAAGAAATCTGAGTTGAAAAAGGAAGAATGATGGATGCGAAATAAGAGAGGGGAAGAAGGGGAGAGCGAGTTATATAAAGAGAAGATGAAAGAGTAGGAGGAGAAGAAATCTGTCTGGAAAAAGGAAGAATGAAGGATGCGAAATAAGAGAGGGAAAGAAGGGGAGAGTGAGTTTTATGAAGATAAAATTAGAGAGTAGGAGGAGAAGAAATCTGAGTTGAAAAAGGAAGAATGATGGATGCGAAATAAGAGAGGGAAAGAAGGGGAGAGTGAGTTATATAAAGAGAAGATGAAAGAGTAGGAGGAGAAGAAATCTGTCTGGAAAAAGGAAGAATGAAGGATGCGAAATAAGAGAGGGAAAGAAGGGGAGAGTGAGTTTTATGAAGATAAAATTAGAGAGAAGGAGGAGAAGAAATCTGAGTTGAAAAAGGAAGAATGATGGATGCGAAATAAGAGAGGGAAAGAAGGGGAGAGTGAGTTATATAAAGAGAAGATGAAAGAGTAGGAGGAGAAGAAATCTGTCTGGAAAAAGGAAGAATGAAGGATGCGAAATAAGAGAGGGAAAGAAGGGGAGAGTGAGTTTTATGAAGATAAAATTAGAGAGTAGGAGGAGAAGAAATCTGAGTTGAAAAAGGAAGAATGATGGATGCGAAATAAGAGAGGGAAAGAAGGGGAGAGTGAGTTATATAAAGAGAAGATGAAAGAGTAGGAGGAGAAGAAATCTGTCTGGAAAAAGGAAGAATGAAGGATGCGAAATAAGAGAGGGAAAGAAGGGGAGAGTGAGTTTTATGAAGATAAAATTAGAGAGTAGGAGGAGAAGAAATCTGAGTTGAAAAAGGAAGAATGATGGATGCGAAATAAGAGAGGGAAAGAAGGGGAGAGTGAGTTATATAAAGAGAAGATGAAAGAGTAGGAGGAGAAGAAATCTGTCTGGAAAAAGGAAGAATGAAGGATGCGAAATAAGAGAGGGAAAGAAGGGGAGAGTGAGTTTTATGAAGATAAAATTAGAGAGTAGGAGGAGAAGAAATCTGAGTTGAAAAAGGAAGAATGATGGATGCGAAATAAGAGAGGGGAAGAAGGGGAGAGCGAGTTATATAAAGAGAAGATGAAAGAGTAGGAGGAGAAGAAATCTGTCTGGAAAAAGGAAGAATGAAGGATGCGAAATAAGAGAGGGAAAGAAGGGGAGAGTGAGTTTTATGAAGATAAAATTAGAGAGTAGGAGGAGAAGAAATCTGAGTTGAAAAAGGAAGAATGATGGATGCGAAATAAGAGAGGGAAAGAAGGGGAGAGTGAGTTATATAAAGAGAAGATGAAAGAGTAGGAGGAGAAGAAATCTGTCTGGAAAAAGGAAGAATGAAGGATGCGAAATAAGAGAGGGAAAGAAGGGGAGAGTGAGTTTTATGAAGATAAAATTAGAGAGAAGGAGGAGAAGAAATCTGAGTTGAAAAAGGAAGAATGATGGATGCGAAATAAGAGAGGGAAAGAAGGGGAGAGTGAGTTATATAAAGAGAAGATGAAAGAGTAGGAGGAGAAGAAATCTGTCTGGAAAAAGGAAGAATGAAGGATGCGAAATAAGAGAGGGAAAGAAGGGGAGAGTGAGTTTTATGAAGATAAAATTAGAGAGAAGGAGGAGAAGAAATCTGAGTTGAAAAAGGAAGAATGATGGATGCGAAATAAGAGAGGGAAAGAAGGGGAGAGTGAGTTATATAAAGAGAAGATGAAAGAGTAGGAGGAGAAGAAATCTGTCTTGAAAAAGGAAGAATGAAGGATGCGAAATAAGAGAGGGAAAGAAGGGGAGAGTGAGTTTTATGAAGATAAAATTAGAGAGTAGGAGGAGAAGAAATCTGAGTTGAAAAAGGAAGAATGATGGATGCGAAATAAGAGAGGGAAAGAAGGGGAGAGTGAGTTATATAAAGAGAAGATGAAAGAGTAGGAGGAGAAGAAATCTGTCTTGAAAAAGGAAGAATGAAGGATGCGAAATAAGAGAGGGAAAGAAGGGGAGAGTGAGTTTTATGAAGATAAAATTAGAGAGTAGGAGGAGAAGAAATCTGAGTTGAAAAAGGAAGAATGATGGATGCGAAATAAGAGAGGGAAAGAAGGGGAGAGTGAGTTATATAAAGAGAAGATGAAAGAGTAGGAGGAGAAGAAATCTGTCTTGAAAAAGGAAGAATGAAGGATGCGAAATAAGAGAGGGAAAGAAGGGGAGAGTGAGTTTTATGAAGATAAAATTAGAGAGTAGGAGGAGAAGAAATCTGAGTTGAAAAAGGAAGAATGATGGATGCGAAATAAGAGAGGGAAAGAAGGGGAGAGTGAGTTATATAAAGAGAAGATGAAAGAGTAGGAGGAGAAGAAATCTGTCTTGAAAAAGGAAGAATGAAGGATGCGAAATAAGAGAGGGAAAGAAGGGGAGAGTGAGTTTTATGAAGATAAAATTAGAGAGTAGGAGGAGAAGAAATCTGAGTTGAAAAAGGAAGAATGATGGATGCGAAATAAGAGAGGGAAAGAAGGGGAGAGTGAGTTATATAAAGAGAAGATTAAAGAGTAGGAGGAGAAGAAATCTGTCTTGAAAAAGGAAGAATGAAGGATGCGAAATAAGAGAGGGAAAGAAGGGGAGAGTGAGTTTTATGAAGATAAAATTAGAGAGTAGGAGGAGAAGAAATCTGAGTTGAAAAAGGAAGAATGATGGATGCGAAATAAGAGAGGGAAAGAAGGGGAGAGTGAGTTATATAAAGAGAAGATTAAAGAGTAGGAGGAGAAGAAATCTGAGTTGAAGAAAGAGAATGAAAGTATGCTACATAAGAGAGAGAAAGGAGAGAGTGAGTTATATAAAGAGAAAGGTTAAAGACGAGAAGGAAAAGAAATGAGCTGAAGGATGAAGTAGGAAAGATGCGAGAGAGAAGGAGAAAGTGAGCTATTTGAAGAGAAGATTAAAGAGCAGGAGGAGAAGAAATCTGAGTTGAAGAAAGAGGGAGGAGAGATGAGAAATAAGAGAGAGAAAAACAAAGAGGGTTATAAGAAGAGAAGATGAAAGAGTAGAAGGAGGCGGAAGGAAAGATAAAATTGGAAAAAAAATTAGAGTGAATTATAAATGAAAGAGTCGGAGGGGAAGAAATTTCAGTTGAAGCAAGAGGAAGGAAAGATGTGAGATAAGAGAGGGAAACAAGGAAAAAGTGAGCTATATGAAGAGAAGATGAAAGAGTAGGAGGAGAAATCTGAGTTGAAGGAAGAGGAAGGAAGGATGTAAAATAAGAGAGGAAAGGAAGCGGAGGTTGGTTTATAATAATAAAATATGAAAGAGTAGGAGGAGAAATCTGAGTTGAAGGAAGAGGAAGGAAGGATGCAAGATAAGAGAGGAAAAGAAGCGGAGGTTGTGTTATAATAATAAAATATGAAAGAGTAGGAGGAGAAATCTGAGTTGAAGGAAGAGGAAGGAAGGATGCAAGATAAGAGAGGAAAAGAAGCGGAGGTTGTGTTATAATAATAAAATATGAAAGAGTAGGAGGAGAAATCTGAGTTGAAGGAAGAGGAAGGAAAGATGCAAGATAAGAGAGGAAAAGAAGCGGAGGATTGTGTTATAATAATAAAATATGAAAGAGTAGGAGGAGAAATCTGAGTTGAAGGAAGAGGAAAGGAGGATGCAAGATAAAAGCGGAAAAGAAGCTGAGGTTGTGTTATAATAATAAAAGAGTTGGAGGAGAAATCTGAGTTGAAGGAGGAGAATGGACAGATGCAAGACAAAAGAGAAAAACCAATGTGTTATTTAAAGAGATGAACACGAAGGTGAAAAAGAAAGAAACACCTGCTTTAGACAAATGTATTTTCCTTTAAATTTAAAGTAAAAAATTTTCTAGATTCTAACGAAGTAATCATCAAATTAATAAATGTTCGTTGCGTCCTTTCTTTCCAAAAAGACATCTGGGATATCTTTTTATTAAATTTCTGCGGTCAGACAGCAATCCTGACGTAATCAAAGTTTATTATGCATTAAAAAAAAATCAACTTATATTAAAAATTAGTCGAGATTATGATGTATAAGAAATTTAAGCTGCTTGAGCGAGTATCGGCTGCTTTGGTTTTTTTTTTTTTTTTTTTTATAGAGGCGCTGCGTTGAGCTTTTGTTTAAACTCTGAATTTCAAAAACACTTTTGGTTCATTTTGATTTGTGAGAAAACAACTGCGTTTGTTTTTCATCCGAAACTAATCCAAAGGTTTCCCTCCAAATTTTCGGAACATACCTGTAGTAATAAAAGGGGGCCTTGGATTTAATTGATGGAATCGACGAACATCTGCTGCTGGCCCCGAGGTTGCCCCGGTCCAGAAATGACAGTACAAAAAAAACAAAAAAAACTGACAACCACCAAACGAGAATTTGAAAAAAATATCAAAGTCGCTCCCACATTAAGGAAAAGTCTTCGGCTGGTGTGATTGTTCTATTCTTCACTGTTACCACAAACTTTGCTTCGAAAATTGTGCCAGTTCTTTGAAATCTATTGAGAGAAATATTTTCTACAAATTTTATGTAGTTTTTCTTTTCTGATGCCCTTATACAGCATTATAATTTTGATTGTAAAAGAGCATATTTCATTTGCATTGATTATTTTTACATTCATGTTACTGACCATCATTTGGTACACAATGCACTTAATTTGTGTATTTCTTTCAATTTTGTCTGTTAAAAAAAATAATCGTTTGTTCTTAAATTTGGTCTTGTGTCGTCTGTCTTTGCTGAGTGACCATATGAATTAAATGTTAGCTCGAAAACATTTGTCTGAACTATTTTTTCATATTTTTTTATCATCTATATAATAAATGCGAATGTCAGTGTGTTACTGGGTCCCACTTTTTCAACTTTACTCTTAGAGGCCAAAACCCAACATACTATACCATTCTAGAATCAGGCGCACACTGTGAGCAAATCAAAAACATTCCTGAAATTTCGGATCCCCAAGTTTATGTGATTGATTTCGGCGATTTTTGTACGTGATTTTTGTGACAAATTTTTTGTACGATAACAATTTTTATAAATTGGAACTGTGCATATAAGTTATATGTAAGATTTCCGGTAACCTTTTTTTGCGAACTGTACATATATGACGGAGTGTGTAGGACTTCCGGTAAGCTTTCTTTTCGAACTGTGCATATAAGTGATGGAATGTGTAGGACTTCCGGTAACCTTTCTTTTCGAACTGTGTATATAAGTGATGGATTGTGTAGGACTTCTGGTAAAATCCTGAATATAAATAAAAGAAATGGATAAAAGTTTTGTCGAGCATCATAATCTTCAGTATTTTGCCCAAAACGCGTGTATGAAGGGCTATTAAAATTAGTTTAAAACCAACTTTAAACAGGCAAAATTAATTTTTAATTTTAATTTTCTTGTAACTGAAACCAAAATTAACATTTCAAAGAAGATATTTAAATTATTGCAATATGTTTGCAATAAATTAAAACAATAGTTTTATTTTTTTAATGTATAAAAATAACAATAAAAAAACCCAATCCACTACGTCATATAGAAAGGTTAAAAACATTCTAAAACTTTTTTTTTAAGTGCCAAAAAGGAATTTTGCTTATGGCATTTTATTGCAACATATTTTTTGGTAATGTGTGCAGAAATTGAAAGACGTATCAAGTTTACACTTTTAGTCAATCTTTCAAGAAGTAATGGTTTCCATTGTACTGAAGGCGCCATGCTTTTCGAATTTGTCTGAGTGGGAAGACGATTTTCAAGAATTTTCAGAATTCAATGATTCCGTATATAGTAAATAAACTTTATCCAAACAATTTATTTTTTCCGCTTTTTTTTTTCATCCTGATTTAAAAAATTTTTAAATTTAAAATTTTTTTAAATTTAAAATTTTTTCGTGCATTAACATTTTTTACTTTTTAATTTTTTTTTTTTTTTTTCTTTTTTTCATAAATTTTAGTTTTAATCCATCAGGGTGAGCTACGACACCCCATGTGCCTGCCACGAAGATGATTCGCCCTCATTGCCTCCGTATTTCAAATGTAAAGAAGAAGTTCCACTCGGACATCTTTTTCCCCAAAATTACTAGTTTGTGAAACAGATTCCCTGACATTATAAACTTAACCTCTTCGAGTCAAGGGTGAACTATTATCTATCACCTCTCTCCTCATAATCTTCACTTCCTACCACCTGCTCTTTCATTCATATCACACACCTTATTCATTATATCCATTTCAGCTCTCTCTACCTTGAGTGACCCTCGAGTATTATATTAAGTGAACCTTAGTATAAAAATTTACACGAGAACGCGTTCTATTTTAATTACACGGAGTACAGCTTTTAGATAGATAATTGCAAAGTCTATCCGTTAAAGGTGCAAATATGGGGGACTAAGACTATTTAGCGCCAATTGCCGAAGTGGAGAGACCTTTCTGCATTGAATAACAATATTCGAAATCCTTCCTAATCCCTGAGCTTGAATATCAACTACCTTAACCTTTGAAATCTACATCATGACTTTCAAATACTGTTAGCGAGTTATTAAATGTGCCCCGCGAAACTGTAAAGGTTAAGGCTTCCAATCCATCTATCTCCGTCAATTTCGTCTCTTTCCCTTGTCAGCTGTGGACTGCCACCTTGACTCCCGCTGCCTAGTGACCCTGCCACCCTCCATGTCTGACATCTTAAATGCAAGGAAGTGTTTCTTTTGGGTACTACAGTTCGGCATAAGCAGATCCGTCGATTTGGGAGGTCTTCTATTCGGGAGGTCTGGTATCGTTGTGGATCAGCGAACCCTCCTTAAAACTGATACGTCGGATATCAGAGTAAGATCTCCGAATTAAAGATATTCATCTGGAGATGTGTGTGTGTGTGTGTGTGTGTGTGTGTTTCTTTTATATTTTTTCCCATTCTTTCATTTACTTAACAGCGCATTTTTTTTTTATACCTTTTTATTTAATTTTTTTGTCTTCTTCTTTCGACTCTTATAATGTTTTCCATTTTCTTTCTTCACCTTTTTCTCAGCATTTTTCTTTCTTACATTTATTTTCACTATATGTTTTCTTTTATATTTTACCCCATTCTTACTTTCATTTAAGGGGCATTTTTTATTCATCTTTTAATTTTTTTTTGTCTTTTTCTGTTCTTCCTTAAATCTTTCCTTCATTTTTCTTTTCTTCTTTTTCCTAACCTCTTTTTCTTTCTTTCTTTCTTTCTTTCTATTTTCCCGCCAAATCTATATATTAACAATATTTTTTTATTCATCTTTATTTAATCTTTTAATTTTTTTTTTCTTTTTCTGTTCTTCCTTAAATCTTTCCTTCATTTTTCTTTTCTTCTTTTTCCTATCCTCTTTTTCTTTCTTTCTTTCTTTCTTTCTTTCTATTTTCCCGCCAAATCTATATATTAACAATATTTTTTTATTCATCTTTATTTAATCTTTTAATTTTTTTTTTCTTTTTCTGTTCTTCCTTAAATCTTTCCTTCATTTTTCTTTTCTTCTTTTTCCTATCCTCTTTTTCTTTCTTTCTTTCTTTCTTTCTATTTTCCCGCCAAATCTATATATTAACAATATTTTTTTATTCATCTTTATTTAATCTTTTAATTTTTTTTTGTCTTTTTCTGTTCTTCCTTAAATCTTTCCTTCATTTTTCTTTTCTTCTTTTTCCTAACCTCTTTTTCTTTCTTTCTTTCTTTCTTTCTTTCTTTCTTTCTTTCTTTCTATTTTCCCGCCAAATCTATATATTAACAATATTTTTTTATTCATCTTTATTTAATCTTTTAATTTTTTTTTCTTTTTCTGTTCTTCCTTAAATCTTTCCTTCATTTTTCTTTTCTTCTTTTTCCTATCCACTTTTTCTTTCTTTCTTTCTTTCTTTCTTTCTATTTTCCCGCCAAATCTATATATTAACAATATTTTTTTATTCATCTTTATTTAATCTTTTAATTTTTTTTTTCTTTTTCTGTTCTTCCTTAAATCTTTCCTTCATTTTTCTTTTCTTCTTTTTCCTATCCTCTTTTTCTTTCTTTCTTTCTTTCTTTCTATTTTCCCGCCAAATCTATATATTAACAATATCTTTTTATTCATCTTTATTTAATCTTTTAATTTTTTTTTGTCTTTTTCTGTTCTTCCTTAAATCTTTCCTTCATTTTTCTTTTCTTCTTTTTCCTAACCTCTTTTTCTTTCTTTCTTTCTTTCTTTCTTTCTATTTTCCCTTAACCAGTTTGGCCACAGAGGAGCGTTCGGTTAGCGAGGTCGAATTTACTGTATTTGAACTTCAATCTTCTATGAATCGTTGACGTACATTCACGGAGGGCCAATATTTTCTGTGAAAATTTCTCGGACATTCAGACCTTGCTTGCCGAACGCTCCTTCGTGGCCAAATCGGTAAAAGCATATCAAGCTACATGACGTTTCCGTATAGGATACAGGTTCGAATCCTGTCGGAGGATGAATATTTTCTATGAAAATTTCTCGGACATTCAGGCCGGTAAATGCTATTTAATACTGTTTATTATAAACAGAGCATTTACTTAAATACTTGTATCTATAAAAAGAACGTTAAACATAAAAATGTCTTAAAATAAGTTTTGTTTGCCAATGAAAACATTCTCTAAGAAATACTACTATTTTACTATTTATTGCGGACGAAATTAGCATCTAAAGGGTGTACCAATAACTTGGACCGATTTTAAATGTGAATTAAGTTTCAAATAGGTCCAAGTTATTGGAACACTCTTTATTTCAACACAACCGTAGTAAAAAGAGATAGATATTTTTATAACCATCAAGCTTGATGATCCCTAGACTGAAGTCTGTCCCTATAGGATAATCGGGCCTTACTTGTGTGACATTCCTGTCTAGGACAAGGTCTACACTGAATTCCAAAGCAGCTTGAATAAAGCTCAAAATCGTTTACGGAGACTTGTGGGGACACATTTACTCTCTGTTTAGATGAACTCCAATCTTTAGGCCCAAAAGTTCAGCCTTTTTCACAACTAGAACACGTCATGCTACTTCCGCGTAGTTGAATCACCCTCATTTCCCCCGTGTTCCATATGTAAGAAGAAAATTCCACTCAGACAGATTTTTTCCCCAAGAACTGATACTTTATGGAACAGAATGGATGCTTCCCTGAAAAAATACAACTATAAGCTCTTCAAGTACAGGATCAGTACTCACCTTCATTCTTATCATCATAATCTTCAAATAATATTCAAATAATTCATTCGTCATAAGCATTTTAATAGTAACGCTCTTCCTTGAGTGATCTCGAGGTTTGCATTCGATGAACTTTAGTATAAAAACGGTAAATTAGGATGTGATTTAATATAGGGTTCCATATCGTTCACAGGTTATCATCCTTTTCTGTTGTCGGTCTCGCCGTTCTTTTATCACTTGTGGGCATCCGTAGTCTTTACGTGTCGCTGATATTTGTCCGGACTACGCATCGTCTTGGTAGATAGAGAAATATATCGTTGCTTTAATATGTCTTTCTTCAATTTAAAATTATTCTTGCTCCTCCCTATCGTTCTTTTCTTTTACTGATATAGCACTCTCTCTCTCTCTCTCTCTCTCTCTCCCTCTCTCTCTCCCTCCCTTCTTTTTTCTGTCTCTTATCTTGCATATTTTTCCTCTTCCTTTAACGAAAATTTCATCTCCACCTACTAGATCACCCTCTCTTTAGATAGCTCTATCTCACTTTCATTCTCTGTCTCTCTTTCATCTCTCTCTCTCTTCTTGCTTCACCCTCTTATCTTACATATTTCCTTCCTCTTCCTTCAACCAAAATTTCATCTCCTCCTACTACTTCACCTTCTCTTTAGAAAGATCTCTCTTTTACTCTCTTTCTGTCTTTTATCTCTCTTCTTTTGTTCTCTTATCTTGCATATTTCCTTCCTCTTCCTTCAACCAAGATTTAATCTCCTACTAATTCACCTTCTCTTTAGAAAGCGATCTCTCTCTCTCTCTCTCTCTCTCTCTCTCTCTAGCTCTCTCTTTCCTCTTGTTTATCTCCATTAACTTGTAAATTTTTCCTCTTCCTTCAACCAAAATTACATCTACTAGTTCACTTTCTCTTTAGAAAGCTCTCTCTCTCTCTTTCACTCTCTCTCTCTCTTTCACTCTGTCTCACTTTCTCTCTCTCTCTCTTTCTCTCTCTCTCTCTATCTATCTCTCATTTCTCTCCCTTTTCTTGCATATTTCCTTCCTCTACCTTCAATCAAAATTTAATTTCCTGCTACTAGTTCAACTGCTCTTTAGAAAACTCTATCTCACTTTCATTCTCTCTCTCTTTCGCTCCCTCTCTCCATCTCTCTCTCCCTCTCTCACTCTCTCTCTCTCTCTCTCTATCTTTTCTCTCTTGCATATTTTCTTCATCTTCCTTAAGTCAAAATTTAATCACCTCCTACTCGTTGAATTTCTCTTCAGTAGTGTCTCTCTCTCAACCCTCTCCCCTTCTCCCCTCTCCTTCTCCCCTCCCCTTCTCCCCTCCCCTTCTCGCCTCCCTTGCCTTCTTCTTAACTCGCCCTCTTTCTCCCATTTGTTTTTATTCACGCTCTCCTCCATTTTTCGCCATTTTCTTCTTTCTTACCACCTCCTCGTAATATTTCTATTCATTCTTGCTGCTTTACATGTCTCTTTCTCTCTCTTTGTATCTTTATTCCCTCTTTTCCTTCTTTATTACCTCCTCCTCCCACTCATGCAGTAAGTCCCCAGGTTACCCCAGTCCCGACATACAACGATTCGTGGTTACAACGCAATCTCCATTAATCTTGTTTGACTTACGCCTTTTGTCTCGTACATACGACGCAAACGGCGCGGCGGAAGAATACGCGGTGTGGCGGACGAATACATTGCATGATGGTATTAGGTCGGTGCAAAAATAATGACGTAATAATGTCGTTTTTTCACGTATTTTTTAACGTCAAAAAACGACATTATTGCGTCATTATTTTTGCACCAACCTAGTCGTCATACGGCGTTAGAAGGCGGCATTTCATTTCATTATATGCAATATATTTATGCCCTCCATATTTTTTTAGTCCTAATTATGTTAATATTTTATCATAGAAATGTGTTGTTACGTCTTAGATTACTATTTACTATTATGTTAGCGTAGAAAAGTGACGTAAAATCGCGGGTATTTTCCGACTTACACGGAAAATCGCATCGTAGGTACGGAACTTGTGTAGTAAATCGAGGACCTTCTGTATTCTACTACTTCCTTTTTATTCTCCTCCACGGTTTTCTCCTTTTTGACTTTGAGAATTTTTATCTTTCATCCGATCTGTGATCTACGAATTGGATATAGATTTACGACCATAAGAGTGGATTCTTTCTAAAAAAGTTTTTCCTCTCTCCACTACTTCTCAGCTTCCCTTCGTCGCCGTCTCTCTCCTTTAGGACGGGGATGATCATGGCTCTCCACAACTTCCTACCCCGCATACCTCTAAGCAACATGTAATTCTTTACCATCATCCTTCATTCACATAAACACATTAAGTCTCAAGCTATTTCCTTTTACTCTTCGTTTTCTCAATTCGTCCTGTGAGTATTAATTTTTCCATGCCGTCCTTCCTTATAATGTGTTCCAGAACGTTCAAATATTTCTTCCTGATTTTAAGCATGATTTTCTTTGTAGATTCCCATTTTGTTTAGTACTTCCTCATTGCACACGTGTTTTGTCTATAGTATTCTCGGCATTTTAATAGATTCTGTAAGGTTGGTGGTTCTCAGCCTATCATGTTCTTTCCTGTGAAAAGAGATTTTTATAAAATACTTTTTAGAAATAAAGATTTACAAAGAAATTCTCGATAAGAAAGAAAGACTGCGCGTTATCAAGTAGGACCTTTAAAAGAAGGTAGGCGTTCCGACTTGTTGCCGTTACTTGTGACCCGTAGCCACACACCGAGCTGATCCTTCCTTACTTGCATCAAAATCATCAAAAATGTTTCACGTTTCACCCGATCGATGATCCAAGACGTGGATAAAGTTTTACGACATTAACAGGGGATTTATTTATCTAAAGTTTTCTCTATTTTTTTACTCATTATATACTATTTTTCCTCGAACGTTTTCGGCTCCCCTTCTTTTTTGCTGGAATATTTTTCATGCTTTTTCTTTTTTCTCGTGAATTTTCTACTGATGCATATATATATATATATATATATATATATATATATATATATATATATATATATATATATATATATATATATATAATCTATTCTCTAAGTATATTTTTTACTTATTCTACTAATATATATATATATAATTAGTAGTAGAATAAGTAAAAAATATACTTAGAGAATAGATTATTATATATATATATATATATATATATATATATATATATATATATAAAGATAGATAGATAGATAGATAGATAGATAGATAGATAGATAGATGCATGCATAAATAGAAAAATATATATATATATTTAGGAAATGGATTAAATCCGACAGATTTTTGTAGTTAATTTGTATTTAAACGATATTTTTTATATGGATACTCATATTTCAGTAGATGTCGTGTTTTTATTTATTTATTTCTTAAACAGTATATTTATTTATTTAAATCTTCCGACCTGCATATTCAAGAAATCTTGTCAAAAAAATATATGTCCTCCTGAAAAAGATTTCTCGAATATTCACGCTGGAAAATGTAAAAACAAAGAAATTAATATATATATGTGTGTGTGTGTGTGTGTGCGTGTGTGTGTATGTGTTTATGTGTGTGTATGTGTGTCTGAGCGTGAGTGTATTTTCTTATTATTCATATATATATATATATATATATATATATATATATATATATATATATATATATATGGTGTATAAAAATATATTTAGAAATATATATATATATATAAATATATAAAAATATATTTAGAAATATATATATATATAAAATATATATATAAAAAAAATATATATATATAAAAATATATATTTAGAAACACCATATATATATATATATATATATATAAATATTGAGAAATATATATATATATATATATATATATATATATATATATATGGTGTATAAAAATATATTCAGAAACTTTCGGGTCGGTTCCTCACGCGAAAACAAGGTAAAATGTCCATATAATCATATGTTCAAAAGGCCATTGTTGTACCTCAACAGAGCAATTCATAAAAAATATTCAAAATGTCCTCCGCTTGCTTTTACACACACATGCACCAGTCAGATCATTGATTGGCGGACCCTTTCAAATACTCGCAGCCCCCCACGACACGTTGATGAAGCGTCTCTGCATTATTAATGTCTGCTGCATAAACAAATTGTTTTAGGTGCCCCCAGAGACAATAATCCAAAAGGTCAAGGGAAAGTACAGTCCATGGAACTGGTCCTCCCTACATATCTCTATTTCATAGTAGATGTCATCCAGTGCACCGCGGACAGTATGACTAGAATATGCTGGATCTCCATCATGTATGAAACACATCGTATTAACAGAAGTACATCCTCTAGCAGGTCTGGAAGTGTGTCCGAAATAAAATCACTGCAGACAGCTTCTGTAAGACGTGCTGGTCGAACATATGGACCTACCAGACAGTCACCTACAATTCCAGCCCACGCATTAATCGTAAATTGATGCTGGTGTCTAGCCTTTGTTTTGTCATGGGAATTCCGATCCGCCCACGAATGTCGGTTGTGGGAATGGATTTCCACAAGCGAGGACTGTTAGCATAGAATCTACGGTTATATCTAGCCAGCTCAACTGTAAATTGATGAGATCTCGACGCCAGTCAAGTACTGCGCTTAAATTCAAAAAGTCTAGATATCATAGCGAAGAGCTCAACCGAACAACTTCCATGAAAGTATATTTAGAAAAGGCACAGGGGGCAACCTTACGTCAGTGGGGAAGGGACTGAAGCCGAGACGTCAGATCAAGACCAGTAATATTGCTGATTCTTCTTTGGATTTTATCAGGGAGCCCTAGATAAATCTCAGGAGCACCGGACTATATGTGGAAGCAATATTCTAAGCATAGACGAATTGTAGACATATATATGTATAAGTAGATTCTGGAGAGAAAAACTGCTCGCCCGACAAAGTGAACCAAATTTCTTCGCAGCTGACCTAGGAATATAAATACATATATATATATATATATATATATATATATATATATATATATATATATATATATATATATTTATTTATATATTTGTTTGAATAATGTGAACTTGAATTTTGTTTGAATAATGTGCACTTGAATTTTGTTTGAATATGTTTCAAACATATTTGCTCTGAATTTACATTGAGCTCTCCGGATATCATCCTCCTTGGATCTACCATACGGATTACCTAGTTTTGCATAAACTAACAATATATATATATATATATATATATATATATATATATATATATATATATATATATTATTATTATTATTATTATTATTATATTTTTATTATGAGAGATTATAATAAAAACATTGTGCATCGCTACACAAAAGCTTTCATGTTTCGATACTATGATTGTACTTCCTCAGGCGATGGTTGATAACTTGTGATAAAAAAACAGCGCGTGAGGAAGTACAATCATAGTATCGAAACGTGAAAGCTTTTGTGTAGCGATGTAAAATGATTTATTATAATCTATTATAACAAAAATATTATAATAATATATTGCTCTACTTTGTATTGAGCACTTTTTATAAACGCTACGAACTGCGGATTTTTACTACATCCGTTCTTTCTCTTATTTGTGTGTGTGTATATATATATATATATATATATATATATATATATATATATATATATATATAAAGAAATATAGTCTTAAGGTGTGCTATATTTATGGGATAAAGTGCTCAATATCAGAAACAGAGCGTGTGTAAATATAAAAGTGAACATAGAAGTCAACACTTAGAGGCGACAGTCTGTTTCATGCTATATGCAATAGTCAGGGCACGTGTGCTGTTATTTTTCTCGGATATATATATATATTTACTGGTCAGTGGTGCATTGTGGGTAGTCTATTATGGCGGTTATTTTACTGGAAGTCGTTTATTTATTTATTTGGGTTAAATTATTTTGCTTGTTTTTATTTATTTTTATTTTTTGTTTCTTATTTTATTTATTTATTTTTAATCGGTGTTTTTATTAACGTAGTAAAAATTTGTTTATATCACTTATTTAATAGTTTTGTTTTGGTTTGAGAATTTAATTAAAGCTATTTATTCGATTTGGGGGTTGATTGTTGAAGTTTGTTCTATTATTTTGGCAGGAACAGTTTTAATTTGTGTTTATTTGGGTTCATTATCTTTATTTGTTTTTTCTAACGTTAACTTTATCGGGATGGGTTTGTTTATTTATTTACTTGGATGAATTTAGGTCAATTCATTTTACTTGTATATTTTCTCTTTTCGGTTTTTCGATTTTTAAGTAACGTAGTATTAATTTATTTTTTTTTTTTATTATTTTTTTTTTTTATCGTTATATAACAGTTATAGGTATTTTTTCGTCCGATTTTTGGTTCGATTTTTTAGTCTAACTAATATTTTGGTCATAATGGTTTGCTAATTTGTTTATTATTTACTTTATTTATTTGGGTTCGTTTGTTTTTTTGTTTTTTTTTTTGTTATTATTATTTTTATTATTCTATTTCGTCTATTCTAACAGATGTGATATGGTAATTTGTTTGGATTAATTTGCTTATTTTATTGTTATTTTGTTTATTTGTTTATTTATTTGTTTTTATTTTGTTTTTTCCGTTTTCAATTTTCAAGTAACGTAGTAAAAATTTGTTTTCATGTCTGCATTTTGAGATGAGCTCGGATCTTTTATTTAATAATTTATTTTGGTCTGGGAAAGCCGTATTTTTCCTTGAGTGTATTGTTATTGTGAAGGCCCTGGTTTAAAAAGTGGACTATCCATCTCATTCTTTTTAGGAAAATTTCTATTTTTTCAATTAATTTTAGTTTATATGTGGGATGTGAACAGTACAATTCTTTCTAAGTATATCTGGGGAATTAAAAGCAAAACGCATATCACACCAAAAATATCTTGGAAAATAAGGAAAGATCATCAGCCTACAACAATCAATCAAAAACTTGCAAACTTTGCTTGGAGGAAAAAATAGCTATCATTACTTTCCCAGACCAAAATAAATTATTAAATAAAAGATCCGAGCTCATCTCAAAATGCAGACATGAAAACAAATTTTTACTACGTTACTTAAAAATTGAAAACGGAAAAAACAAAATAAAAACAAATAAATAAACAAATAAACAAAATAACAATAAAATAAGCAAAATTAATTAATCCAAACAAATTACCATATCACATCTGTTAGAATAGACGAAATAGAATAATAAAAATAATAATAACAACAAAAAAAAACGAACCCAAATAAATAAAGTAAATAATAAACAAATTAGCAAACCATTATGACCAAAATATTAGTTACACTAAAAAATCGAACCAAAAATCGGACGAAAAAAATACCTATACCTGTTATATAACGATAAAAAAATAAAAATAAAATAAAAATAATAATAATAATAATAATAAATAAATAAATACTACATTACTTAAAAATCGAAAAACCGAAAAGAGAAAATATACAAGTAAAATGAATTGACCTAAATTCATCCAAGTAAATAAATAAACAAACCCATCCCGATAAAGTTAACGTTAGAAAAAACAAATAAAGATAATGAACCCAAATAAACACAAATTAAAACTGTTCCTGCCAAAATAATAGAACAAACTACAACAATCAACCCCCAAATCGAATAAATAGCTTTAATTAAATTCTCAAACCAAAACAAAACTATTAATTAAGTGATATAAACAAATTTTTACTACGTTAATAAAAACACCGATTAAAAAAAATAAATAAATAAATAAATAAAATATGAAACAAAAAATAAAAATAAATAAAAACAAGCAAAATAATTTAACCCAAATAAATAAATAAACGACTTCCAGTAAAATAACCGCCATAATAGACTACCCACAATGCACCACAGACCCGTATATATATATAAATAGCCGAGAAAAATAACAGCACATGTGGCCTGACGATTGCATATGGCTTGAAACAGACTGTCGCCTCATGGTGTTGACTTCTATGTTCACTTTTATATTTATATATATATATATCTATATATATATATATATATATATATTATATATATATATATATATATATATATATATATATATATATATCCGTTGTTTTCCTTATCTGTATATATATATATATATATATATATATATATATATATATATATAGATAGATATATCCGTTCTTTCTTTTTATCTGTATATATATATATATATATATATATATATACATATATATATGCGTTCTTTCTCTTATTTGTATATATATATATATATATATATATATATATATATATATATATAGAGAGAGAGAGAGAGAGAGAGAGAGAGAGGCATCTTTTTTTTCTCAAATGTTTTAGGAAGCTCCTCTATGTGGTTATTTTTTATAATTTTTTTCGTTTCCTTTTGTATCTTTCACTATTTTTTTTCTTTTCTTTTCTTTCCTTTTTCGGATATTTTTTATTTGGGTTTCATTCTCCTTTTTCAAATTCTTTCTTTTCATCTAAACCCTTCCGCATTGTTTTACTTTCTTGACGTATATTCCTTCTCTTTTAGTTTTTTTTTTTTCTTCTCGTCATATTTTTTTCCAGGTTCATTTTCTTTATTTATAGTGCGTCTCACGACTCTTCAATTTTCGAGCTTTTCTTTTTTACATTTTTTTTTTTTTTCTTTTTGGCAGGAATTTTTCTTTATTTTCTGGTGATTGTTTTTAATGGCGTAACTATAAAACAAAATGTCGAAAGAAGAAAATTCGTCAATTTTTATCTTGTGCTTATCAAACACAGATAAATCGTATTTTTATTGCTATCTGAAACTCTTTTTGACGATAATAACAGTGGAAAGTTTGAGGAAATGATAATTATTTTGATCTGGGAGAGTTGTTTTCACTTTGTGATTTAGTTACCCCTTTCGATGCGAAGTGTGTGGCAGTCAATCCGAACAGAGCGTTACTGACGTGGTGATGCACAGCTTTGGCTTGCAACATCATCTAACTGGAAATAGCTAAAGTCTATACAAAATCATAAATGAAAGTGTCAGTCTGATTGGTATGCTCAGATACTAAGCTGAGCCGGTGCTCTACTGTTATGATAACCGTCATTATCTACCAGCTGCGATCTCGGTATTTTCGGTGTTGTTTCTGGTAACACTGACACAACCGCTTGCAAATACATGAAAGAAGTTTCCCTTTTACATCACAATCAGTGAATGGATTTCTGCTCAAATGCTCACTCATGCATGAGAAAATTTACATAAGCTAAAGTCTATTTTTACTTTTCCAAATACAGTACACCCTTCTGTAAATTAATTGAAACAAAACGAATAATTCCGTTATTATTTACTTTTTTCGTATTTTTCCAATGAAACATGACCCAGTGCACATGTTAGCAATTAGTATGCCCATTCTACGAAGTCATTTCTTGCAGATTGACCACAGATTCTCGACTGGATTCCTCGAGAGTTTCCGGACCAGTATATAGGACTTTGATTTGCTCACTGGTAAGGCTTACCATTGTGTTCGTGCAGCGTTACAATTTTTATGCGCTTCTTTGGAGTAACGTCCATCGCAGATAATGGCTGTAAGACAATTAATCGACAGGCCAGACAATAGGGCGTGATAAAAATCTGATGCAATCACGGATGACGCAATATTTTTCAAGGCCAAACAAATTTTATCATATACCCCGAAAATAGATTCATATTACTGCACACCACTGAAAATGACCTAATCTGAAGGGGGAAAATAGAAATCGATTACACCCTGTCACTCCAGGGGGTCTAAAACTGACCGTATGGTGAAAGAAAGGAAACTAAAGCTGTTGTTTCAATTAATTTGCATAAGGATGTAATGTAACTTTAGTGCATGTAGCCTCAGCTAATTTTGTACTGGTAACTATTAAACATTAATATTTATATCATATATTGTTATGATTGCCTTCGATAAGGTACGACTGAAACAATTGTTTGAACTTCAAGGAAAATTTGATTTACTGAGAAATATATTAGAATAAATCAGAAATTATACTGGGAGTAAATTCCGTGAATGAATTCAGTAAATACGTAAAAATATAAAGGGGCGTAAGACAAGGATGTGCCTTCTCACCAGACCATAATTTATTATCGTTGAGCACAATCTTAACAATATATTATACGCCGATGACACTGTGTTGAGCGCAGATGCAGAAAAAAAAACTACAGAAACTCTTAGGCAAGATAGTAAGGGAAAGTAACAGAGCATATAAATTACATAACCTTATTCAACTCAAATGACTTTGAATAAGACTAACGCATTGACGTTAGTTGAAATAGTATATACTCATGAGGTAATTTTGTATTTCTCTTATATATATATGATGTAATTTGGGATTTCTCTGTGTGTGTATATATATATATATATATATATATATATATATATATATATATATATATATATATATATATATATATACGAAGAAAATCAATGACAAAATTTTCGTGTGATGGGCTCCGTCCTTTAAGACGTCATCGTGCTAAATTGATATTTACGTCAATGTGCATACACACGCGCATAAAAGAAAAGCGAGAAGAGCAAAAAGTCACTCTGCATTTCTTTAAAAACGGCTTAAATTTTATTGAGAAAAATAAGAACTTAACTATAACAAATTATCATAAAACAGCATCATATTTTTCTTTCGTCAATAAAACTATAATCTGTCTTAATTTAGAAATTCTTGTCATTTTCTTTCCAGCAGTTTTTTTAAGAAAAGGGTACATAGATCTTCTTAATTATTCTTGAAGCACTCTTTGGGCATTCTCTTCGAACGTTTCTATCCAATTCATACCATACTAATGTACATACATATATATATATATATATATATATATATATATATATATATATATATATATATATACTAAATTATATATATATATATACTAAATTATATATATATATAATAATTTTTTCATATAGACAAAAACAATTTCCACACTACAAAAATGCAACTTCGTTTCAGTGCATTTAATTGCACTCTGACTGTTGAAAACCAAAATGGTTATGAACAATTCTGTTTGTAAGCAAGCTGCAAGCCCTCTTTTGAATTAATGCTGCGAAGGTTAGAACTTATATATTATTTTCGTTCTCATTTGCTTCGGATATATATATATATATATATATATATATATATATATATATATATATATATATATATATATATATATACGCGAATTCGATGTATGAGGGTCAAGCAGATCAGTTCCTAGGAAACAGACAGCACGACAACAGCACATGAGATTTGATTATAGTGGTGAAGGTTTCGTGCAGGACCATCCACACTTATTGAAGGGCCGAATACAGAGACCTTGTGCACTACGTGGTACAAGTTCCCCAAACGACCCTCCGCAGGTTTTGAATTCAGAGTTGTTCTTCTCATAGACCAGTTGCCATCCAAGGCTATAGAACCCAGTCTGTCCTGCGATTTACCCATAGCTAGGAGAAGAAGAGTATTCACACCTTTCCGAAGGGTCACGAAAGTGAATGTAATGGATCCTCAATCCGAACCGCTATCTATTACTCCACCGTGCCTCACATATATATATATATATATATATATAATGTAATGAAAAACAAACCACTTTAAGGTACCATTACGATAATTTATTTCACCTAAATCCTTTTTTAAGGATTCAGGATCATCAGGTAAAACTTCCAACAACGAATTGAGAGGAAAAAATTAATTAATTAATTATATATATATATATATATATATATATATATATATATATATATATATATATATATATATATACAAATGTAACGTCAAAACGTTTCTCTTTATGACCTGAAGATTGCATTCAAGCGTGAAACAGAATGACCACTTTTATATTGATTTATCATACGCTCGGTCCCTCATATTGAGCACTTTTACCCATAAATATAGCATACCATAAACTATATTTTTATAATATATATATATATATATATATATATATATATATATATATATATATATATATATATATATGCGTGTGTGTGCGTGTGTTTGTACGTGTGTTTAGAGAGAAACACGAATAAAGAGAAAGAGAAAAAGAGAAAGAGATAAAAGAGAGAGAGACAAAAGTCTGATAGTTTGTTCTTCTTATGACTGTCAATCTGTATTAGACTCTTTGTATGCTCGCAATGATAGCCGGTGCTGCCCAAAAATAACTCCATCCCGTCTGATAAAGTGTTACTGAGAATTATGTGAAGCCGTAAAAGTCGCATTCCCAAATATTTACAAGACGCCCCCCCCCACCCTCAGCACCATACAAGTGCTCGCGAGTATAAAGATGTAATTTTTTTTCTTTTTCAATAAAAAAAAGGATAAAGCTTTACGTTTTTAATAAAAGAAATACAAAGAAAGAAAAAGAAACGGCCTGAATACCAGTTCGTTTAGTACAGAATTCCTTCCTCATTACAGATTTTTTCCTTCTCTTAACAAAAAAATCCCAGTCTCTCTCTCTCTCTCTCTCTCTCTATATATATATATATATATATATATATATACTTATATATATATATATATATATATTAGGATATTGCATCAAAAACATGTAAAAAAAACGCTACACAAATGCAATCATGTTTCGATTCATATTAACACATCTCATCATTTTTGTCTGTCCTGCTATTTACCCATAGAAGAAGAGAAGAGAAGGATTCATACGTTTCCCAAAGTTATTAGCATGTAATTGAATGCAATGGATTCGACTGGAATTTGAACTCGGCTCTCCGATTCCTAAATCTGAGTCGCTATCCATTCAGTTACGTGCCACGCGTGATACACGCTTAGGCGATCATGTATCTTTCGATACATGACAGACGAGGCAGATTTTTTCCCGCAGTAGGTTGCCATTTCTTTCTGCAGTAGACAAGTTGCCATCCAAGGCTTAAGAACCCGTTCTGTCCTGCTATTTACCCATAGCTTGGCGGGGGAGAAGAGGATTCATACCTTTCTCAAGGGTCAGTCAGTTATGTGCCATGCGTGATACACGATTAGGCGATCATGTATCGAAAGATACATGACTGACGAGACAGATTTTTTCCCGCAGTAGGTTGACATTTTTTTCTGCGGTAGACCAGTTGCTATCCAAGGCTGGAGAACTCGATCTGTCCTGCTATTTGCCCATAGAAGAAGAGAAGAGGATTCATACCCAATTCACTTACATGCTAATACCCAAGCATGTGTGTGTGTGTGTAAGTGTTTGATAAAATGAATAAATATTTTCGTGTGACGCGTTTCGTCTTCTCTGAATTCATTGGACTAAGTTTGTTTACGTTGATTTGACTTACGTATGCGCACGAACGAGGGGTGCCGTGAATTTGAAATTGAAATTTTTTTTTAATATTATTTAAATATTTTTGTATGTACATTTTGTATATAATCTGGTCGATTCCATTTAGAACCTTTCTCTTTTGGTTTCCAAAAGATCTACCAAGAATGGTGAGACGTTTTAAGAACCTGGACGCAAATTTACTGTGGATGAACGAGCGATTAAAGCACTTTCTGGACATTTTCGTCTTAGTGAATAATTTTCTTTTTTGATTACAGTAGCATTTTTTATATCAAAATTGTGGTCAGTCTCGTTACGGTGAGCAACTAATGCGTTTAATGTGTTCTTTTGTAAAAGATCCCTTTTGTGTTCATATAAACTTTTATTTATTTTTTCTTACATTTCTCAGATGTATTCTTTGTAGCAATCATTACAGGCAATAGAGTAAATTCTTCCTTCAAGTTTTAGCCTATTATTTTGTTTTGCATTAATCAAGACTTAAAGTTTTAGATGTTGTTGAGTTTAAATAAATTCTTTTCAATTGTAGTTGTGAGTGAATTATTTGGTAGAACAATATATTTTTTTATTTGTTGGGTTTGTTAGGAAGGGGCACTTTTGTATTTTGAAAGATTTTATTTCGCAATGAATATGAAATAGTTAAGGCATTGATGGATCTTGAAAGTATTTACAATGTACTATATATATACTACTATCATATATATATATATATATATATATATATATATATATATATATATATGTAGTAAAGGTAATAAATCTGTTGGTATATAATCCAAGTGGATCCTAGTAATATAAAATATTAAAATTGATCCACAAAAAGAGCTCAATGTATTTACAGAGCAAATAATTAGTACACAATAAAATCCAAAATTACCTTATATGGGGAATAGGCTTATTTCAACCGACGAGATTCATCAGCCTTATTCAACCCCGGTCGGAATTAGAAATCATTTTTTAAATCATTTCACCCCAATCAAGGCAAGAAAGCTACTAAGACACAAGGGGTTACAGAGAGAAATGGGAATAAAAAGAACGGGTTTCAAGGAGACAGAAATTTACGAGTGTCCCCTTAATTCCAGTTCTTTTATTGTTCTCCCTTCTTAATAATATTTTTTCTTTTTCTCATATTCTTTCATACTTAATAACCCTTTGCGTCTTAGTGGCTTTATTGCCTTGCTTGGGGTTAAATGATTAAAAAATAACATCAAACCTTTCTATCGATCTCGCTATGGGCAGGAACTGTCCATACTTCATTTGCTAGTCCCGATAACGTACAAAAATCCCTCCGCGTCCTTGTTGTTGACAAATTATTTTCCACCCAACAATACCTTTCCCACAGACAAAATATCGCAAAACTCCCTCTGGTCTATCGCTATCTTCATGAAAAATATTCAGACGAACGACATTCCTTAGTTCCAACAGTTCTAACCTTCACGGCTAAACCCCAACATGTAACGAACAAACCTCAATCCCTTCGTATTCCATTTGTGAGATGTAAGTTCCACACGGGCGACTTCGTTCTGCGAACCTTTACTCTGTGTAACGGACTTCCAAAAGAGTGTTTTCCCGATCGCTACAATCTTCAGCAGTTCAAGTCTAGGTTTAACCTTTATCTTCCTCACATATAAGCATAAACAGTGCTTCTTACTTAGTAACCGTCTACCCCGAGCAGATCTCGGGCATTGTATAGGATGAACATCATTGTAAAAAAAAAAAACGAAAGATTCTTAACCTGTTCAAGTCTAAGGTTAACCGTTATCTTCCTCAAATATAAACAGTGCCTCTTACTCAGTAACCGTCTACCCCGAGCAGATCTCGGGCGTTGTATAGGATGAACATCATTGTAAAAAAAAAAACGAAAGATTCTTAACCTGTTCAAGTCTAAGGTTAACCGTTATCTTCCTCAAATATAAACAGTGCCTCTTACTCAGTAACCGTCTACCTCGAGAAGATCACGAGCGCTGTGGAGGGTGAACATCATTGTAAAAAAAAACAAAAAACGAAAGATCTTAACCTGTTCAAGTCTAAGGTTAACCGTTATCTTCCTCAAATATAAACAGTGCCTCTTACTCAGTAACCGTCTACCTCGAGAAGATCACGAGCGCTGTGGAGGGTGAACATCATTGTAAAAAAAAACAAAAAACGAAAGATCTTAACCTGTTCAAGTCTAAGGTTAACCGTTATCTTCCTCAAATATAAACAGTGCCTCTTACTCAGTAACCGTCTAACTCGAGAAGATCACGAGCGCTGTGGAGGGTGAACATCATTGTAAAAAAGACGAAAGATCTTAACCTTTTCAAATCTAGTGTTAACCGTTATCTCCCCCTATATATCCGCATAAACTGTGCCTCATACTCTGTAACGCTCTACCTCGAGTGGTTCCCGGGCCTTGTACAGGGTAAACACGCTCTTCAAAATTATTTTACAAAGACAACGTAAAAACCTTGTATCTTATTTTTCATCAGTCGAATATGAAGAGAGAATTCCGATTCTGATGCTTAAATTTCCAGAATCGGAGCATATGAGAGCAGAAGAGAATAGAAATTCCTTATCAACGCGAAACAATAGATAAACAAATAAATACTTTATTACTTAGGCCAATAAAAGCAACCAGAAATTACCCGACGTGCCTTGAGATAGATCAAATTGAAATTCATTGGTTGGGACCTTTCACCCTGCGGTGTGACAGAGTGTTCTTCCTTTGTTTTATTAACCGCTCTGCTAGACCTGACTTACAAAGCAGTTGGAAGAAATCTATCTGACGCCTGAGTCTTTAAGTCAAGCGGTCCGACAGAACATTCTCTATGATATCCATGAACAAATTGTTTTGGATAAAACTGGAAGTATTTCTCTCAACTGCTGAGCGGCCATTATAGGAAAATGAACAAAGTGACGTGGCCGGAAAAAAAAATTGCTAAAAACATACGATAAATCGTAAAAACCTATTCGTCCAAATTTCAGTGAATAGAACGATTTTTCCCTCGAATTTCTTCGACCGGAAGTTTCGGCCATTAAACATGGCTACAGAGTAAGTGCTACTGTAGGTGGGCTGGCCTAGATTTTCCCCTCACTCTTTATTCTCTTGGCTTTCAAATTACACGCACGCACGTCACGCGTGCACACGTGCTACTATATATATATATATATATATATATATATATATATATATGCTACTTTGAGGTGACGGAGATAATGATTCGTTTCCTAGTGAGATCACCGGTTGGTGTATGAGTTCAGGTGAAAGCGAGATTTTTGAATGCTGATTTTCAAAGTCAGCATTCCACAATGCTACCATTTTAATGGTTATTTGCAATATTTACAAACGCAATTATTTCTATCGCAAATACAAATAAAGTTATAAATTTTTTAAAGTACACACTTTTATGGACACCCTGTACAAGCACTCATCATCAAGATAACAGCCTTCAGCAACATCAATTACGAAACAGGAATAATGCACTGTTCGTATTCGGCATTTACAAGTGTGTCTACTTTTCAGCGATTTATGCACCATTTAAAATACCACAACTAAAATCCTTAAAAATGGCTAGTAGATCAAACGAAAGCGCTTGAAATGAACAATCATTTTGACAATTTCGACACATATTAAGTCCCAAAACGAAATCCCTTGTTTCACTGTAGAAAAATGCAATAATCTTAACAAAAGTTTCTTATTAGTCAATTTTAAATAATGTATATAGGGATTGTTACCTTACTTAACAATTATATATATATATATATATATATATATATATATATATATATATATATATATATATATATATATATATATATATATATATATATATATAAAGAAAGAACAGTAGTATATATAATCCGGTGTTCTTATTGATATTTTTTTTATTTTTACAAAACAGTGCTCAGTGTAAATTTACAGAGCATAAATTTTATAAATTAACTAATTTTAAATATGGTTTTTTCACTACATAGTAATAACCATGTTTCAAAAACTGAAGCTAAAAGCTTCAAATTTCGCTTGAAGATGAAAAAGAACTAATGCTTTTAATTTAATTATATAATTAAATTTGATGTTTTTAGCTTCAGTTTTTGAAACATGGTTATTACTGTGTAGCGAAAGAACCATATTTCAAATCAGTTAATTTATACTATCATATATATATATATATATATATATATATATATATATATATATATATATATATATACAAACATATATTGTTAAATATAACAGACAACGAATTTCTATTGTTTGATCATGAGTGGTCCTAAGCTTCGTATAGTGGCTTTAGTTTCAGGTAAAATAATGACAAACAAGCACACACACACACATACATATATATAATGATATATAATTTTGTGTAATTTGTATGTCAACGGTATTTAGAAAAATAATATAACAAATTGGTAAAAAAATGTTGACGCATTTCATGCGTTAAGATTTCATCGGACTGGACTTTGTTGATTTTGCCACGTCTACACATGAGCACGAAACGAGAGGCGCTGGTAGTTTCAAAAATATTTAAAGAATATTTTTTCAATATTGCCAAATTCATCTGTATTCTTTTTCTTTTTCTCTTCATGTTTCCATATATATATATATATATATATATATATATATATATATATATATATATATATATATATAAGTAACGAAAATCTTGGTGATCCTTATGGATAATCCCAAAGATGATGAAATCCGGATTCCGGAGAGCTCAGTATTAAGTCAGAGCGAATAATTTAATTTAAAGAAAAAACAGATCACTTTAAGGTTCCATTGAATGGAACCTTAAAGTGGTCTGTTTTTTCTTTAAATTAATATATATATATATATATATATATATATATATATATATATATATATATATATATATTTATATATATTGCCAATTCAAGAAAGAAATTCGGATTACTAACACAGAAAATGTCTCATATCGAGAATATTTAACATTGAAAAACAAAAGAAAAAATTAATTATTTTTAATAATATGTGGAAATCTCCGCTTTTACCTGAAGACGGTCACGAGACCAGAAACACGTGTAGTAAAATTATGTAAACCAAAACATAATATTTTTTCTAAATAAATCCACATTACAACCAAAAACGTTTACGGCACCTCTCTTCTCTTCTTTTTAATATACATACTTTTCTCTCGTTGGAACCACTACAACCTCTTTCTTTTATATATATATATATATATATATATATATATATATATATATATATATATATATATATATATATATATATATATAAATAAATAAATAAATAAATAAAGAGAGAGAGAGATTAATAAATATACATATTATCCCGCACCAATAGCATGAATGTCCGAGAAATTTTCATAGATCGTTAAAGGCACGTCAAGCTAAATGACGTTTCCGTATAGGATACAGGTTCGAATCCTGTCGAGGGATGAATATTTTCTGTGAAGATTTCTCGGACATTCAGGCGGGTAAATGTTGTTTAATACTGTTTATTATAAACAGAGCATTTACCTAAATATTTGTATCTATAAAAAGAATGTATAAACATAACAAATGTCTTTAAAATATATTTATATGTAAATTAAAAAAAATCAATAAAATGCTAAATCAGTTTTTTAACATATCGAGTGGAATGTTGGCTGAAAATTTCCTTAAAATTTAAAATCTTTTACCAGATAAATAAGAATCACTAGTGAGCAGTCCAAAACTATGAGATGAAAAAGTAAGTGTTGGCTTAAAACACGTTTTAGAAGGAAATTATTCCATATTTACATTAGGGCAATCATGTGCACGCGCGCACACACGCACATATACATACGCATACGCACATATGCATAGGCATAGACACATACACACGTGATTATAAACTTGTCGAGAAGAAAATGTATGAAATTTTATAATAATAAAATTTGAAAGTGAAAGTAAAATAATGCAAAAACTTTCTAGAAAGAGAGAAAGAAAGAAAGAAAACAAAAGTAAAGAGAAATAATATAAAAAAGTGTAAAAAAGTAAAGAAAAGGCATAAAAAAAAGAAAAAGAAAACAGGAAAGAAAAGAAAGAAAAACTAAAAAGGAAAGACATCATAAAAAAGAAAAGAAAGAAAGAGGAAAAAGGAATAAAATCGTAAAAAAAGAAAGGATGAAAGCAAAAAAATGGAAAGACAGAAGAAAAAAGAAAGAAAGAGGAACAAAGAAATGAAAACGTAAAAAAAGAAAAGAATGAAAAAGAAGATAAAAGAGGAAAAAGAAAGGAAGTATAAAAAAGAAAAAGAATAAAAAGGACAGAAAGAAAGAGTAAAAAGGAATAAAGTATAAAAAGTAAACAAAAAGTGTAAAAATGGAAATAAAAAAACAAAAGAAAAAGAAAAGAAAGAAAAGTAAAAACGAGAGAATAAGTAAAAAAAGGAAAGAAAAAGGAAAAAAAGTGTAGAAAAGATAAGAAGGAAAAAGTAAAAATGAAGGACAGAGTAACAAAGGAGAGAACAGTAGAATAAGAAAGAACGAAAGAATAAAAAAAAAGAAAAAGGAAAGAAAGAGTAAAGAAAAAAAAAAAGAAAGAAACGATTTTTCCTATTCTTCATCATCCTCAACATTACCATGTCTTGCATGGCGTCGTCTGTCGGGCGTTATTTGTTGCACTTCGACCGACATGTCTGGCACATTCAATGAGAGACGTGTCGTTTAAGCGACACCCGCAAGTAATAGTTCAAAAACGCTTCGCTTCGCTTATTAACACGACCCGTCGCGATATGTCACGTGACTGGCGTCTCCATGATGTAGCGGGAAGATGGTTGTCTACAAAAAGACAATGACAGGTTGAAAAAAGAAATGCACAGAAAATTAGTTACTGGTCTGTCTGTCTGTCTGACTGAGGATGCGCTTGCACGCGTAGGAGAGTTGACAAATGTAAATCGT
>OZ010599.1:23171778-23206778 GCA_963932145.1 Acanthosepion lycidas
TGATTGATTGATTCGTTTTCTACGGCTTATCAACCCTTTGTAGGTTATTTAAAGCCAGAAAATTTTTAGGGCAGATAATAATGGTTCACTGACACAAATTCGACTATTGATTGATTGATTCGTTTTCTACGGCTTATCAACCTCTTGCAGGTTATTTAAAGCCAGAAAATATTTGCAGATTGTAAGAAATTTTAGGGCAGATAATAATGGTTTACTACCACAAGTTCGGCTATTGATTGATTGATTTGTTTTCTACGGTTTATCAACCCTTTGCGGGTTATTTAAAGCCAGAAAATATTTGCAGATTGTAAGAATTTTTAGGGCAGATAATAATGGTTCATTGACACAAATTCGACTATTGATTGATTGATTCGTTTTCTACGGCTTATCAACCCTTTGCAGGTTATTTAAAGCCAGAAAATATTTGCAGAGTGTAAGAATTTTTAGGGCAGATAATAATGGTTCATTGACACAAATTCGACTATTGATTGATTGATTCGTTTTCTACGGCTTATCAACCCTTTGCAGGTTATTTAAAGCCAGAAAATGTTTGCAGAGTGTAAGAATTTTTAGGGCAGATAATAATGGTTCATTGACACAAATTCGCCTATTGATTGATTGATTCGTTTTCTACGGCTTATCAACCCTTTGTAGGTTATTTAAAGCCAGAAAATATTTGCAGATTGTAAGAATTTTTAGGGCAGATAATAATGGTTCACTGACACAAATTCGACTATTGATTGATTGATTCGTTTTCTACGGCTTATCAACCCTTTGCAGGTTATTTAAAGCCAGAAAATTTTTAGGGCAGATAATAATGGTTCACTGACACAAGTTCAAAAAGTTGGAGAAAATGTTATATAAACTTTTGCATACCAAATTGATGCTAGGATAATTAATGACAAATGTGGAAAATCTACTTCCGGTTATTGACTTAACTACACATGTGCACGAAGTGGAGGGAACGGTGAAATTTTACAATTATAAATTTAATTATATATATATATGAAAAATTTCTCAGAGTTAACCTGTAGAAAAGACAATATCTATAAATGTAAAAAAACAATAGGAGAACTGTATTATTAGCCGACGCGTTTCGTCCAATGTGGACTTTTTCAAGTCAAAAACTAAATGAATTTATTGAAAACAAAATATCTATTAACAACAAACAAAATGTCCTTAGAAACTAGAAGAATTCACAAGCACTATTGTATATTCATATATCCACTTAAAAATTACGTCAATTACTTTCACGTGTGGAATATTTTTTCTATTGTTGTTTTGACGGATTCAATCATTTTTTTTAATTTCTTGATATAGTTGTGTACGTTTTCTTGGAATAGTAGTAATTCTGTTAGGAAAGGTGATACTGGGAAAAATCCTGGGTGTAAATTATATTTGGATAATATTCAATGGCATCACTCTCGAGGATTTTCCTTCTGAGTTATTTTCTTTTTTATGAATGTAGCATTTTTAAATTAAAATTGTCGTTGAATTTATTTCTATGCATGACTAGTGCATTAATTAAGTTGTTTTTGTGAGGTCTTTTTGGTGCTCATAAATGCTTTCTTCTTTTTTTTTTCTTTTTTTTCTTTTTTCTTTTTTTTTTTTTTCTTTTTTTTTTTTTTCATTTCTGCTTGTTTCTCCAATATATTTGGAGGAACAGTTTTGGCAATTTATTTTATAAATGCATGATTCAGATATATTATTGCTATATATATATATATATATATATATATATATGTGTGTGTGTGTGTGTGTGTGTGTGCCTTTGGGTATAAAAACAAAGCGAATTTCATTTAGTTTCTTTTTCGTTATGTTTTTGTCAATATCGTTATGACTTATCCAGTATTATGATAATTGAAGATCTGCAAAGAAAAACGAAAGTTTGAAATGAAGCAGGAACACGAATTTACAGTGTCTGATATAGCGATTAAAGTATTTTCGTCTTAGTCAATTGTTTTCTCTTTTATTGTAGATAGCTTTTTATAAAACGAACATTTTAATAAATATTTTGAGAGCTACAAAAGATAAGAAAGCGTGGAAACGTTTGATCGCTCACTTCCTGAAATAACACAGTACATAATAGATTTAGTCATAAAACTTAATGAAATAACTGAATAATTTCCTTGAGATATCACCTACAAAATCCCCATGGAAATTCCAATATTGCATTGTTAAATGCTTGAGTAAATGCCTATAAAAATTCCACTATTCCATCGTTAAATATTTCAGCAAATCCCGATGGTATTTCCAGTATTGAACCGTTAAATATTTGAGGAGACATTCATAGAAATTCCATCATTGCATTGTTAAATGCTTGAGCAAATCCACATGGAATTTCTACCGCTGCGTCGTTAAATATTTGAGAAGATTAACACGGAAATTCCACTATTGCATTGTTAAATATTTGAGCGAATCTCCATGGAAATTCCACTATCGCATCGCTAAATATTTGAGAAGATCACTATGGGAATACCACTATTGGATCTTTAAATGTTTGAGCAGATCCCCAAGGAAATTCCACTATTGCATCACTAAATATTTAAGCAGATCCCCAAGGAAATTCCACTATTGCATCACTAAATATTTAAGCAGATCCCCAAGGAAATTCCACTATTGCATCACTAAATATTTAAGCAGATCCCCAAGGAAATTCCACTATTGCATCACTAAATATTTAAGCAGATCCCCAAGGAAATTCCACTATTGCATCACTAAATATTTAAGCAGATCCCCAAGGAAATTCCACTATTGCATCACTAAATATTTAAGCAGATCCCCAAGGAAATTCCACTATTGCATTCTAAAATAGATGAGTAAATCTCCTTGTAAATTTTACTATTGCATTATTAAATATTTGTGGAACAGCCCACAGAAATTCCACAATTTCATCGTTAAATTTTTGAGCAGATCCTCATGTAAATTACACTATTGCATTGTTAAATATTTGAGCAAATCTCCATGGAAATTCCACTATTGCATCGTTACATATTTCATCAGATCCCATAGAAACTGCACTAATTTATCGTTAAATGTTTGTCCCGATAGAAATTCTACTATTGCATCGTTAAATATTTGACCAGATCGCCATGGTATTTCTATTATTACATCATTCAATATTTGAGCTTAATAACTTTAACAAAATGTTGCAATAACAATCATAAGTATAAACGCAGTTCATTATTTAAAGAAGTAAGGGGGCACAAATATAAAAATTCAAAATTGACAAGGTTTTTCTTTACATTTAAATAGCTTTATAACATTTTATTATAATACTTTATTCGAATTCCAATCGGGTTCTTCACATCCACTTACGCGCAAATATTCTTGGGAATTGTATGAATCTACATCTTCTCCCTCCTACTATGGGTTAAATAGTAAATCGTTATTATATCAAAAGAACTTGTTACTATAATATACACACGAAAAAAGAAAAATAATTTTTTTCTTTAAGAATAATTCTTTGTATTTTTTTTTTTTTTTTTTTTTGCGAGTGATACAAAAAAACTTTTCGGCTTTAAAATAACCTACAGTAGCTCGATAAACAAATCATTATATTGACTTACGCGCAAATAATCATGGGAAAGTTATGAATTCACCTCTTCTACCGCCAACTATGGATTAAATATTTTGGACTTGTATCTAAAAATCATTATTCTCTCCAAGAAATTTTAATACAATATTCACTCGCAAAAGAAAATTAATTTTACCACCAAAATTTGTTTGAAAAAACCTACAAAAGGTTGATAAGCCGTAAAAAATTATTCCAGCAATAAAATTCTTTCTTCTCTTTTCTCTATTTTTCGTTCCTTTCTCTTCCCCTCCTTTCTTCCATCCTTTTCTCTGAAGAAAACATTGCTCCCTCTTTCTTACTTTCCTTGCAAACAAAACGAAATTGGTCCATTATTTATCTGTGGCAATGACTAGTTGTAACGGTCGGACGAATGGAGGAGCAGGCAGAATTATGTCCGTTGTCCTTCGAATCCGAAGATGACGTGTCGTATCTGCTTCTCATTTGTGACTCCGCAACCCCAAGCTGGAGGCACAGGGTCTGGAACAGTGGGGGCATTGAAAGTCTGTTGTCACAATCACTGTTGACGATACCCTGTGGCATTGATCTCTGGCAGCGTTGAGCTTCCGGTGTCGAGCATCCTCGAAGGTAAACAGTAGCATCATGGATGGTGATTCGCCAACGTGGTCGATTACTGGCACGCTCCTCCAGTTCTTTGGGTTCGAGGTTGCACCCCTGCAAATTTGCTTTCACAGTGTCTTTGTACTGCTTCTTTGGACGACCTTAGTTTCTTTTTCCGTGCAAGAGCTCTCCTTACAACAGGCGTCTTGACAAGCGGTGCTCCTCCATGTGGATGACATGCCCCACCCATTGGAGTTGGGCCTTAATGAGAATGGACTCAATGCTTGAGGAATGATCACGATCCAGAACCTCAAGGTTGGTATCCAGTCCTGCCAGCGAATTCTGAGTATGGAACGGAGAGCTCGGATACGGAAGTTCTCCAGCTTCTTGATGTGTCTGCGGTACAGTGTCCAAGACTCACAACAATATAGAGGGGAGAGCAAGACCACTGCATTGTACACTCTCAGCTTTGTAGTCAGCCGAAGGCTGTGTTGACTGGGCAATCTGTTGCGGAGTCTTCCTAATGCCTGACTTGCTTTGCTGATTCCGGCATCAATTTCT
This sequence comes from Acanthosepion lycidas, assembly GCA_963932145.1. Lineage (NCBI taxonomy): Eukaryota > Metazoa > Mollusca > Cephalopoda > Sepiida > Sepiidae > Acanthosepion > Acanthosepion lycidas. Next base: position 23,176,475 of record OZ010599.1, read on the forward strand.
TTGAGAGCTATCACGAGAGATGATACTTCCAACGAATTTGAATTGCTCAACATTGGCAATCTGTGTGTCATTGATGACGATGGTCGGTGCTGAGGTGGTTGTGTTTGCTGTGGACTGATGAAGCACCTCAGTCTTGCCAAGACTGATTGTCAGGTTGAAGAGCTTGGAGGCGTCAAAGAAGAGGGCCAGGATCAGCAGCAGATCAGACTCTACATGGGACACTAGTGCACAGTCATCCGCAAAGAGGACTTCCTGGAGGAGATCTTGGAGGCTCTTTGTCTTGGCAGTGAAGCGACGAAGGTTGAAGAGGGAGCCGTCCAAACGGAAGTGAATGTAGACTCCCTGCTCCAGATCCTGAATTGAATAGGACCGGGGTTAAGACATAAGACATGAAATGGATTAAGAAAAGAAGGAAGGAAAACAACGTGTCAAACTACCAAGAGGGGGGATCTAAAATAGAGAATGATGCACATGTTGAAATAAAACTCGTCAGGTAGGATCGAACTATAAACACCAATATAGAAGATGGAAAAACGAATTTTGTAAAGAAAAACGTTAGCCATACGTAGATATTCAAAAAAATGAAATATATATGAAGAGACAGAAATGAATAGACTTGGATAGATAGAGAGAGAGAGATGAACCAGTTGTAATAAATGAATTAGTTGAGATAGATAGATAGATAGATAGATAGATAGATAGATATTAATTAGTTGAAACAGATAAAATATGAATTAGTTAAAATAGATATCATCGATAGATATGAATTAGTTGAAATAGATAGTGTTGTGGATTCCGCGTGAAAAATCGGTCTCCAATAAATGACAAACGCAAGTATTTAAGCTAAGAAATTAAATGTATTTACACAAAATACAAAAGGTAATGCTGTTAGTAAAATCCAGGAACGCTGGTTAGTATTAATCAAAGATCGCTATATGCAGTCTCGAAGTAAACTTCCTTAGAGTAGGGCGTCCTTGTAACTGTCTTCTACCGTCAACTCAATCACAGTGTCTATGTACTTTCCACTCTGTTCCTCCACCCTGTTCCGCTACCTGTTCCTCTGCTCGTTCCTCTACCTCATCTTCTGACTGACTGTGGCTATTTTATGGCAGCAGGACGAGTCCATTTAGATCAGAAAAGGGTGGACCCCATAACAGATAGATAGATAGATAGATAGATAGATAGATAGATAGATAGATAGATAGATATTAGTTGAAATAGATAAATAGATATGAATTAGTTGAGATAGATAGATAGATAGATAGATAGATAGATAGATAGATAGATAGATAGATAGATAGATATGGATGGTATGATAGTAAGGATTTTTAACTTTAAGGGAGTTTTTTTTTTAATTCAGAAAGTGAAACAGGGAAGAAAAAAAGATCCAATTGACTGCTTTACACCGTTGTGGATTCGAAAGTGACCGTCACGTTACCACTGGAGAGGACCTGACCAGTCATGCCGTCATGGAAGATCCTAATCATTGTCACGAACTTCGGTGGGCATCCAATGCGCTCAAAGACTGTCCAAAGTACTTCCCTGTTGACCGTGTCAAAAGCCTTGGTCAGGTCAATTAAAGGAGGGTATCGAGGCATGTTTTGTTCGATGCGCATCTGAAGTTGTCTCATGGAAAAAATTATATCAACAGTACTTCCGCTTGGCCTGAAGCCGCACTGCGACTCTGGGAGGTTTTCCTCGAAAACTATAATGAATCGGTTGAGGATGACCCTGACGAAGGATTAGAAAGTAATAAATCTATATTTTTTAAGGTTTTATTGAAATTTTATTTAAGTTTCCACATATTGATATCCATCGTAGTCCTTCGAGTAATGTCGGATTCGTTGCTTGCTCATCCATTTTTAGAAAGTTATGGATGAAGGATGTCTTCGGAAAAAATATTAAATACTTTTGGGCGGAAGTGTAAGTTATAATGCGACAAACATGATATCAAAATGTAAGCTCATTTCTAACGATCTGCTAACAACGACACACATATAAATATAGAATTTGCGATAGAAATAATTTGTAAAAAGGATTAAAAAGATGTAAATCTATATCTTTTAAGGTTTTAATGAAATCTTATTTAAGTTTCCACATGTCCTCCATCATTAGCAATACAAAGGGTAATACGATTTTGCAGTTCACGGAAAACATTTGCCAACTGATTTACAGTAATGCCTGAAATCACATTAGTTATTTTAGCTATACTTAAAACTAGGTACATTAAACTTTATAACATTTTTTACAGATTATTTCTATCGCAAATACAAATAAAGTTATAAATATTTTAAAGTGCACACGAACTTTATGGACACCCTATATATATATACAGCAAAGGAAGGAAGGAAGGAAGGAAGGAAGGAAGGAAGGAAGGAAGGAAGGAAAGAAATAGACGAATAAAGGAAATGCACAAGAGAAAAGAATAGGATGAAGAAAGAATGAAAGAAAAAGAAAGTAAGAAAAAACAAAAAAGGAATGAAGGAGAATAGAAGAAAGAAAAGGAAATAGACGAAAAAAAAAAGAAAAGGCAATACAAGAAAGAAAGAAAGAAAGAAAGAAAGAAAGAAAGAAAGAAAGAAAGAAAGAAAGAATGGAAATAAAAGGAAGCAAGGAATTAAGGAAGAAGGAAAAGGAATAGAAAAAAAGAAAGAAAATATGACGAAAATAAATAGACGAAAAAAAGAGAGAAAAAGGAAATAGAAGAAACAAACAGACGAACAAAAATGAGGAAGGAAAGAAGGAAATAGACAAGAAATAATAGAAAGGAAGAAGACAAAAGGAATAGTAGAAAGAAAGAAAGAAAGAAAGAAAGAAAGAAGCAAGTAACATAAGTGGAAAGTGATAAATTAAGAGACTATAATTAAAAAGAAGAGAAGGGAAGAAAAGTAAAAAAATAACAAAAAACAAACAAACCGAATGAGTTATATATCAGGATATCAGTATATATTTACTATTTTAAGTGTATTTTCTTGATATAAACTTACTTGTTTTTTGGATATTTGTCTACCCCAAGGGAAGATATGGAATCGCTTTCCCCTAGACCTATTCGGTCTAACGGGCCCAGATAACGAGAAATAACGCGAGACTTAGACATTAATCAAGACGCCATTTTGTGAGAGATAATCTGGTTAAAGATATTTTTGTTTTTTTTTTACTGTTCAAGTTTGTGTGTGCGTGTGCCTGTGTATGTGTGTGTGCTTTTATTAGATGAAGCGTGTGTGTGTGTCTATGCGTGTGTATGTAAATGTGTTTACGAATGAGAAGTGGTTGGTTTTATTTACGCATTTTGACTTTGGTTATTTTCCGCTCACTTTTATATCAGTTTTAGGGAATCTAGACTACGCTGTGTGGGCCTTAAATAAAATATAGCTTAATATCTCAGATTGCTTTTCGATATGCGTGTAAACTAATAAACAGTAGCGTTTAAGTTTCCCTTCCTATTCTTCTGTAAAACAGCAACAAAAATGTATAAAATGGGACTAAATAAAACAAAATAGATGGAGAAATGTCCTTAATCGACATTTTCATCATCAGAAACGTTTCGAATTGAAATCAGTATGGGTTCTCATCTTCAGCACATTCTCGTTTCCGAGCATGCCCATCAGCTCTGGAGAATTTGTCTTTCTTCAACACCCCGAGAATCGGCCTGTGGATTATACTGTAACTATGCTGAGCGGACCTTAGTTACAATTCAACTCCCACCGGAGCCACATATGGTTTTGAATTCAAAGTTGCCTTTCTAGACTCGTTACAATAACCATGACTATTTAACCGCTGTCTAGGGTAATTTTCTAAGCGTTGCCCAGATGTGCCACAAGACCGCAAGTTTCGGGACACTCGGTGAGGATCGAAGTCACTCTTCTGTCGTAACTGGTCGAGCTAGACAAGCCTGATAACCATTACACCACGTTCATGTGCCAATTAATCGATGTCTATGGGTAAAAAAAAATGGATTCGTCCCTTTGACAAGGATGTCTGCGCGAAAGTGAACAACTCAACTGGAATTCGAACCCGGATCGCTGATTTTGTGTTTTGAACTTCTAACCATTGCATCAGTTGCACACCCTTACATAATTACCAGCTGTCGAAAAATTAAATCAGAAATTTTCTGTTTTTGTTTGTTTTTTTGTTTTTTTATTGTTTGTGTGTTTTTTTTTAATTTCTTCATTTTTTTATTTGGGGTGTGCATTGTCCGGTACTGGGTAACGGCTTGGTATGAGAACTCGATAGAGCCGAGTTCGATTCCCAGTCTGGCTCATTACAAATAACCTTGAGAAATAACCTCTAGAAAGTTATGAATCCACCTCTTCTCTCTCCAGCTATAAGTTCAATAGCAGGACAGACTGGATCCTGTAGCCTTAGATAGCAACCAGTCTAACGCAGAAAGAAACGGCAACCTACTGCGGGAAAATCTTCTGCTTAGTCAATCATGAATCGAAATAGAGATGATTGTCCAAACGTGTATCACATATGGCACTGACTGACTGATCCATGGATAGCAACCAGTCTACCGCAGAAAGAAACGGCCACCTACTGCGGGAATATCTTCTGCCTCGTCTGTCATGAATTGAAAGGGACATGTTCACCCAAACGTGTCTTAAGTATGAAACTTAACTGACTGAATCGATGTTCATGAAAATTTTTCTGCCATGCAAAAAAATCTTGCTTCTTAACTTTTCAGTCATCTACTAACTGGTTGGTTCATCAAGACCCCTCCATGTGTGATCTTAGGGGTTTCTGAGGCGCATATATTAGCAAATACAAGGTGCTACTCTATGTGTTCCAGCAGTTTCCATCTTATTCGCAATAATTAAGTTCCATCCATTGTCCAGTAAGGATCTTTTAATATGACACTATTGCAGTTCAATGTCACAAATCTGGTCTGTCAAACTTTGCCATTAACTACATCCAACACTCTACCGATGTCTTCAACGTAAAGACGGATATGCAATATGATAAGTCCTGATCTGGCATCCCGACTACAGTCACTTTCTCACAGACGTGCTGTGGTTTCCCTCTGTCTTTTCTTCAACTATTTTCACGGCAACTGCTCCGACGAGCTACTTTCACTGGTTCCCAAACTGCATGAATTTAAACATGCTACTAGATTGGCATCTTGGTCCCACCCTTTCACTGTCGAAACAGCTAAATGTAGCCGTCTCTTCTGCTCCAACAGCTTCTTATCTCGCACTTCCCGACTGTGGAACTCTCGTCTTCTTACTTACTTTCCTGATAGGTATAATCTTCAAATAATCAAACGTAATGTCAATCGACATCTTCTGATGCCCTGATCTTGTTCGCCGTCTTTCTCTTTATCCTTTCCCCAAACACTCCTCTTTACTCTTGCTCTCCGTAACCACTTGCGTGCTAGTGGAACTCCCGCCTTATTTGGGTTGATTTGCTTAAAAAGAAAAAAAAAATTGGTGGGGGAGAGTGGCTTCAGGTTGCTATGCTTTGTCAAAGGGTTATTCGTGAGTTGGTCGCATGTGATTTTAAATTCAAATTTGTCCTTCTGGACTAATTGGCAACTACGACTGGTCAGGGGACTGCAAAGGCAGGTATACAGTAAGTATTATACCAGTATTACCATTATCATTGGGTTGGTGCATAATTATCAGGCGTTTTTTTAGGCGAGTTATTTGTTAATAAAAATTGCTGCTTTCTTTACGTTTTTTTCATAAAAATATTATTTTGTTTTCAGTTTATAAAAATGTGTGTCGATAATCATACGCACCGGAAAAATCATTTCAATTTTTTTTTTTTTTTTTTTGTTGAATTGTTATGTAATAATATAAAGTGTTCAATGTATTAATATGAGAACAGACTGAGATAGATAGATAGATAGATAGATAGATAGATAGATAGATAGATAGATAGATAGATAGATAGATAGATAGATATAAACAGATAGATAGATAGATAAATAGATAGATAGATAGATATGAACAGACTTAGACAGACAGATAGATAGATAGATAGATAGATAGATAGATAGATAGATAGATAGATATGAATGGCATTACGATAGATATTGGGTTGGTGCATAATTATCAGACGTTTTTTTAGGTGTGTTATTTGTTAATAAAAACTGCTTTTTTAAATAAAAATATTATTTTATTTTTAGGTTATAAAAATTAGTGTCGATAATCATACGCTCCGGAATAATCATTTAATTATGTTATTGTTGAATTTTTATGTTTCTTTTTACATAATAAATATTGTTTAAAAAACGACTGATAATTATGCACCAACCCAATATTATAGTAGTCCTGGGATTTATTTAATCCGTTTTCGCAGAGTGTGCCGGAGTGTGCCAGAGTGTGCCGGAGTGTGCCGGAGTGTGCATGAGTGTCCACACTCGACTAGAACGATCATGTCAATGCCGGAAGCAAGCAGTTTGAACATTTGAAAGATTATGTTTTTTATTGATATGCCATTATTGATATGTTTGCATAAACAGTACAATGTTTTGTACGCACGTTTTGTTTCATTACTGTATACATATATTTTACATTAAATATATTGAAACAGGTATGCACGTTTAAGTTCATTTGAACGCATTATTTGCAAATGTTCATTTTTATAAGAAAAGCAATATCGAAAGAAAATTTACCCAGCGGCATCTATGACAAATAATGGGAAGACTGACGCTTTCTCTGTGGGTGAAGAATTTGTGAGGAAAAGTAAGAAGTTCTACAATGATAAAATCAGTAACGCAATAATGACATTCTCTTTGACCATAATTGCACTTCCGGACTAACGTTTTCCGCTGACGTGAACTGGAAAGATTATATATTAAATCAATTGCTAGGTCTTCTGCTATGAAAGCTGGTCCACTGTGTAGTGTCAGTCATTTTTTTCTTGCCAGTTTCTATCTTCAGTCAGTTATGTGTCATGCATGATACACGCTTAGGCGATCATGTATCTTTCGATACATGACTGACGAGGCAGATTTTTTCATGCATTAAGTTGCCATTTCTTTCTGCGGTAGACCAGTTGCCATCCAAGGGTATAGAACCCGATCTGTCCTGCTATTTACCCATAGCTGGGGGGAGGGAGAAGAAGAGGATCCATACCTTTCCCAAGGGTCAGTCAATTATGGGCCATGCATGATACACGCTTAGGCGATCATGTATCTTTCGATACATGAGTGACGATGCAGATTTTTTCCTGCATTAAGTTGCCATTTCTTTCTGCGGTAGACCAGTTGTCATCCAAGGGTATAGAACCCGATCTGTCCTGCTATTTACCCATAGCTGGGGGGAGGGAGAAGAAGAGGATCCATATCTTTCCCAAGGGTCAGTCAATTATGGGCCATGCATGATACACGCTTAGGCGATCATGTATCTTTCGATACATGAGTGACGATGCAGATTTTTTCCTGCAGTAGGTTGCCATTTCTTTCTGCAGTAGACCAGTTGCCATCCAAGGGTATAGAAGCCGATCTGTCCTGCTATTTACCCATAGCTGGTGGGGAGGGAGAAGAAGAGGATCCATACCTTTCCCAAGGGTCAGTCAATTATGGGCCATGCATGATACACGCTTAGGCGATCATGTATCTTTCGATACATGAGTGACGATGCAGATTTGTTTCTGCAGTAGGTTGCGATTTCTTTCTGCGGTAGACCAGTTGCCATCCAATGCTATAGAAGCCAATCTGCCCTGCGATTTACCCATAGCTGGAGTGCAGAGAGAAGAAGAGGAGTCATACCTTTCCCAAGGGTCAGTCAGTTATGTGCCATGCGTGATACACGCTTAGGCGATCATTTTGATACATGACTGACGAGGCAGGCTTTTTCCCCGCAATAGGTTATCATTTCATTTTGCGGTAGACCAGTTGCCATCCAAGTCTATAGAATCCGGTCTCTCCTACTATTTACCCATAGCTGGGGGGAGAAGAAGAGGATTCATACCTTTCGCAAGGGTATTAGCATTTAAGTGAATATAATGCATTTGACTGGAATTCGAACTCGGCTCTCTGATTAATAACGCTACTATTCGTCATTGCTTTGAATATTGCATCTGGTCTGGTGTTCCCGCTATATGTAGAGATCCTTGATAAAATATAAAGAAGATTCTGCAATATTATTGGTCAGACCTGGCATCTCGGCTGCAGTCACTTTCCCACCGCCGTAATATAGCTTCCCTGTGCCTTTTCTATAAATACGTTCATGGTAATTGTTCAGATGAGCTCTTTGCTATGGTATGGTATGGTATGGTATGGTATGGTATGGTATGGTATGGTTTGTTGTCTTATTCCCCTCCTCGCACAGGCAATGAATTTGTACATATGGGAACTAGTTAGGACTTTCATATAGACATTACGGTATTATGGTGGATGTAGTAAGAATGGTAAGTAAGAATGTGTTGTTTTGGTGCAAGGAATATTGTTGTATGTTTGGGTCTTTTGTGGCTAGCTAAGTTTAACAGTTAAAACAGAAGAAGACCGCACTTTTCCCCATTCTCACTTTTTGGTCTTGTGCTGCATTTCTGTGAGTAACAATAAATAACAGAATAAATATCGCTCTTTTTCATGGTATCTATACTTCATGAATTTAAGCGCAGTACTAGATTGGCAGCTACGTCCCAACGGTTTACAGTTGAGTTGGATAGATGTAACCGCAAGTTGTATGCTAACAGTTTCTTTTCCCACACTTCTCACTTATGGAACTCTCTTCTGGCTTTTTGCTTTCAAGCCAACTTGATCTTCAAATAATTTAAATGCTATATCAATCGTTATCTACTGTCTTCCTTATTACTCTTTTATTGATTGTTCTCGTTCTTCCATAATGCTTCTATTTTCTAATTCTCTATCATCCAGTAAATCCCTTGTGTCTTAGTGGCTTTACTGCCTTAAATGGGGTGAATTCGATTTTTAAAAAAGTATCTTATAATGGATCGTATATATGAGTTCCACTTGAGGTCTGGGGTAAACTCGAGTCCTACTAGACGTTCAAACATGCAGTCTCATCGAGTACAACATTGTCGGATTACCTGCTCTTGATGATAATCAAAGGTGGTGAAATTTTGAATTGCCGCCCCCTGACAATAATTACAGGTGGTGCGAGAATTGAAATAATTTCTTTCTTTCTCGGTGACTTTTCATAGCAAAAAGACCTTTTCGCTCACACCGACATACAAGTACCCCAACCTCATACACATTTAATTTAATTTTCCCTTGGACTCATACAAGTTCGCTAAAATTGTTTGCATTTCAAACGTACCAGAAGTATAAAACTACCATAAAAAATTGTTGATACCAGCAACACCGTTTAGGGGAATATTCAGTGTCTGCTAGATGATGATGGAACGTTATAAGCTTGGTTTTGAATGTACTGAATGTTAAAAGCCATTCCCACCAACCACACGTTGTTTTTGCTAATGTTTACGCAATACAAAGGCTCGAGATCTACTCAATGCAGAGATTTACTAAATGTAGCGTGCGATATGAACGTAAGAAGAGGAAGAAGAAACTGAAAATTATAAGAATATTGTGAACAGATAACAGTTGACCCGAGAAACGAATAGGTTAAAATCGTAGTGCTCGGTGACGTATCCATACAGGAAGTTGTTCTACAAAGTTGCTGTTCTTAGAAAAGAACCACTCTGATCCTGGTTACCAACGGAATTGGTGGGGAATGAGATACGAACATTTGGGTGTAGGTACACGAGTCTTGGCGAGTTTAAACTTCAGTTAATAAAAGTAGCAATATATAGTGATATAATGACATAAGATTGATTAGAATTCAGAAAAGCTTCTTTATGTGGTTTAAGCTGATTGTACGATGGTACACGCATTCATTTGCGCCTGTTTTCTTGGTGCTATGAAAATCGATCTCCTAAAGTTTCCAGTATGTCGCTAGTGGAATCACCTAATGGTAAGTTGCATCGGTATGAAATGGCAAAATATGGTCAGAAACAGAAAAAAAATGACACAAGTTGATCGACGGGAAAGTTAAGCAACCGATCAGATGATGAAATTGAAAAGGTTTATTTAAATTTAGCAAGAAAATAAAAATGTTGTCATGCTCATAATTCCTATGTGTAAGGAGTAAAAAAAAAAATCTTAATTTGACAGAAGCAGCGTGTTAAAGGACAAGTTTTTATCTGTAAGAAGATAAAATGCATTATTCATGGTGTTTTTTGTTAATTCACTTTTAACAAGAAGCTCGTTAAATAGCTAAGGGTAGCTAAGTATTTGGAAGTTAAACGGGCCGATTGCGGATTTTGTAAACTGGGAAAAGAAAGAAAGAAAGAAAGAAAGAAAGAAAGAAAGAAAAAAAGAAAGAAAGAAAGAAAAACTCGGAAAGACAGAAAAGACACAAAGGCTCAAAGAAAAGAAACAAACAACAGGACAAAAGAAAGAATTAGACAGAGAAAATGATGTAAAACAAAAGGAATAAAGGAAAAAGGAAAAAGATAAGAATGAATCAAATAAATAGAAAAATAAAAAAATCGTGAGGAATGACTAAAGGAAAGAAAGAAAGAAAGAAAGAAAGAAAGAAAGAAAGAAAGAAAGACTCGAAAAAAAGAAAGGAACAATCAAGCGGACAAAAGAAAGAAAAAATTGAACAGAGAAAAGGATGTAAAACAAAAGGAATAACGAAAAAAGGAAAAAATAAAAATGAATCAAATAAATAAAAAAAATAAAGGAAATAACCAGAAATAGTTAAAAGAAAGAAAGAAAAAAAGAAAGAAAGAAAGAAAGAAAGAAAGTGATTCAAAGCGGAGTGATACAAAAGTGGAAAGAAAGAGAGAGAGAGAGAGAGAAAGGGGTTCAATGCGGAAGGATATCAAAGTGGCAAGAAAGAAAGAAAGAAAGAAAGACTCAAAGAAAAGAAAGGAACAATCAAGCTGACAAAAGAAAGAAAGACCTGAAGAGAGAAAAGGATGTAAAACAAAAGCAATAAGGAAAAAAGGAAAAAATAAAAATGAATCAAATAAATAGAAAAAGAAAGAAAATAGCCAGGAATGGCTAAGAAAGAAAGAAAGAAAGAAAGAAAGAAAGAAAGAAAGAAAGAAAGAAAGAAAGAAAGAAAGAAAGAATGACTGTCTGACAAGACAGAAAGAAAGAAAATGAGTGTAAAACAAGTACTGAAGATTAAAATGGTCAGACAAGAAAGAAAGAAAGAAAGAAAGAAAGAAAGAAAGAAAGAAAGAAAGAAAGAAAAGGGGGTCAAAACGGAGTAATACAGAAGTGGCAAAAAAGTAAGGAAAGAAAGAAAGATTGAAAGTGATTCAAAGCGTAGTGATACAAAAGTAGAAAGAAAGAAAGAAAGAAAGAAAGAAAGAAAGAAAGAAAGAAAGAAAGAAAACCGAAAAATGATCAAAAAGGGAGAAAGAAAGAAAGAAAGCAGCAGATAGAAAAAAATATGAAAAACTTGAACAATATGAAGAATAAAATAAATATAAGGCAAACAAACAAATAAACAAATAAAGAATGCGACGGACAAAGAAACAAACAAAAAAAAACCCGGATAGGATAGATAAGTCCCGAAAAAACAAAAATAAAAATAAACACAAATTAAAATTGAATGAATAGCTAAAAAGAAAATTAACAAAGTCGTTCTTTTTAATTTTCTGACCGATTTTTTGTCCCCATTTTGAGGTATTTCCTTTCATTCTTTTTTTGCATTATTAATTCTCCCCTTTTCCTTTATTTATTTATTTGTTTATTTTCCATTCCCGCTACCCAGCTTAATATTTATTTTTTGGCATCTTGATTCCCTGCCGCCAAAAATGGTACCCAACGGAGGTTTGGCATGTAAGGCAGCAAGAATAAAAAGGAAAAGTAAAGCCACCCCCTCCTTGTGACACCGTGTCGACTATTTATGATGAAGAGCTGTCATGGCGGCTGCAGACAACCAACGCGTCGGCGTTTAACTGAAAACATTTCCTAGTTCGTCTCCGGTTTCTAATAATGGCATTTAAATTTATGTTTGATAATTGCTGACGGAATTTATCTCTCAAAAGTTCTTGCTTCTTCAGTAAAAAAAATTACCCTTCACCGTTCCTCCTTCAAGTTGAAGAAAAAAAAAGATTTTGAATAATTTTAAGCGGCAGATTTATCAAAGGGAAATAGTGACAGATGGATTTTTATACATGAGTGCTTTAAATCAGAAAATAATTTTTGCATTTAAAATTCCTCCCATATTACTTTTTTTGTCAATTTATTTCTTGATATATTCATTTTAACGCTTCCAAAACGAAACTGTTCTCTTCTAATCGTTTTAAAGAACCTTTTTCAGTCTTTTATGGCTGAGGTTAACCTACGGGAGAGTAGGTAACTCATTGCGCATTTTCAGGCTATGGTCTTCTGCTGGTATGAAGTGAAAGGCTTATATTGAATAAACTAACATGACTTCTGCTAGAAAAAATGTCTCACTGTGTCGTGCTAGCCAACTTTTCTCGCCCGAATCTATCTTACACATTTATAAGTCTACTATTCGCCCATGCACGGTACATTACTGTCACATTTGGTCTGGTGCTTCTGCTAAGTATTTAGAGATTCTTGATAAAATCCAAAGAAGAATCTGCAATTTTATCTGCACTGACCTATCATCTCGGCTTCAGTCACTTTTCCACCGCCGAAACGCAACTTCCCTGTGACTTCTATAAATATTTTCATGGTAATTGTTCTGATGGAGTTTCCTCTTTGGCGCCTCGGCTTTAAGCGCAAACAGCTAGATTTTTTCATTTTACAGTTAAAATAGCTAGATATAACCGTAAGTTCTATGCTAATAGTTCCTTCTATTCTACTTCTCGCTTGTAGAACTCTCTTCCAGCTTCCAGCTTTCCCGTGAGCTTTGACCTTCAAAAATTTAAATACAATGTCAATCGTTATCATTTGTCTTCTTAATTCCTATTCTTTTATTGTTCTTTCTCCTTAATAATGGTTTGGTTTTTTTCTCATATTCTTTCAGACTCAGTAACCCCTTATATCATCATCAGGTCAAGAATTATTCTCGGATTCTCCTGATTCGTTCCTTCCAGCCATCTCTGTCAGCAGGTCCTCCAGATGGCATCCAGAGTCATCTACAAGTTGGTCAATGTAGGTGCGATGTGGTCTTCCAACAGGTCTTTTGCCGCGCATTGGCTTCCATAAGAGGGTGTAACAAGTTCTGACTTTTCCAGGAGTGACCAGCTAGCCGAAGCCTTCTCTTTCGTAGCGAAACTGAGATAGGAGGAAGGTGTCCATACAGGCGTTTCTTTGTTGGGTGTTTCTTCCAACTGATGTCCAATGCAACTCGTAACATCCATGTGTATGTTCCGTCAAGAGATACTTCTTGGTGTTCCGTAAGTGCCCATGTTGTTGAACCGTAGAGCAAGACAGATTCTACCGTGGCCTTAAAGAAGTCCTTCTTAAGATTGTTAGAGAGGGAGGACTTCCAGATGTTGATCAGACAATCAAGGACACTCCAGGCCTTGCCTTTGTGGAGCTTGATGTCTCTCTCCTTTGACTGGGTGTTGCTGCCGAGGTAAACAAATTCCTGAACGGATTTGACATTGTTGCCGTTTTTCAACTTAATTTCTCCTTCTTGGTTGTAGCTGATAAATTCTGTTTTGCCAACATTATATATATATATATATATATATATATATATATATATATATATATATATAACAAATATAGTCTTAAGGTGTGCTATATTTATGGAATAAAGTGCTCAATATCAGAGATAGAGCGTGTGTAAATATAAAAGTGAACATAGAAGTCAACACTTAGAGGCGACAGTCTGTTTCATGCTATATGCAATCGTCAAGCCACGTGTGCTGTTATTTTTCTCGGCTATTTATATATATACGGGTTAGTGGTGCATTGTGGGTATTCTATTATGGCGGTTATTTCACCGGAAGTCGTTTGTTTATCTATTTAGGTCAAATTATATTGCTTGTTTTTATTTTTGTTTCTTATTTTATTTATTTATTTATTTATTAACGTAGTAAAAATTTGTTTATATCACTTATTTAACAGTTTTGTTTTGGTTTGGGAATTTAATTAAAACTATTTGTTCAGTTTTGGGGTTGATTGTTGTAGTTCATTCTAAGTATTATTTTGGCGGGAACAGTTTTTAATTGATTATCTTTATTTGGGATTGGTTTGTTTATTTATTTACTTGGAAGAATTTAAGTTAATTTATTTTACTTGTATTATACAAGTACTTATTTTACTTGTATTATACAAGTAAAATAAATTAACTTAAATTCTTCCAAGTAAATAAATAAACAAACCAATCCCAAATAAAGATAATCAATTAAAAACTGTTCCCGCCAAAATAATACTTAGAATGAACTACAACAATCAACCCCAAAACTGAACAAATAGTTTTAATTAAATTCCCAAACCAAAACAAAACTGTTAAATAAGTGATATAAACAAATTTTTACTACGTTAATAAATAAATAAATAAATAAAATAAGAAACAAAAATAAAAACAAGCAATATAATTTGACCTAAATAGATAAACAAACGACTTCCGGTGAAATAACCGCCATAATAGAATACCCACAATGCACCACTAACCCGTATATATATAAATAGCCGAGAAAAATAACAGCACACGTGGCTTGACGATTGCATATAGCATGAAACAGACTGTCGCCTCTAAGTGTTGACTTCTATGTTCACTTTTATATTTATATATATATATATATACTCTTCTCATTTTACATCCTTAATCCTCTTTTGGGTTTTTAAACACACCATTTAAAATATTATTGCTATATGATTTAGTTATTAAACTCCTTGTTATATATTTCCTTATGCGTTCTTTCTGGTTTTTATATGATAAATAAAAATGAAAAAAGTTTTATTTTGAAAAATCGAATTCAGATATAAGGTTTAACGATGAATTTGTAAAAGTTCAAATGTGAAAATAATAGGTCTCATTTTATTTTTAACAAACAAATAGAACCGTTTATATTTCATACATGTGAGCTCCATCGGTCTATCAGCAACTTAATGAACCACATAGCTAACATTATCATCCGTATTCTGGTGAATTAGACTGAAAATAGGATAAGAACAGAGCAGCTTCTTTAAAGACACTGGGACAAGAAATGTAAGTTTTATCATCAGAGTAATACAAATACAGAAAAACAATTGTATCATAGACGAAGCAAAAGCATTTAATAAGGTACAATCCAAGGATCTATTTGTAAAACTATTAGTAAAACTTTATATTTTCGGAAAAGGTATTAGAATAATCAAGAACTAAAATTTCTTGATTACTCTAATATCTTACCCGAATAAATAAATAAAGTTTTCCTAATAGTTCAAATAGGTACTGGGATGAAGCCGCCTGCATACAATATATTTAAATTGATGAAATGCACAAAAATAGAAATGGCTGCCAAACACGGATACGCCTAGTTATCGGATATATTTACACATTGCGACGGTCTTAGCAGAGCTGGAGGGTCTACCAGGATTAGTGGGTGCGCACAATATAAATGAGCTGATGCCAAAAAGAAAACTGCAGGTAATTCTAGACAAAGTAGTAAAAGAAAGCGAGATGAAAAGACTAACCACCAATTGTAAAAAGCCAAAATGTAAGATCATTATCAACTGGGACAGTTTATGATGCGCGCTGTCAAAATCAAGCAAGTGCAGAAATTTAACTATCTGGGAAGTGTTTGAACGGACAGCGAGAAATGTGACACCGAAATCCGAAGTGCAAACGAAAAATGCCTTCCTGAAGTTAAGCACAATGTTAAGAAACAAGAAAAGTTTGTTCGAAAATAAAGATAAAAATTTTCGACTGATATTTAATACCACCCCTACTATATAACCGTTTATTCAGCCAAATACATTGCTTGTGGTACAAGGCCAAAGGGAGAATTTGAGAACAGGCTGGTCATCGTTAACTATCCTTCTCCTACCTAGTTCAATTCACAGCCCATTCGTTCTAACAATTAACAGAGTCACCGCAAGAACTCATCCCTCACCATTCAGTCCGAACATGTACCAAAATACCACATTTTCACTAGGGACCTAATATTACACCTATGATGGTAAAAATTTTCTGGATATATATGTATCATTTCTTCTTTTTTTTACAAATATATGTATAAATTTCAGATGTGTGATGTTTACATTGGTATCACAGTGGAGAAGATAAACCCATTTAATCAGATAAAAGATAAATTAAAAAATTAAAATAAATTAAATCTGGTGTTGCAGTATATTGCTGCTCGGCTCAGTTGAGGAGACGAACACACACACATACACACACACACACACACACACACATATATATATATATATATATATATATATATATAGGTTGCACAAGGCATGAGTTCAAAAAGAGGTTCAATCAACATCAAACTTCATTTAGGATAAATAAATACAGAAATCAAACATCCCTTTCGAAATATTTCCGGCACTTAAAAGAAACCAATAAACCACCTACATTAAAATGGAAATTAATAAGAAAAGCTAGAATATGTAGGTCATTAAATGACCCATGTCCTTTGTGCATACATGAGAAACTATATATTACTAAGTTTATAAAAAATAAAAATTTACTGAATCAAAGAAATGAAATAGCTCTTCTTTGCCGTCATTGTCAAAAACGTTCCTTAAATAATATTTAAAAATAAAAAAAAGGTCCTGGTAATATACATACTTATATTTGATATGAAAAAATAATTTTAAATAATTTAAGTAATTCTATTACATTTACTTGATTTAAAAAGAAATATAGTCTATTAGTAATTAAGTGTAAAAATATTTTAAAATTGTAGTTAAATATAACGTATTTTAACCCAAACAACCCTTTTAGAAAGAATCTTAAATATACAAGTACGAAAAAAATGCCGAAAAATTATATATATATATATATATATATATATATATATATATATATATATATATCTTTATTGTTCGAGATGTTCGAATTGGTAGAGTGAGGGAGAATCACAGAGGTTAGGATTGCGCACACAGGAATTGACGGAGACAAATCTCCGGTGAAACAGTAGCCAGACTCTCTCTAGTTCAAAAATAGGAGCGCTTATATAACATTTGGACACTTACGCAACTTCACGTGGCTACGCCTTCTTCCAGTACGTCGTCTACGCAACTTCGCGTATCCACATAAGCACGCATTTCCTTCCGCTCAGGACACCAGCGCGTCCTGTCTATTTTAGCCATCGGATGCATTTCCTGTTTATGCTATCACCAGCTCTGATTCCCACTCACACAATGATGCAGCAGAAGTAAGGCCAGTGATCTTTCCTCAACCGATATTAAAGTGTTAGTAATATATATATAACGATAAATGCAAGACAATTTCCTCGCATATGATGAGGAAAATTGAGGTAACGGATGTGGTCCTACAGAAAAATACAGAGAATACCATGGACCGAGTATGTGAACAACGAGGAAGTTTTAAGAAAGTAAGAACAGAAAAAGATACTTTTGCTTAAGATGAGAAAGAGATGCGATTTTCTAGAACACATAACGAAAAAAGGTGACTTGAAGAATTTGACACTCACAGGAGAACAATGTATACACGTTCATTAATAGTGTATGCGCTGTTTCTCTATTCTCCTCTTGTTTTCAATATGTCCTGTGAGTGTTAAATTCTTCTAGCCCTCTTTCCTCATTATGTATTCCTGAAATTTCGATTATCTCTTTCTAATTCTAAGTACGAGTGTCATTTTTTTGCATAAATTTTCTTGTTACTCACATGCTATGCCAATGATATTCTCATCATCCTTCTGTAGAACTAGATCTGTTGCTTCAAGTACCTTCTTTATCTGTGAAGAGATTGTCCAACATTAACTGCCATAGAGGAGAATTCATATTACATGGTAGTTTAGCAGACTGTTTCTAAGGAAATTTTCCTGTTTCTTAATACTTTTTTTAGCTTTTGGAAGGCATGTTTAACACCTTTGCATTTTTGTGCCCCGTTTTCCACTGTCTGTTAAAACACTTCCCCTATATTATAATTTCTGTATCTGCTTGATTATGAACCCTCCCTCTCTTTCCTACTTTCCTGAAAATCGCTTTGTTGTTCCCGTATTCTGTCAATGGTATCCTCAGCATCGTTCTGTAGAACCATATTTGTTGCCTTAAGTTTTCTCTTCATATGTGAGGAAATTTTCTATCATTCACTGTTATATATGAGGAGTGATATTAGATATCACTTGAGCATTCCAACGAAACTTTCCTGTTTCTTAATACTTTGCTTGACTTCTGAAAGACATATTTGGCTATTCCAATACCTCTTCGGATTTCGGTGTCACATTTTCCGTCTCTGTTACCTCAAGTGTCCTCGTCATCTGATAGAAAATTATCCAGTGTTCACTGTTATATAAAGGGGGGGGGGTGATGTTGCATTGCAGTTCGGCAACGTTTGTGGGGGAAGATAAAAGAGAGAAACAAAAAATCCACGACAATAAGCAAATAATGAGAAAAACAGAGAGAGATAAGGAGAGAGCTTATGTGTGTGTATATATACGTGCATGTGTGTGTGTGTGTGTGTGTGCGTGTGTGGGTATATGCGTGTGCCTGTAGTCGGTAGGAAAAGCTGTGTTTGAAATACATGGGAAGAAGTATCTTTTGTACTCGACATTCACGAAAGGTTTGAAAGAGTAGATGACGGAACTCGAAATAGTTTTAAAGTATATTTATTTAAGAAAAAAAAAGTATGGCGAGGGTTGTAAAAAGAAATATGTGTGGCTATCTCCCCCGGACAGATTACAGGAAATTGCCATGGCTCGGACCCCGACGGTTTCTCGCGATAAAAACAAAAAAACAAAAAAAAAACGTATAACTCCATCTGAAATGAATAAGATCGCCTTCCCAAGCTGCGAAGTGATTAATCTCTGGCAAACACAAGATTACCCGTGATCACGCGCGCGAACCTCTCCGATAGCAGAGACACCTATCGGCGATTCGTCACTCATGTATCAACCAAAAATCTCACCGATTTCCTCCCTTTTGAGCAGTGGGCATTTTTCAATGTTTTGACGCGCTATCTTAACGCCTGTCCAAATCATAAATTGAACTCTGTAAATATTAAAACCAGATCTATTATTGATCGGTCTTCGGAGTTATATCTGTCTTGATGAAGACATCCGCTACTAGTTTCCTTCTGCGAGTCGGTTTTTCATTGTAAGGCATCGTGTTTGGTAATGGTAATTTTTTGCCTTTTCCTTATAAAGAAACATTCAGCGTTCATTGCCCAAGCATCTAGTTTTGCTGTTGGTTGAAATTTATAAAATCTTTCTCTTAAGCAATTTAGCAAACATGGGCCAACGTTCCCGTAATAAGACGTAATTTCAAACGGACTGTTTTTCCCATCACCCCCCCTTTTATTTTACCTCTTCCTCGACAATGTTTATTGTTTTAAAAAAGCGATGATTAGAATTGTAATAAAACCTAAATATATGATGAAAGTAAATTTATACATTTTTTTTTGTTCTTGTGAATTTACAATAAAAAGATTAAACACTATTCATTCATGAGATTGTTAATTTTTCTCATCGAATCGATCCTTCAAATTTACAAATCAAGCATTCGCCCTTGCATGGAGTATTGCTGCCATATATGGTCTGGAGCCCCTTCTGTTTGTCTCAAGGTTCTTGAAAAGATCCAGAGACGGATATTCAATGTAATTGGCCCTGATCTGGCATCTCGTTTGCAGCCGCTCTCTCGCAGACGTGCCGTCGCCTCCCTCTGTCTTTTTTACAAATACTTTCACGGTAACTGCTCCGAGGAGCTGCTTTCGCTGGTTCTTAGACTTCATGAACTTAAGCGTTCTACTAGGCTGACATCTCGCTCACACCCTTTCACTGTCGAAACTGTTAAATGTAGCCGTCTCTTCTACTCCAATAGCTCCATGTCTCGCACTTCTCGTCTGTGGAACTCCCTCCCCTCTTCCTGTTTCCCTGATAGCTATAATCTCCAACTATTCAAATGTAACGTCAATCGACGTCTCCAGATGCCCTGATCTATCCCCTATCCTTCTCTTCATCTTTTCCTCTATCACTCCTAGTTGCTCTAGCTCTAATTCTCTGTAACCCCTTTCGTGCTAGTGACTTCCCACCTTGCTTGGGGTGAAATGCTTAAAAAAAAATTCTAAAATCTAATTAAAACCAGTTTGATGTAATATTTATCATCTAACAATTTAGAAAAAAAATAAATATGAAAGCAATTTTTTTATTTATAAACATTTAGTAAATTATTACAATAAGTGAACCAACTCTAAGGAAATCCTTATTATTTACCATTTTATAAAGTTTGAATCAATTGACATTTGGCCGACGTTTTTCCAACCATTCCAATGAATAAAATATAATAAACTAGCAGCATGACCCGGCGTTGCCCGTGCTCGGTTCAAAAATCGTACGACTCATTCAGCAATCGCTATCACTTGACTTAAAATATTTTTGCCCTTCCTTGCCTTTAAAGGAGTGCCCTTTGCCGTGCTGATGTTGCTACATGCCTTACTTCTTGCCTATCTCACACTGCGAATTTTTTCTAAGCTCTATACTAAACATTAAATATGTTACGAAAAAAGAACTAAACAAAATGAACACAAAACGATCAGCTTTAAAAAAGGACTCGTAACTGGAAAAACCGAATGAAAAAAGAATGTTAACAACAAATACTTTTTCACACCCAATCCAGTTCTGCGGAATCAGAATCAACGTTGTGTTTAAGCAAGCGAATGAGCCAATTGGAGTAAAGTGCCATGCAGATTTAAATTTTTCCCACTTGTGACGAATGCAGCTATCGATATTTTTTGCATGCTAGCATGCTAGTTAACATTCGTGTCAGTCAGCTGTTGGCTCTCACGCTGACCAATAGAATCTTCCTGCCTATTCGTGACAGCCAGCTATAGGCTCTCACTCTGGCCAGTAGAAAATGGCCGCAAACTACATGAAAACTGCCGTAGAAACATGTAAAAATCGATTATTTCCACTATCGATGGGAGTTGGGAAATGCAAGGTCGGTCTTGGCCTTTTCGCTAACTTGGAACATGTGCATGTAAATTTTGATGCAAATCCGTCGAAAATTGCGGCCGTGCATTCGTTTTACACACACACACAGACACACACAGACACACACACACACACACATCCTGCCTTTTATAGATATAGATAGTGAAAATAAACAATCCTATAGTGTTTATGTTTTTTTGTTGTCAATTCTCAAAAGAACAAATAAAATGCATAATTTCACTTTCATATGTTTAGGCTTTATTACAATTCTAATCATTTAAAAACGAACATTGCCGAAGAATGAAGGCAGCTAAAAAAAAAAAAAAGTTTTAAAAATCGTCTTTTTCACACTAGGTTTTATTGCAGCTACGTTTGTCAACAATTATTCTCGAAAATGGGTTTCCCTCGTTCAATATCTGTTATAGCTCTTTTCAGTATTGACAAAGTATTTCTTATTTTTTGTTTGAGGTGATATGAAACGCCAACCTCTTGATTATGTCATATTCTCTCTTTTAATTCCATGTGCTCTTGCTTTTAGGTTCATGTTTCGATTTTGTAGCAACTGGTGGTGTTGGGCGAAACCACCGCCAGCGCATCCTAAATGAAATATATTCTTTAAATAAATGAAATAAATTCAAATATAAGTATAAATTCAACAAGAACAGAAAATTCAATTGAACCCTCAAACTACTTGACATGGCGGACACCATATATGCGAGATTCCAAGTAAGGCAGATAAGTTGAACATTTATTTATTTATGTATATCTATATGTCTGTTTACCTACATACCTACCTACCTACCTATCCGTCTGTCTATCTATCTATCGAAGTCTGTTCATTATATATCTATTTTAGTTTGTTCATTATCTATCTGTTTCAGCCCATTATCTCTCTATCTATCGATGTATCTCTGTCTGTTCATTATGTATCTATTTTAGTCTGTCCATTATCTATCTATTCCACTTTGTTCATTATCTATCTATCTATCTATCTATCTATCTATCTATCTATCTATCTATCTCAGTCTGTTCATTATCTATCTATTCCACTTTGTTCATTATCTATCTATCTATCTATCTATCTATCTATCTATCTATCTATCTCAGTCTGTTCATTATCTATCCATCTATCTGTCGATCGATCACCTCAACCGTATCTGAAAATGCCACGCCTCATTATACAGGCATGTAGGTAAATGGATATTTCCATATCCTACTGCATTTATATATTCATTTTTCAGCATAATTTCCTTCTTTGTCAATGCACTTAATTGAGTCGTGGAGATTAATCACATTTCTGGAACCGTATACAGGGGAAAATTCAGCTCCAAATTTAGCTAATAACTCCGTGTCAAGTTACGGACTTCCTGATCTGTTCTCGTATACCTACATATTTACTCTTTACTTTTATGTGACGCGTCTTTTTAGAACGTGGACGATTATAGCTCTCCACAGCATCCTCTCCTTAATTGCTCTAACTTTTGACGCTTAATCATCTTTCTTTGTCCTTGTTTTGCCATCCATCCAGATGAACGCGTTAAGTAATTGTTTTCCTTCGCTTTTCTTGCCCTCATTATGCCATGTGTGTGTTAGATTCTCCAAGCCTTTTTCCTCATTATGTGTTCTAAAAATATAAAGTCGCTTTCTGATTGGAAATATTTAATTGGTAGCAAAAGCAAATGCAAATTTCTGACTCTTCACTTTATCTCCCTCTATCTATCTCTCTCTCTCTCACACACACACACACACACACACACTCTCTCTCTCTCTCTCTCTCTCCCGTTCTCTCATTTTCTTTTTTCTCTTTCTCTATCTTACCCTCTTTCATTTCCATCTGTTTCTCCCTATCTTCATCTCTGCTAATTTTTGCTTCTTTATCTCCATCTAACTCTCTCTTACCTCATTATGAGTCTTTTGTAGCTCTTAGTAAATTTTGACTTTTTGCTATCTCTCCTGAGCCCTGTTCTGACATCTATATACACAAGCTCGTTCTATATCTTTTGTCTGTGTGCCGTGTCCCTTCAGAACATTCACGATCATGGCTCTCCACAATTTCCTTAGCTTTGTAGCTCTTAGTAAATTTTGTCTTTTTTGCTATATCTCCTTAACCCTATTCTGCAATCCATTTACACAAGCTCGTTCTTTTTCATCTTGTATATACCGTGTCCATTCAGAACATTCACGTTCATGGCCCTCCTCAATTTCCTGTCCTTTGTAGCTCTTAGTAAATTTTGACTTTTTGTTATCTCTCCTGAACTATCTTCTGACATCCATATACACAAGCTCGTTCTATATCTTCTTCTTTATACCATGTCGATTTAGAATATTGGCGATCATGGCTCTCCACAATTTCTTTAGCTTTGTAGCTCTTAGTAAATGTTGACTTTTTGCTATCTCTCCTGTTCTGACATCCATATACACAAGCTCATTGTATATCTTCTTCTGTCTGCCGTGACCCTTGAGGACGTTGACAAGTATGGCTCTCCACTATTTCCTGTTTTTTTTGTATCTCTTAGTAAATTTTTTGTTGTCTTTCCTATACCGTTCTACTCGTTAGATATGCATTGTTTTACTCTGTCCCTCTAGTATTCAGAATGACTTATGAGTATCAGATTTTCCAAGCCATCTTTCCTCATTGTGTTCTCTAGAAAGTGCAACTGTCTCTTCCTGATGACAAGTATATGTGTCCGTTTTCTTTTCATTTTCTCTGAAACTTCGTCGTTTCTCACATGTTCAGTATACGGTATTCTCAGCATCCTTCTGTAGAACTAAATTTCTATTTTCTCAAATCTGTTCTCCCTTCTATGTGCAGAGATAGTCTGACATTCACTGCCATACATGAGGACTGATATTATACAACAGTTCAGTACTATTCTCTTTGTTTCTAACGAAAATTATCTGTTTCTTAAAATTTTGCTTAGATTTTGAAAGGCATATTTTTTTGCTTAGCTTTTGAAAGGCATATTTTTTTGCTTAGCTTTTGAAAGGCATTTGTTTTTTGCTTAGCTTTTGAAAGGCATATTTCGCTATCCCGATGCGCCTTCGGATTTTGGATTCGCACTCTCCGCACTCTGTTAAAACACTTCCCAGATAAAATTCAATTTAAATTGTGCTTGATTTTCCTATCTCTAATTTGTAATTTGTTTGTTGAGCTGTCTGGCTTTGATTGGTTGTTTTTGTTTAACGGATTATCAATCTCTTCGCCAGAGCTTCTCAAAGTGGTGGTCCGCGGACCGGTGCCGGTACGCGAACCATCAGCTACCGGTACGCAGCCAGTGCCCAGGCCATACTAAGGAATCATTTGTAAAGATTAAGGTTATATAATTTTTTTTTTGTCTTAATAAACTGCTTATTTTTTTTATTACTTTTTATATGTTTTGATATTGAATTATTTATTGTCCTCTCTCCTTAATAGTTGTTTTTCTCATATTCTCTAACAATCAGTAACCTCTTGCGTCCGAGTGGCTTTATTGCCTTGCCTTTGGTGAAATGATTAAAAGAAAAAAAAGAGAATAAGAAATCTTTGTTCCTCTTTATCGAAAGGGTTCCAGGGCAGTGCTTCTCAAAGTGGTAGTCCGTGGACCGGTGCTGCTCCGCAAACCATCAGCTACTGTTACGCGGCCAGTGTCCAGACCATGCTAAAGAATCATTTGTAAAGATTAAGGTTATATAATTTTTGTTTTTGTGTGAATAAACTGTTTTTTTTTTTATTACTTTTTATGTTTTGATATTGAATTATTTTATGCAAAATAAATTTAAGATAAAAAATAGTCAACTTGTATTATATTCATTATATACATATCGTTTCCGATATAAATTAATATTAACACGAAATATTGCAGGTACGTGTCACCTTGAGAAAAAAAAATGCCGGTCCGCCATATCAGATAGTTTGCGAAGCACTGCTCTACGGGGTATTTAACTATTTTGAACGCAATTGCATGCCTTCAACTACAGATATTTTGTACATAATTTGATATTTTTAAAGGAAACATACGTTTTATAGATATATAGTTTGTAGTTAATCTATTATAGACGTTATATGTTTAGGTAGCTGGTAATTCTTTACTATAAAAACGTATTACTGGTCATGTCTCTGTAAAAATGTATTGTTGGTGACTTTTTATAAAATTATAACTCTGAACCTGAGGATAACTTTGCGATAACAACAACAAAGATGAAGATATTAGACCGACTGTAGATAATGTAATTCTCCACCTCTCAGGCATGGGTTAAATATCTCTGGATAGCAGCCAGTCTATGAGACGAATTCTGAATTCAAAATCGTGACGAAAGGAACAAGAAACAGTTCTATATTTTATGAGATGTCATGGTAATTTACAGATAATACACTGCGCTCTCGAGCCATGAGAAAATAATCTGTGGGGAGCAATGACTAACCAAAACCGCGCATAAAGAGAAATTATTGCCCAAAGTAGAGTCTAATAGTGTTATAAAAACTTCGGTGAATTCCAGTAAAGTATCTTTAAGATACAACGATTCTGAGTTTAAATCTAACATTTGATCAATTTTCCTTTTACACGATTTGGACAATTTTGCTGCCACACTCGGTATATATACATATCTATATATCTATATATCTATATATATATATATATATATATATATATATATATAGATAGATAGATAGATAGATAGATAGATAGATATATATATATATATATATATATAGAGAGAGAGAGAGAGAGGGGGGAGATATAGTTGTATATTTAGGCAGCAATCCTTCGTTTATGCATGTTTCATTAAAAACGACAAACAAGGTACTACGGTTAAGCTTTTTATTTAATTTTTCTTGTGTTCTGACAAGAGCTTTCTTTTCTAGACAAAGGGTGTGTAAGAACTGTTCAAATGTTTTATATTTCCGAGCGCTTTCGGCTATACCTTTAGCCATTATCAAGGATGATTCGATTTTTCAGCTTAATTGAGTGTGTGCATTATGTGTATCTCTTAGTGTGTAGTAGGGATGTTTTAATTTCCGAAGACGGTTAGCACATTGTGGCCTTGTTCGTAGTTAATATTATTAAGAGGTGCTTTTTTTCTTTTTTATTATTAAAGCTTCCATTAATTATGTGCGTTTTCGTGTGTGTGAACAAAACTGTTATATTTATATATATGTGTCGTTGTTAGCAGATCGTTAGAAATGAGCTTACATTTTGATATCATGTTTGTCGCATTATAACTTACACTTCCGCCCAAAAGTATTTAATTTTTTTTCCGAAGACATCTTTCATCCATAACTTTCTAAAAATGGATGCGCAAGCAACGAGCCCGACATTACCCGAAGGACTACAATGGATATCAATAAAGGTCAGCCCTGAACACCCGGGAGCAGATTTCGCTCGCAAAATAAGATTAGCTCCCCAAGGTTAAATGTCTTCTTTTTTTCGCTTTTTTTTTTCAGATTTTTTTTCTTGACTGATTGCAGACCTCTGTAAGGACTCGATACAAGTTAAAGATGGTCGATAATGAGAGACGTAAAGTCGATGGCGTGATTTTGTTTAGTCGACGATTAATGAGTTGGCGGGAAAATAGTTGAATCTTTGGGGGAAACTGTACACTTTCAGTTATAGAACTGCATAAAGCAGAAATATTATATATATATATATATATATATATATATATATATATATATATATATATATATATATGCAGACATATATATATATATATATATATATATATATATATATATATATGCAGACCTATATATGTGCAAACATGTATATATATATATGCATATATACATACATATATATATATATATATATATATATATATATATATATATATATATATTTCCAAGGCGGTAATAGATTTTTATTTATTAATCCGACAGATTTTATTACTTAATCGTAAATTTTATTGGATAACCATTTTTTTTTCTTTAATAAGATTTCTCGAATATCCAGACCGTTACACGAAAATAAATAAATATACTGTTTAATAAATAAACGGGTCGTCTACTTAAATATAGTTATCTGCAAAAAATAACGCCTAAGTAACATATATATATATTAAAATTATTATAGGGTACAATTTAAATTTCTGTTTCAGGTCATAACTTTTTATTACTTTGCTATTTTATCTATTATATACTTAGAATCGGGAAGAGACGGCATAATGAGTAGTATTATATATCTAGTTTTATTAAGTTTATTTATATCATTCATTTTCTTACTTTTTATAAATTTCAAGAGCTTTTCGTTTCGCATTAAATATGAAATAAAGTATTTTCAATGTATTACTCCTCATGTAACTATTGAGGGTTATAAATTCTTAAATAGAAACCGACAATTATTTCAGATGTTGTTTTGTTGTTATGGTGAGACTAGAAATTCATAAGCTCATTTTTATTAATTGACTAGCAGTAGAGCCCGGCGTTGCCCGGGGATGTAACAGTAAGAGATAGATCAAGCATCGACCATCATAAAGACTGAAAAATAAAATTGACAAAGATTATTGTTTAAGGTTGACGGGCACGCATGTCTTAATTAGTTTTTTTTTTACGAATTGCTCAAACCCAAACTCAAACAAAAACATTGTTTTCAATCGTTACAATAAAGAAAAAAGTGTGCAAGACAATAAGAAACACTACCTGCCAAAAAAAAAGTGAAGTTTTGTTGAAATCGGTTGAAAAATGTAGGAAATCCGATCCCATATATAAACGAACACACACACACACACAAACAACCTGTGTTTTATAATAAGTATAACTCGATATGAGTTGTCCCCCTTTCATTAATGCCTCTTATTCGTGTTTTCAAATTGATTTCATGCTAAAACAATTGTGTTTTTCCAATTTTGGACGCTGTTAGAACCATCGCAAGGTAATTTTACGTTGTCCTGTGAAGTTTTGTTGAAATCGGTTGAAAAATGTAAGAAATCCGATCCAATATATAAACGTACAGACACACACACACACACACACACACACAATTTGCCTTTTATAATAAGTAAGATTTATGATAGGCACTTAGTTTTAAGTCATTATAGTACGGTTTTAAGATGATGTCAAGGAAAGCTAATATATTGCTTGTAAATTCTAAGGTACGTTTGACGTTGTTTAGTTTATTTGCAAAATCAGGTTTGATTGATTCGTTTTTCACGGATTATTAAACGTTTGTATCTCATTTTAAAACCAGCAAATATTTTTAGTTTGTAAGAAATTGGGGACGATAATATTGTTTTATGCATCACTAATTGATTTAATGTTTCAGCTTTACTAATTAACCCATGGCTGAAGGGAAAAGAGGTGGATTCATAACTTTCCCAATGATATTTGCACGTAAGTGAATATAACGAACCCAACGGGAATTAGAACTCGGCTCTCCGGTTTCAAATTCCGAACCATTATCCTTTATGCAGTCAAAAACAACATACATACATGTATATATATATATATATATATATATATATATATATATATATATATATATATCAAGGAAAAACTTAAAGCATCATTGAAAAAACGAAATCATATATATATATATATATATATATATATATATATATATATATATATATTGATTTCGTTTTTTCAATGATGCTTTAAGTTTTTCCTTGATATATATATATATATATATATATATATATATATTGTGTGTGTATTTAGGCAGCATCTTTTCATTCATACACGTTTCATTAAATAATATAGACAAGTGTTGTCTATTTTATGTCAAATTTTTTTTGTAACTTCTGATAAGTTTAATAACATTATCGTTGAAAGAAGAAAGAAAATCACAGTAGTGATCCATATTTTTTTAATACAATCTAAGCTTTCGGCTTACTTAAGCCATTATCAAAGATGTCAATTACAACATATTAAAAAATATACGGACACGACAGTGATGATAGTCTATCAATGTTTACATAGAAGATTTCTAAGCAACGATAGATAACACTTGTCTATATTATTTAATGAAACGTGTATATATATATATATATATATATATATATATATATATATTGTCATACACAGACAGACTGTTTCGCTCTATCACAGTATCTCATCAGTATCTCGTCTCAGTTTATATATCAGTATCTCATCGGTCTGCCTAGACGTCCGGTTGCCTCTTGTTAGGATCGAAAGCCGGTTAAATTGGCGTCAGTCAGAGAATCTACCCCTAAGCCGTTGGCGCACGGCCAGAATGAAGGTGAATTTAAGCGTATTTATTTTTAGATAAACACGCCAATGACTGAGAGAACTCGATTCGTTTTATCGAAGAGTATTGATTTGTAGCAGTATTAGTCACTGTTTACAAACTCACACTTTCTTCCCAGAGAGCTCAACCACAATAATTTTTCAGGAGCATATACATATATATATATATATATATATATATATATATTATTAAGTCCGACTTAATCCATTTCATAATATGTTATCAATGTTTACGTTAAGGTACGTTTCGTGAGCAGATATGACCCTTCGGAATAAGTCGTCGAAGATTTGTTGTTTATAAGCAGTAATTTGGACAGTGCTAACCAGACGTTTTCTCTGTAGCTAAGTAGTATAGCACATCAGATCAACTAACGGTTCCGTATAGGACACAGATTCATTTACTGTCGGAGAACGCATATTTTCTACAAAATTTTTCGAACAATAATTTCCAGTAAACGTAATTAATACTGTTTATTTAAAAAAAAAAAAAAAAAAACGTAGCATTTACTTAAATAAACTGTATCTATTAAAAAAATAACGTATCAACAGAAAATATCATATATATATATATATATATATATATATATATATATATATATATTGACAGAAGATGTTGTCGTGGTCTTGTGGGTGAAGATATATTTACCACCCTATAATCAGTTTCCAACAGGATGAAACACCTATATAGGCTATCGCCTTTTTTATGGAAAATATCCTGACGAATTACATTCCTTAAATCTACCAGTTTAGATCATTACGGTTAAGGCCAGCCACGCTACGAACAGAGGACCGAATCCTACTGATTCCCTTCATATTCCATTGGTAAGGAGGAAGTTTTATTTAGACAGTTTCTTTCCAGGAATCGTTAATTCGAGAAAGAAAACTCCCGAAATGAAGCTTCTCGAACCACTAGAATTCTAACCACTCCATGTCAACCGTCTTATATCCTACATATGTTAGTAATGTGCGCATCTCACCTCTTTCCCTTACAGCCATAAAGCAATCTCATTCGGCAATACTCTACCCTGAGTGGCTCTTGGAGCGTGTGAACAGTAAAAAATGAATATGAGGAGACGCTGAAATATTATGATGTTTGGTCATATGGTCAGACTTTGGGAAGAAGGACGTATCGAGAATTTTTCAGCACACCTTCGTAGATATTAT
>OZ010599.1:23211778-23226778 GCA_963932145.1 Acanthosepion lycidas
AATAAATAAATGAACCGTATACACAAATATGGGTATCCCCTAAAAATAACTTAAAATGATAATATATATATATACGTAACTTAGTTGTTTCCGCATTGTCCATTACTCATTCCCTGGATAGTTCAGACCGACAATTTGTTAAACAAATCTGGAGAGTCTGGCTTTAGAAATTCAAAACGCCAACACAAAAATCAATTCAGGATACAAAAGTTCAATTTTCTTTTATTATCTTTCTTTCTTTTCAATTACGCTTGCTTGATGATTATTTTTAAGTAAAGACGAACTACATAGATAGATAGATAGATAGATAGATAGATAGAGAGAGAGAGAGAGAGAGAGAGAGATGAACAGACATAGATAGATAGATAGATAGATAGATAGATAGATAGATAGATAGATAGAATCGAAGAGACTGGGCTAGCTAGCTAGCTTAGATAGATAGATAGATAGATAGATAGATAGATAGATAGATAGAAAGTTGCTGTTGAACTTTTTCTTTTATATGCCATGTTCCTTCATAATTTGGGCGGTCATGACTCACCACAACGTCCTTTCCTTTGTAGCTCTCAGCAATGTTTGTCCACTTACTATCCTACCCAGTCCATGTCTCCCGCTATTCACCCAAACTTGTTAAGCAGTTCACTTGCAGTTTCCCTTCTGCTCATCTTACCTTCAAATACGTCTTGTGAGTGTCAAATTCTCTAAGTTCTCTTTCTTCATCTCTTTCTGATTCTAAGTTTAAATGTTGGTCTTTTTACTATCTCTCCCATTCTCTTTTCTGACATCTTGTTAGGTAGACTATCCGCTGATTCCTTCTGCCTCTCTTGACTTCAATATACCCTGTGAGTGTCAAATTCTCCAAGCCCTATTTCCTCATTATGTGTACCAGAAAGTTCGACCTCATTTCTAATTTTAAGTTTAAGTGACTATTTTCTTCATTTTTTTTATTTTTTTTTTATTTTTTTATATCGTTTTGCTTTTTAATTTTTTTGTTTTTTTTTTTTGTTTTGGTGGAGTTTTTTGTTTTTTTTTGTTTTGTTTCCTTTTTCTTTTGCGTTGATTTTTTTTATTTTCTGTATGTTTTTTTTTTTTTAATTTTATGTTTTCATTTTTTGGCTCTTTTTTCTTTTTCCTCTACCCTCCTTCAAATATTTTAACAGTCGAATTGCCTCACAAAATATAATATGGTAAATAACTCTACTTGAGTCCTAAGCAAATTGATAGTAAATAACTATCAAGTTTAGACTGACGTCTGGAGCATACTCGCGTTACAGACTATTGCCATTGTATTCATTCGTCCTCGAGTACTCATTAAAATGTAGCCTTGTACCAAACCGAGAGTAATCCCCAACATATCTTTAATCATCCACAGTTCGATAGTTAAGACTACAAATCTCACAGTAGATTAATATCTCTTCCTTTCACTCTCGTTATCTCTATCGGTATTTCTCTGGGAAGGGTTTTTACAGACGACGCAAAGTGTGGCACCGAAATCCGACTGTGCATTGGCATAGCGAAAGATGCCTTTTAAAAGCGAAGTAAAGTATTACCAAACAGGAAAATTTCGTTAGAAACAAAGAAAAGAGTATTGAAATGCTATGTCATATAAATCCTCCTGGCAATGAATACTGGACAATTTCCTCGCGGATGAAGAGAAGACTAAAGGCAAAATAGATGTGGTTCTACAGAAGGATGCTGGGAATGCCATGGGCAACACATGTGATCAGCGAGAAAGTTTTAAAGAAAAATATAATCAAGAAGGACATTTACAGTTAAAATTAAAAACAGACGACTGGAACTTCTGCGACATTTAAAGCGGGTTCATGCAATTTGACATTCACAGGACATAGTAGAGGAAAATACTGAGTAACCTACCCAACGATCTTGTGTAAATGAATGACAGAATAGGGACTAGATATTAAGGAGACAAGAATTACTTAGGGATAGGAAGGATAGGAATTTGTGAAGAACCATGATCGTCAACGTCCTGAATGGACACGAAACATTAAAGAAGACTATGTAGCTCCATCGTGCATACTGATAAAACGCTCATTGCTCCTATCCATTCCAAGGTATAGGCTACATGGAACAAGTACGTGTAATATGCCGGTTTCATGTCTCCTGCAATTTCTTGCGCTAACAGACAACGATAGACACTCGAGCAGAACTGGTGCCCACCGGAAGCATGTGGGACACTTATCCAAACGGAAATGAGAAATGGTAAGCGCCGGAAGTAATTGTGCGATCAATTTGACAGTTTTGATTAAACAACGTTAGATAGGGAGTTGGAGCAGAAAAGGGATAGTCTAATTCGTGTTCAACTGACACATCTCTGTCTCTTCATGCGTTCATTCTACTGGCCGACACTTCACTCGCGACTGCGCACAACACTTGTTAAACCACGTGACGTCCCGCCATAATCTGTCACGGTAAAGTAGTGTGTCAAATATGTCAATATTCCGACCCAGGGGTAATGCAAAAGATCTTGTAATGGAACTCCTACAGTGACTTGTGACTGGCGGCAAACCAAATCCCAAATTTTCATCGCTAATCTATGAAAGAATAAATTTGTTGGGAGATAATAATTTTAGGAACGAATTTAAAAAGTTACTTCATGCACATAGATAGATAGATAGATAGATAGATAGATAGATAGATAGATACGCAGACAGGATGAGATAGATAGATAGATAGATAGATAGATAGATAGATAGATAGATAGATAGATAGATACGCAGACAGGATGAGATAGATAGATAGATAGATAGATAGATAGATAGATAGATAGATAGATAGATAGATACGCAGACAGGATGAGATAGATACGCAGACAGGATGAGATAGATAGATAGATAGATACGCAGACAGGATGAGATAGATACGCAGACAGGATGAGATAGATAGATAGATAGATAGATAGATAGATAGATAGATAGATATATAGATAGATAGATAGATACGCAGACAGGATGAGATAGATAGATAGATAGATAGATAGATAGATAGATAGATAGATAGATACGCAGACAGGATGAGATAGATACGCAGACAGGATGAGATAGATAGATAGATAGATACGCAGACAGGATGAGATAGATACGCAGACAGGATGAGATAGATAGATAGATAGATAGATAGATAGATAGATAGATAGATAGATAGATCTGATTAGGCTTAGGCTTTTTCCCGACGTTGACTTTATTAAATAAAAATATTTATTGTTTTGGTCTATTATCTTCTGTCATCTTTCAGACAATTCCATGCAAAACTCTTTTCCAAGATTTTTACACTTATCTTGGCAAACAACTCTCTTTGCTTGATTTTCTGTTTTTTATGAAATAGGTACCTCCAAAAATTTTCTTAAAAAAGATCGTAGCATGATGAAAAATGCCCCAGACTTAATAATAACAAAATTTTATCGTCAAAATGTTTATGTTATTATTAAGAGGAAAGACCAACGTATTTTTTATTATTTTAGTAAATTTTTAATCCTTTATATATATTCAAAATTTTGAGTTAAATCGCTTGTTTTTCTTGCATCAGCGAGTGAGCTAAAGATTAGCATGGTAAAAAGCACATTCTTTTGAAAATTCTTGCGAAAATCAAATAATTGTCGAATTTTAATTAAATTTCTAGGACTTATTCACAAATGAAAGGAATTATTTATGAAACATTTTTTAGAAAGTCCGGGTAAAAATATATTTTTTACACTCGTTATCCCCCACATACACACACACACACTCACTTAATTTTATGAAATTTCGAGAAATTATAATCCCAGGATTTTCGTATTTATATTAGTTAAAAGCAAAGCTCCTTGGAGAATTTAAATCATCAATTTGTTTTTGTCAAACAGAAACATCATTTACCGAAAATCTGCTCTGAATCTTAAAATATAACATACAATAAAAGTATGATATTATTTAATTAGAAAAACTTTTAATTGCTTTCATAAATAAGATATATTAAGAACACTAATATCTACTATTTACATTATTCGGACTATTGTCCTCGTCTTTGTCGCCATATTTACAACCTTTCGGCCGTCGTACGCTCCGGCCTTCTTCAAGTGGTTGGAATGTCGAACTGAACCCTTTATTTCGCTCACTGGGGTAGACTGTTCTAGTTCCACGTGCCATGTCTAATGGATGTCAGTTATCAGTTATTTCATGTTAATTCCCCTCTCCAAGTTCTCCACAGCATTAACTAGGTATTGAACTCACACCCTTTGGCTCCTCAAGAACATATGGCACAGTGGATAAAGGCGTTAGTTAGATCCAGTGACAGGAACAGTCTACTCCAGTGAGCGAAATAAAGGGTTCAGTTCGACATTCCAACCACCTGAAGAAGGCCGGAACGTACAACGGTCGAAACGTTGTAATAAATATGGCGACAAAGATGAGGACACTAGTCCGAATAATATAAATAGTGTACATAATACCTCATCTCAGAAATATAGACAGATACTGAAAGGCCGAAACGTTGTGATAAATATGGCGACAAAGATGAGGACAATAGTCCGAATAATATAAATAGTGTACATAATACCTCATCTCAGAAATATAGGCAGATACTGAAAGGCCAAAACTTTGTAATAACTATGGCGACAAAGATGAGGACAATAGTCCGAATAATATAAATAGTGTACATAATACCTCATCTCAGAAATATAGACAGATACTGAAAGGCCGAAACGTTGTAATAAATATGGCGATAAAGATGAGGACAATAGTCCGAATAATATAAATAGTGTACATAATACCTCATCTCAGAAATATAGACAGATACTGAACACTAAAATTCGATGAATAATGAACTTTTAAAAGAATTTTTTTTTTAATTTTAATTAGAAAATGTTATTAAGTTTTAAATCTTGTAAAATTCTTTATTATTTGCAGCGGTTTTGATGATATTATTATTAATTAAAAACTATATTTACTAATCATAAATGGAAAAGCTTAATACAAATCATCAAACACCAATATTTTTTTAAATAATTTTCATTTTTTATTAGGATTCATAACCTAATAAAAAAGTCAAAATTATGGCTTGTTTTTTTGTAAGTACGAGCGACCATATACGACATTATCAGAAAATAAGACCGATTACTATAGCAATTTTAAAGCCATAATTTTAAAAATTCAATAAAACATTAGATTACGGAGAATATTTTCCGAAATTTTTTAAATTGCTGAGTAGTTGAAATTAAATTAAAAAAAAAAGCGCCAACCTCATTTTCTTCAATTATGCCTTACAGATAAAATTTCCGTAGCACATCCGTCGTCATGTTGTCAAACACGGCAACTGTCAGTTAAAAATACGGCTCTTATCAGGTTAAAAAAGGCGTTTCTGCAATATTTTAAACTTGAAGTAAATAATATTTGTTTCAAATCAGATTAACTATACTTTAAATCAACTAATATTCCCCAAATAAAGTTTCAGAAAATTATATTTTATTTCTGGAATATTTTTTTAATAAAGAGAATTACATTGCAATGGAAATACGAGTAAAAAAGACAATAGTGTCCATAATTTTTTTTCTAATTAAATAATATATTACTTTTATCGAATCTTTATTTTACGATTAAGCAAATTTTCTCTAATTGGGAAGGGATCCTGTTTGAGAAAAAAACATTATTTAAATCGTCCAAGGACTTTTCCCAAAAACTAATATAAACATTATGCTACGAAAATGAATTTCTCGAAATTTCATAAAATTAAATAAGTGGGTGTAGCAGATGAAAAAATAATTGTACCAAGATTTTCTAAAAAAAAAAAAAAAAAAGAAAGAAACCTGATGTATTGAATATGCATAAACCTGGGTTCCCTCACACAGTAATATGATTGGCTGGTGTCAGTCATAAATACAGACTGATGTGGAGGTACAGGACTACGCCTATTGTCTTCGCCTATTGCTTACGCCTATTGCCTACCACCACGACGAGGACCAGTTTATTACGGTTACCTGCTAGATTGTTCTACTCGGTTAAAGTAGTCCAAAACCACTTTGCTACTTCGAATAAATATATCCCTTTTCGGGACATATCAAAAGCTTTCTAAAATAATTTCGCCCATTTGAGAATAAGTCCTGAAAGATTCATTAAAATACAACAATCATTCTTGCAAGAATTTCTAAATCAATGTCTTTTTTTAACAAGACGCTCAAATTTAGCACACAATTTTATGGTCTCCCGTTGACGCAAGAAAAACAAAAGATTTAACCAAAATTTCGAAGGTTCTACAAAGGATTAATAAATATAATTTAATAATCGAAAATACCTTTGGCGTTTCCTTTTAATAACATAAAGATTTTAAAACTTCGGTTATATTTTACAATTCTTCGTCATTTTATAACGAATCTTTGGAGGTAGCTACATATATATATATATATATATATATATATATATATATATATATATATATATATATATATATATATATATACACACACACACATATATATATATATAGGGAAGGGGTTATAGTAGTTCCAACGAGAGAAAATTGTGTATATTAAAAAGAAGAGAAAAACCGCAAACGTTTTTGGTTGTAATGTGGAATTTTAAAAAAATATTAAGCTTTATTTTCCATAAAAAATCCACATTACAATCAAAAACGTTTGCGGTTTCTCACTTCTTTATTATATATATATATATATATATATATATATATACCGAGTGTAACGGCAAAGTTGTCTAAATAATGTAACAGCATAATTGTCCATCCAATTTCTTAAAAACACACACACGCATACAGACATAGCCATAAACACACACACATATTTCGGTTAATATAAGTGTAGTAGTTATCTGTATTGGCATTAACTATTTACTGGAGAGGATTATTTGCTTCAGTTGGAGATTTATATATGTCTTACGTTCGAGCCATTCTGAAAATGAGATGAGGATTTACTCTTTAATTCACCGTTCTCGTGATGGTACTTGGATATATATATATATATATATATATATATATAGGGAAGAGGTTTTATATATATATATATATATATATATATATATATATATATATATATATATATATATATATATATATAGGGAAGAGGTTTTATATATATATATATATATATATATATATATATATAGGGAAGGGGTTATAGTAGTTCCAACGAGAGAAAAGTGTGTATATTAAAAAGAAGAGAAAAACCGCAAACGTTTTTGGTTGTAATCTGGAATTTTTTTTTTTTTTAAATTTTATGCTTTTTTTCCCATATGGAATATAAAGCATAATATTTTTTAAAAAGTCCACATTACGACCAAAAACGTTTGGAGTTTCCCTCTTCTTTTTAATATATATATATGTGTGTGTATGTGTATGTGTGTGTGTGTTTGTGTGTGTGTGTGTATGTGTGTGTGTGTGTGTTTGTGTGTGTGTGTGTGTGTGTGTGAACATAATATTATAATATTTTTATTATAATATTTTACATCGCTACATAAAAATTTCTATGTTTGGGAACTTAAAATTGGCCTCATCAGACGATGTTATGTCACTTATGATGAAAACCAAAAAACAATCCGTTAGCTCATTTGGAGTTAAAAAAAAAAAAAAAAAAAAAAGCGGGGGAGTGGGGACCAAGATTCCAAAATTAAAAAACACATTTGTGGGCATGTCTTGATTAACCAATCAAAAGATGAACGCTATATTAAAAAAATAAAATAAAATAAGTAAGTAAATAAGCACACGACGTAAAGTGTGGTAGAAGGTGAGGAAAGGGGGTTTATTTCGCCTCTTCCTCCTACTTCTTCTCCTCATCATCATCACCAAAATAACAAAATGACAAAACAGCAATAAAAAAAAACCCATCATACTTAGATATATAAAACCAGTCTGTAAAAATAAATATATCAGCTTCATCATTTCCTACAAAAAATTCAAAAATTAACAAACTAGTTAATAAAGTTAATATTTCCAAAACTTCCACCTCGCCATATATAAGACCAATCTTGTGTATATACCCGGCCACTTCGTGAATGTTTCAATATAAATAAAAAAAAAACTAAAAAAAACTCTTACATAGGACATACCATAACCACACGATCACGGAGACTAACCTGCCACCTATAGAAACAGAATGACATCAGACAACATATTAATAAGCAGCATAAGCATCATATATAAGAAAATATTAGGCGGCTACTCACAATACCAAAACTCTTTTTATGTGCCGTGTCCATCAGGACGTAGGCGATCATGGCTCTCCACCTTACTCTATCCCTTGCAGCTCTCAAAAAGTTCCTTCCCTATGCCACCTCCCTCAGACTACATTCTGTCATCCCCTTGCTTAAGGCCGCTAGGTATGTCACGCGTTGTTTTCCTTTGTCTCTCTTTCCTTCTATTCGACCCGTGAGTATCAGATTCTCCAGGCCGTCCTTCCTCATTATGTGTCCCAGGAACTTCAGCTGCCTCTTCCTGATGGTATTTATCAATCCACCCACGGGGATCGAATGTGGCACAAGGCCTTTTTAATGTGGGTATCTCCGAGCCCGTAGGCCCAGCCAAAAATAAATAACCATCCAAACCCGCCGAGGCGGGCCAGTTCCGTCAACCTCCCCCAACGAAACCCTACCCTTCGGCGGAGCTTCGTCCGGGTTCCTCTCTGCAAGCAGAGAGTTCGACAGATGTTAAGCATTAGTCTCCTCCTTGTTTGCATCCTCTCTAAGACTTCTTCGTTGCTCACACGCTCGGTCCATGATATCCTTAGCATCCTTCTGTAGAAGCAAATTTCCGTCGCCTCAAATATCTTCTTCATCTCTGAGGAGACCGCCCAACATTCGCTGCCGTAAAGGAGGACAGATGTCACGTAACAGTTCAGTATTCTTTTCTTTGTTACCAAAGAAATCCTCCTGTATCGCAATACTCTGCCCAGCTTTTGGAATGCGTCCTTGGCCATCCCAATACGTCTACGGATGTCAGTGTCTCATTTATCGTCCTCTGTCAGAACGCTTCCCAGATATTTAAACTTCAGCGTAGGCAAATCAAATGGTAAAAAACAGACTTATTATCCACAAGGAAATACTCATACAACAAAGACAGCCATTTATAAATAAAAATAATTATAACTTATGAGCTTTGCGTCCTCAAATGTATATAAAAAAAAAACACGTCACACCACGCTTACGTCATAAAACTGTTAGCTTACGTCACAATACCCACTAGTTCTATGAAAATAACTTGTTATCTCTACCTACCCTGATAATAACTTTAAAAAAATCGAAAGCTTGGACCATATTTCTTTCGAAATGGACTTCAGACAGTTTCTGGCGGAATTTCCTCTTTGTCGAAGGATTAATGGTAATTTGGAAAAGTCGATCATTCAAAATAATCGACACAAAATGTCTGTTATCTTTAATAATATTTGCCATAAATAACGTTTATTTTTACACATAATAACATTTTATTTTTACATAGAATACACACACGCACACACATACACGCACACATATATATATATATATAAGAGAAAGAACAGTAAAACTCCACAGTTTATAGCATTTACTTTTTTTTAAAAAAAATGCTCAATACAAAGTAGAGCAAAATATTATTATAATATTTTTATTATAATAGATTATAAAAACATTTTGAAATCGCTACACAAAGCTTTCATGTTTTAATACTATGATTGTACTTCCTCAGGCAATCGTAGATAACTTGTGATGAAAAAAATATATCACAAGTTATCTACCAACGTCTGAGGAAGTACAATTATAGTATTGAAGCATGGAAGCTTTTGTGTAGCGATGTAATATGTTTTTATTATAATCTATTATAATAAAAATATTATATATATATAAATATATATATATATATATATATATATATATATAATTCACCATATGTCGATATATATAATCTAGTCTAATTTAATAATATAATCAATTCACCACACACACACACACACACACACACATATATATATATATATATATATATATATATATATATATATATATATATATATATATATAATTATACGTATACGTTTTACCAATTTGTGAGTGGCAGGAATAATTCTGAGGAGGATATAAATCCAGGGAGAGCTCGATGTAGACTACAGAGCATCATAATGATAATAAGAAGACGGAGACTTTAATTATCCATTTCGTTTATATATATATATATATATATATATATATATATATATATATATATATATATATATGAAGAAATATAGTTTTAACGTGTGCTATATTTATGGGATCAAAGGCTCAATATCATAGATAGAGCGTATGCAAATATAAATATAAAAGTGAACACTGAAGTCAACACTCAGAGGCGACAGGCTGTTTCATGCTGGAAGGAATATGCGTCCAGTATGAAACAGCCTCTCGAATCAGAATGTTGACTTCAATGTTCACTTTTATATTTATATATATATATATATATATATATATATATATATATTTATATATTTATATTTATACATTTCGCATATATATATATATATATATATATATATATATATATATATATATATATATATATATATATATATATGCACGTATATAACTTTTATTTAGGTTGTGAATATCGCAAGCCATTTCTTGCGATTCCATTTCTTACGTGACGATCCATATACGTGTCGTTGTGCCTAGGTTAATACTCTCAAAAAATATTTAAATCAACTAAATAAACAAACTAATGTCTGTAGAATAGGGAAACGAGCCAAGGCAATCATCGATAAAGGTGATGGCGTATGGCTGACTACCAATCGATGATGGTCGAAGACGTGGCAGACTTGGAAAAAATGCTGGCACAAAACCGTCATGACAGCGAAAGTCTCTGAAATATAACTGCGTCTTACAAAAGCAGCAAGAAAAAAAAGTCAGAAATGTTAATGAGAAGAACGAAGAGGAGCCCGAGGGGCAAAGTTTCGTCCGGGAGGTAGACAGGCCCTGAACCCGTTTATACGGGTTCGAAGGGAATATTTTTGGCCGAGCCTACGGTCTCGGAAAACCCACGCTAAACCGACTTTGTGCCACATACGACCCACGTGGTGGCGGGCGTTAGATATAATGGAATATCATTCTTCGTATATGGCAGCGAAACCTGGACAATATCTTCACAGACAAAGAAGGGACTTAAAGAAACAGAAATGTAGCTCAACAGACGGATGCTGAGAATACCATGGACCGAGCATATGAGCAACGTCGAAGATTTAAAGAAAATGAACATCAGGAAGAGATAGTTGAAATTTTTAGGCCATATAATGAAGAAAGTGGGCTTGTAAAATTTGACAGTCACGGGGCAGATTGAAGGCTAGAGTGACAGAGGAAAACAACGCATAACCCACTTAGTGAATTTGAGTAAATGGATGGCGGAATAATGTTTAGAGAAATATCAAAAAGACAGAATTTATTAAGAGCTACAAAGAGTCAGGAAATAGTGGAGAGACATGATCACCACCGTCCAGAAGAAACACGGAACATAGAAGAAGAAGGTCTATTATAAATAATTTTCTATTTTCTTATGGCATCTCGGTGTGATGTAATATTTAACGAACTAGGCCGGTTGATTAAAGGGACATGACAAGAAGAAGAAGAAGAAGAAGAAGAAGAAGAAGAAGAAGAAGAAGTTTTGACTGCATGAAAACATGGATCTGACATATCAAAGACGTTACTTGGTTTCAGTGAGAAAAAGAAAGAAAGAAAGAAGTGTTTAACGTCTGGTTCAATGAAATGGAAAAAGTTCTCAATTTCAAATCTTTTCATTTGTACACCGTTATAAATAAATCTATATAAATAAAGTGCAGTGTATGTATGTCCGTCCGTCCGTCCGTTTTTCGATTTCGGCAAAACATAAAACAACCTGAAGTAACAGATAGTAACACGATTAAAAATTAATTTGAATAACTCATTTAAAGTTAAATTTAAATATCGAACAGAGTGAAAGGTTAAAAAATACAATTCATTATTAAAGGTATAACTTTAATTTCGCTTTTCGTCGCAATTGCAGTTGATACCGTCTAACTAAACTAATTAAAACTTAAGAACGTTGCTCATGTTTTTTTTCCTCTTTATCTATCACGTGTACTGTAACGTATTCGAAATATTACATAATTCGGCTTCCATATCTTTTAAGAATGACTCTCGCCTCTGTAAGTTCTATGCTAATAGTTTCTTCTCTCGTACTTCTCGCCCGTGGAACTCTACTCCGGCTTTGACCCACTTTGATGTTCAAAAAAACTAAATGCAGTGTCAATCGTCACATTCTGTCACCTTAATTCCTGTTCTTTTCTTGTCCTCTTTCCCTAATAATTTTATTTCTCAGATTCTTCCGCCCTCCGTAACCTCTTACTTTGGTTGAAGTGATCAAAAAAAAGAAATATGGTCATGAATGCTTGACAATTTCCAAGAGATGTGCTTCTACAAAAAGTGTGGGGGATGCTAAGAATACCAAGGACTGAACATGTAAGTAACGAGGAAGTTTTCAGGAAAGTGAAAACAAAAAGGAGATGATGTACGTAGAATTTGAAATTTCTAGGACCCCTAATGAGAAAAGAAGGCTTGGAAAATTTGACACTAACAGGGTTAAGCGGTATAAGAGGAAACAACCGATGGACCCCTCCCTAACGAGATTGGATGGCAGAAGAGGAAGGGAAAGGGATAGTAAAGAGTCAAATATTGCTAAGGACTAAAAAAGGATAGGATGTTGTGGCGAGCTATGAACGCTTACGTCCTTAAAGGAAACGGCAGAAACAAGAAGAAGATCCTGGAAAATGTACCAACACTGGTTGGTTAATATCAATTTTATTGTGAAAACATTGACTTGCATTAAAAAAAAAAATTATCTCTCTCTCTCTCTTTCTCTTTCTGTGGGTGGGTGGTTGGGTGAGGGTGAGGGTGTCAGTGTGGGTGATTTTTCATAATAAAATCTCTCTCTCCCGCTCTCTCTCTCTCTCTCTTTCTCTCTCTCTCTCTCTCTCTCTCTGTTAAGGGTGTGGGTAGTTGTTCATAATAAAGGTGTTAAGGGTGTGAGTGGGTGTTCATAATAACATTAGATATATATATATATATATATATATATATATATATATATATATATATATATATCTTTCTCTTTCTGTGGGTGAGGTTGAGGGTTAGGTGAGGGTGTCGGTTTCGATGGGTGTTCATAATAAAATCTCTTTCTTTTTCTCTCTCTCTCTCTCTCTCTCTTAAGGGTGTGGGTGGTTGTTTATAATAAAGGTGTTAAGAGTGTGAGTGGGTGTTCATAATAACATTTTCCCTCTCTCTCTCTCTCTCTCTCTCTCTCTCTCTCTCTCTCTCTCTCTCTATATATATATATATATATATATATATATATATATATATATATATATATATATATCTTGCTGTGTCTCTGTGATGGATGGGTATTTGGGTAAGGGTGTAGGTATGTGCTCATAATAAAATCTCTTTCTCTTCTTGTGTTGAGGGTGTATGTGAGTGTTTATAATAACATCTCTCTCTCTCTCTCTCTTTTTCTTTGTGTGTGTGTTGAGGGTGTGGGTGTATGTTAATATCTACTTATCTGATCTCAATTTCGTGCAAGACAAACGCGGAGAAATTTTTTTTTTCTCGAAAGACTGCCCAGACTTCTTTCTCAACCTGTTCCGATCTATCTTTGTCACTTTCCGTATTCCAAGCCAAATCTCTTCCCGGCAAAATTCAATACCGTCAAAGAACACCATTCCAAACTCTCCCCAGCCTCCCCATCGCCGACAGACGCAGGGATCAAAATCCCTTTGTTATCAAAGGGATTGGCACGGTGACCTTTGACACCTGCCCGTCACTTTCCTCTTCATTGACCATTTCCTCGTTTGCATACGTAGATTTTTATTTATCTAGCTGGGTGTGTCAATAGTGTGACGGTCGTCGGGAAGGAATGAAAACCGACGAGCCGAGTTCAAATTCCGGGCTAGCCTGTTACAGACACTGACTCACAAATAGCGTATGGGTTAAAATATAGGTTCCCTAGACTTGGGTGTTAACTAATCTAAAAGATGTACGCTG
This sequence comes from Acanthosepion lycidas, assembly GCA_963932145.1. Lineage (NCBI taxonomy): Eukaryota > Metazoa > Mollusca > Cephalopoda > Sepiida > Sepiidae > Acanthosepion > Acanthosepion lycidas. Next base: position 23,225,788 of record OZ010599.1, read on the forward strand.
AATTCAAAACCATAGAGAAAGTAGCAGAAAACCACTCCACCATCTTTCCTGAAAGGGGCATGGCAATTGACAGATAATAAAGAAAAGGAGTCTGTGGAGAGACATGAACATCCACGTCCTGAATGGACAATCTGCTTTTAAGAACTTATTTATTTTACCTTTTTTATTTCTTTCTTTCTTTCTTTCTATTATTCGTTGTTGACATTTTTCTTTTCTTTCCCTCCTTCTACTTCTGATGCCCTGCCCTCCTATTTTTATCCATTTTTTTTATTTTCTCTATTATTTGCTCTTATTCTCCTCCTCCTCACCATTACTGCTCTTTTGCTTCCTTTCTTCCTCTCTCTGATTTCTTTTACTTCATCTTCATTTCGCTCTTTTCCTTCTATTCTTCATTTGGTTCCTCTTCTTCTTCTCGTTCTTTCTTATTTCATTCTATGTTTGTATTTCAGTCTGTTCGTATCTATCTATCTATCTCTATTTTAGCGTGTTTATATCTATCTATCTCTGTCGGTTTATATCTGTCTATATCTATCTCTGTCCGTCCATATCTATCTATTTATCTATCTATGTCCGTTCATATCTATATATCTATCTAGCTATATCTATATCTATCTCTCACTCTCTCTCTCACTCTCTCTCTCTCTCTCTCTCTCTCTCTCTATATATATATATATATATATATATATATATATATATATATGTCCGTTCATATCTCTCTCTCTCTCTCTCTCTCTTCTCTCTGTATCTATCTATCTATCTATGTATCTATATTTCGCAAATATTGTATGTTTCAATCAATCTCCTTCTCCGTATATATGATATTCTCTTTATTTGGTGTGTATAATGTCTCTGTCTCCCCATCTCTCTTTCTCTCTCTATCTCTCTGTCTGTCTGTCTGTTTGTCTCTCTGCCTGTCTCTCTCTCTCTCTATATATATATATATATATATATATATATATATATATATATGTGTGTATGTGTGTGTGTGTGT
>OZ010599.1:23229278-23266778 GCA_963932145.1 Acanthosepion lycidas
TTAAACAGTATACTTATTTATTTTCGTCTACCGGCCTGAATGTTCGAGAAATCTGATTAAAGAAAATTTGCACTCTCCGGCAGGACAGCGAATAATAGGTGTCGAGAAGGTTAGATAGTCTTTCTGCCCAACGCTTTCTTTCTCATTGAAATCAAACAGCGTCCCTGATATCTCTTCAATTGAACTTGTCTGCTGTGAGAATTTAATCTCGGGACAAAAGCAAAAAATAAAAATAACCTACAATATGTACATTACTTGGTGGAAATCAAATTACCAACCAGAGTGATCAAAAGTAGTCTCAGAGGCTTTCAGTGATAAAATATGTCGCACGAATATACAACTCGTAATGGTCGCCCAGTAAGAATTGATAGAAATGTACTGATGTTTTTAAAAGCTACAAGAGGCAGGAAATTGTGGGATCGCTAACGTCCAGCAGGACATAGGACAGGGACATAAAAGAACATTGATAAGTTCATTCAGTTTGGGAACCAACGAAAGTAGCTCGTTGGAGCAGTTACCGTGAAAGTATTTGTAAAAAAGACAGAGAGAAGCGACGGCACGCCTGTGAGAGACCGACTGTAAACGCGATGCCAGATCAGGACCAATCACACTGCATATCCGTCTCAGGATTTTGTCGCGGACCTTAAGACGAACAGTGGGGGCTCCAGGCCATATATGGCAGCAGTATTCCAGGCAAAGTCGAATGGTTGATCTATAGATTTGAAAAATGGACTCGGGCGAGAAGAACTTTCTGGCGCGACACAGAGAGCCAACTTTCCTCCCAATGCGCCTTTGGATAGACCAATAGGTTTTAAATTAAGCCATAGATATATCTGTGAATGGACAAAACTTCTTGGGAAAGATAGTGGGGTAGTTTCACGCGACATTTTCTACAGCGTTGAATTTAGAGTTTTCTTTCTTCTAAACTGGCAGTCTGATTGGCCATGTCGTTACGGGTGTAGCCGTACTCCCCACGCTTGGCCAATTGTGGGTTGGCGAGGCTATTTAATTCATAGTAGTGGGGGGGTGAATGGTCGTTGACTCTGAGGAGTTCATCAGCAAAGAGATTTCGTATTTTGTGCTGTTGGTGTTCCACTTACCCTCCTCACCAGACCAGGGTCTAGTGGTGGCGGGGGGGTGTTTAGTCACCGATCACTGGACCAATCAGGTTTTGAATTCAGAACTGTCCTTCACCTAGACTGGTCACCACCCAAGGCTATAGGGTGTCTTTTTATTTTCGCATAACTGGGTATGAAAAGAGATGAATTCTTACCTTTAAAAAGCTATTTGGACATAAGTATTAGGTTGGTGCAAAAATAATGTCGTAATAATGTCGTTTTTTGACGTATTTTTAACGTCAAAAAATGACATTATTACGTCATTGTTTTTGCACCAACCTAATATATTTTCTTATCTTTCTTTCATTTTTGGAAATTCATTTTCTTTTGCTTTTAATATTGATTTGTCTGTATTTTATTTGTTTTCTTACTTTTTGGGGGGGGTGGGGTTGTCTTACCAAACCATAAATAAAATATAATAAAATAAAATAATATAAATAAAAATAAAATATCTTCAAAAAACATAAATTCATCATTATGTCCTGTGGTAAGTAGTCAGTACCTCAGCTGCCGACAAATCAAGTGGTTATTTACTTTACATCATGTAAGGTAGGCTTAAAAATGTTATCACTTACTATTCAGTGGTAATTGATCTAGCGAGACAAGCTTGTTAACCATTACACCACACCGAGGTGCCCAAATGATTTTCTAAGCGAATCTTAGATTTAGCACAAGGCAGAAAGTATGGGGCACTCATGAGGTTTCAGTCGTAATTGATCAAGCTAGCCAAGCTTGTTAACCATTACACCACACTGAGGTGCCCAAATGATTTTCGAAGCGAATCTTAGATATGGCACAAGGCAGAAAGTATGGGGCACTCAGTGAGGTTTCAGTCGTAACTGATCTAGCGAGTCAAGCTTGTTAACCATCACACCACACCGAGGTGCCCAAATGATTTTCTAAGCGAATCTTAGATTTGGCACAAGGCAGAAAGTATGGGGCACTCAGTGAGGTTTCAGTCGTAATTGATCTAGCGGAACAAGCTTCTTAACCATTACACCACACCGAGGTGCCCAAATGATTTTCTAAGCGAATCCTAGATATGGCACAAGGCAGAAAGTATGGGGCACTCAGTGAGGTTTCAGTCGTAATTGATCTAGCGAGACAAGCTTGTTAAACATTACACCACACTGAGGTGCCCAAATGATTTTCTAAGCGTATCTTAGATTTGGCACAAGGCAGAAAGTATGGGGCACTCAGTGACGTTTCAGTCGTAATTGATCTAGCGAGTCAAGCTTGTTAACCATGAACCACGTATAAGTTCCCCAATACAAGGCCGTATCTTCTTTTCTGTGCCGTGGCCCTTCAGGAGGTAAACGATCATGACTCTACACAATTCCCTGGCCTTCTTGACTCTTAAGAAATTTTGTCTCACGTTATGCGTTATTTTCCTCTGTTCCCTTTAAGTTGTCAGATTTTCCCATCCCTCTTTTCTCATTATGAGTTCTATAAATGTATGCTGTCTTTTCTTGATGTTAAATATAAATTTCCTTTTTGCTTCGCCGTTTCTCACATGTTTGGTCCATGGTATCCTCTGTATCAGCAAGAATAACACGAGAGAAAAAATGGTACTCGTCTACTCCGTTCTACCCTTTGTCCTGTACCAATCGATTACTTTTTCTCGATCGATTCAAAACACTTTAAATGGAAGAAAACTTTCTCTAATGGAAACCAGATTCAAAAGTTCGTCGAAGACTTTTTCACATCAATCCCTGTGGAATTTTGCACAGCATCTAACGAAGAATTGCCTGATAAGCGACAACGAATCATTTGCTTTTTTAAAAAAAATTTAGTAAAGAAAACGGAAATTATTTATGGCTCAAACTGATTGATGAGCAAGGCAAAACGTAATTTTAAAAAGTTGAAGATTGGTTGGCTATTTTTTAACGGCATATCAACATCTCTATGAGTCATTTAATACCGAAATCTAAATATTTTGTACGCTATTTTATGCATTTAACAACAGATAATCTGTACATAATTTTATACTTTCAAGGTGTTGTAACGTAGCTACGGACGATAATGGGTATGTCCCCATTCACATAAGTACATTAGTAAATACTGTATGTTGGTCTACAGTTGAAGATTCGTCTCCGGCTGTGCTGATCAAACTCTTTGCTTCCGGGCGGAAAGAATCCTCAGACAAGGCTATGTCGAAGGGCAGAGTCTCGTCTCAGGAAAAAGCTACCCGACCCCGTTTTATACGGGGACTATGGGGAATTTGGGGCTGAGCCTACGGGCTCGGATGCCCTACATTAAATTCGACCTTTTGCCATATCGGACCACGTGGGGTGGTTGGTAGTTATACTAAAGTTGGAGATTCGTCTCCGGCTGTGCTGATCAAACTGCGGCAGACAGGATCCCCAGACGAGGCTATGTCGAATAGAGCAAAGTCTCGTCTCGGGAAACAGCTACCCGACCCCGTTTTATACGGGGTCTATTGGGAATTTTTGACTGAGCCTACAGGCTCGGATAACCCACATTAAATTCGACCTTCTACCACATATGACCGCGCGGGGCGGTTTGTAGATATTCTGCAGTTGGAGATTCATTGTGGAATTCATTTGACTCACTTCTAGCAGTTGACTACTTCTTCTACGCGCCGCTGGCGAATCTTATATGTGTTTTTCTTGTCTTAAGTATTATCGTTGATTACCAACCTTCGTTTGATTATTATATTCAGTAACCTTCCCTAGGTTACAACACAAGGTAAACGTTTTCTATATATATAAATATAATATAATATAAATAAGATATAATAAAATAAAATAATATAAACGATATTATCTTCAAATTACATATGATTATCATTATGTCCTGAGGTAAGTAGTCAAAATATCTGCTGCCTTCAAATCGGTTATTTACTTTAGGTCATGGAAGGCAGGCACCTTTTAAGATTATATGTATACAACGAGGTATTGGACGTTATTGCCTGTCTTTTTGCCTGATTTTATATATCAGTGTCCTATATTCTGTGTCTGTCTTTCATTGTGTCAATCAGATTTTTACTTAGATTGTAAGTTGTTGTTCAGCTCCCAGGGAGCATACATAAAATAATATTCTCAAATCGATGGTCGCCAACAAATATTACGATGACTTGAGGTCATTAACACAGTAAAGAAAAAAAATACCAAGGAAGTTTGTAAAATTTGGTCAGGGAAATCCTGAAAAAGTCAGAAAGTTACATTTGCCTAGATCATTGCTCACCCTGTACTGTGTCCCCCACCCCGAAATAAAGTGGGTAAAAATAGTAGATAGGTTCACTTATCGGCCGATTGACACACTTCCCCAATCTTCTGTAGAAGAGTAGAGGTTTATCCCTTATTTTCTATTTAGAATAGGGTTTCCAGTCCTTTCTATACTTCTAACGTCTCCGCCTAAACTCTGAAATTTATACTAGTTATTTATTTATTTATTTCTTCAAGAGCAGTAGATAACTTCCCTTATCAACCGGTTCACACTCCACCCCGAGTTTTTGAGCAGGTTTATGATTTGTTTCCTCTATAGGATTGCTTCCGGATCCCACCAACGTCTTTTCCTTTTCGTTCACTTCCAGTAGTCCATTGTGTTTTAGTGGCATTATCGCTTTGCTTGATGAATTGATTAAAATGAAGAAAAAAAAAGAAACCTGAAGTAAATTGTCTGTCATTGATTTAGTTTGTTGCTGCAGCGTCGGGGTACCGACTAAGGAATTGCCGTTAAGTCGATAGAATCCAGAGACGACATGCAATCAAACAGCTGACAAAGTCAAAGTTAGAGAAGTCCCGCTTGTAAATTTCTGATCTCGTTTTCCGATAGAACAAACCAAAGCAGATATGCACATTTTTGAAAATGGAGGCTGGGCTATGCTAAACTGTTCCGGTGAATAATTTTGTTCGAATTTTGTGTTTTGTGAATTGTTTTTTTCACTTCTGTAAAACGCGCAACGTTTTATTTATTTTCGTACAAATTGTAGTTTGATCTGCGTTACTCAGTGGCTCTTTTTGAGTAAGTTCACGTCTACTTATCATCTATCAGTTGCGTCTCTGTCTTTGGACAGAGTGCGCTCAGGGGCTTCTCTGTCAAAGACAGAGGGGCAACTGGGAAAATAATACTGAATAGGTGCTCACCTCTGGGGAACAGCTGACCGAGACTGCACCCTCCCATTGCACCAGAGGGAGGGATCAGTGCTCGCACCGAGGGTAGCGCAACGGACGGTTGCGGCGGCTGAGGGGAATTTTTGTTCCTGTCCCGGGTGTACGCGCTCGGGTCACCACCTAAAAATAGACTTTTTGTCACATCTCGTCCTAGTGGGACGGGAGACAGAGTAAATACCGCGTTACTCGGTGGGATATTACCACAAAATGTCAGAGCGATGATTGGAAATAAATCAAAACAAATACCTAATGGCTGTTGAGGATATAGAATTCGCCATTTCCTTACTCGATGTTTAATGCGCAAGAAAACAAAATAGTAACAAACTAATTTCTTCAGCGCGAACGTTGACCCCATCGCTCGAGGTAAATTAATAAAACTCTAAGGCATCTGAAAATGGAATATTCGCATTTTAAATTACATGTTTGGTACTCTTAAAAGAATAAGGAAATTTATGTAGGGGGATAGATTTTGGAGATGAGCAGGCATTAAACCTTCCTCGAGCCAGGATATTTGTTAGAGTCAATGGGCGTTCTAATCATGATATACCGTAATAATGTATAATACGCCTTTATCCATAACACGCACACCTAAAATTGTGCTGAAAGTGTGGGAAAATGCTTCTCCTCGTGCATAATACGCACCTCTTGTTTGGTAATCAAACCCTATAAATTGTACCTCTTCAATTTCATTACGGCCAGCGTTTCCTGTTCTTATTTTTTTTAAATGGTTTTAAACATAGAATAATATTATTTAAATTTAATTTTATGATAATTCGTTTACGGTATTTTTTTAAAGATTTTTTGTAGCTGTGCATAATACGTACCCCTGATTTTGTTTATTTTATTTTAGAAAAAATGCGTATTATACATGGGGAATTACGGTAAAGACACTTATAAGTCGACTGCTGACATTTTACAGGCCTTTTTTTGTGCACAATGACACCCATATACACATATGTACTCGAATACAAAGAGATACTCGCCAACTTGGAAAAAACGCTGCAATTCAGAAAAGAAGACTACAGTTGCCGATAACAATGCATATAAAGTAAAATAGCAAAATGTCTAACAATAATATTTTTTAAAAAGCAATAATAAAATGAAAATTATCGAAACAAAGCTTGTTATCTTAAACTGCTTTCGTGCACTAAAATCTTTGTGCCGACATTCTACAGCGTTTCAATATTTCATCAAGTGGAAAAAAGACAGAATGACCTTTTTTTAGTGTGTTTTTTGTGTCTTGCGTTTTTTGTTTCGTCTGATTTGCTTTTTGTTTTTTCATTCTTGTGCTCTATAGGCAAAAAAAAATTTTGAAATTTTTGAAAGAGAGAGAGAGGGAATGATGTCGACGAGAGTGCTTGAAGAATGAAGTGTGCACAAGACGTATCTATATCTGTGTATCTATATGCACGTGTATCTATTTATGTATCTGTGTATCTCTGGCATATATATATATATATATATATATATATATATATATATATATATATATATATATATATATGCACCTCGAGGTGGTGTCAATTTCGACTGAATAGTGAGTTCGATCCTTACTGGGTGCCCCTTAATTTTCGCCTTGTGCCACATCCTAGCTACGCTTGGAAAATCACTATATATATATATATATATATATATATATATATATAGAGAGAGAGAGAGAGAGAGAGAGAAAGAGAGAGAGAAATAATATTAGTGGTCGATATATATATATATATTTCCAAGTGGTTAAAACCCAGGTAGAGCGCTATGTACAAGAACAAGAATATAATATAAAAGGCCCAAACACTAATATTTCGTGGTTATAATTTACTACATTGGAATCGTAATCACGATCCAATTCATCAGACCTACAAATTCAAAAAGAAATCGGAAAATATATCTCCGGGCTTAAAAAAATCACAATTTCAGTGAAAGTGTATGTGTGGGAGTGAGAAACAAGGGTGAGAGGGAAATGTATGAAAGCTCTAGAGAGATGTTTAACAGGAAAGGTAGAACAGGAAAGGGCTTAGGGTGAGGGTGTAGCGACTGCTATGTTTTTCCACGCCCTCATTTTATTCGTCTGCTATTGGCTAATAAATCGATACTGCCTTTCTATAGGACAATTTAGTCATTGCAGTCGTTGCTTTGAATTTTTCGGTTTTGAACTTGCTTACTTGTTTCGTTAGTACAAATTTAGCGATTGGTCAATTTTTAACCAATCACATATTTTAGTGCAAAATCAACTTTTCCCGCGGTTTGTGTAGCCTTAAAAGAAGCGATTTTTTCACAAGCCGCCGGTAGAGTCCAGCAAATTTAACCTGTCAACACAAACCTATGACTTTACTCACAACATTTCAAACGCACACACATACACAGAATTTTGTAATACATATATACATATCTCTCTGTGACTCAGCCAAGTTCAATCAACCAGGACTCTGTTGATTTCTCTAACACAACACACTTTCTGATCAACTGTATTCTTGTGTTAGCTATTCTAACAGCAGATTTGTTCTAACATTGATTCCTGAACATTTCTCTCTCAAGAGAACTTTCTTTCGAACAATCAATTACAAATCAAAATACAGTAAAAGAAAAATAAGAAATATATATATAGATAATAATATTAAATATTTATATATGTAAAAATAAGAAAAATAAAAATAAGATATATAATAAATATTTATAAATATAGATATAAAAATAAATAAAATATATAATAGATAATTATAAAATTAATATAAAATTAAGAATAAATTTATGAATATAAAAACAGAAGCAATAAAATTAGAAACATAACGGTATATTTATGGAGAAGTAACATATAAAATAAAGAAATAATATTGAAAATATATGTGGGGGCGGTGGTAAAAAAAAAGGGGGGCGGGAAAAGGAGGGTAATTCTGTGAATTGTTAAATTAATTATGCTAACCAAAATTGAAATTTTTTCTATGAATGAATGTGGTTATAATTTGACTTCATTTGTTCAGCAGGTTTGAGGTTTTCAATAGTTTTAATAATGATAAGTTTTTCCAAGAGGCACAGGTTACATTTATCTCCCTTGCCACTAAAAGGTTTGGCTTTAGCGATGTAATTCCAAGTTACTAATGGAATGTAGTGATCCGTCTTTATTTCCCAGAAAAAATTAGAGAGTGATGTGTTCTTGGAATATTGACTATCGGTAAGAGTCATTCTGTGTTGGTAATACTGGGATTTTTATTGGTTTGCAGTGGAACCAAAATAAAATTTAATTATGTTTAATACTAGCTTTATTAACAATGCCTTTAGGCATGCATTTAGAATTCAGTGGGCAGGCCTAGTTTTTTCTGCAGTTACAAGTTTTTTCGATGTTGTTATTGTCATGGTGGTTGTTTAAATGCTTGTTTAACATTATATTGTTATGATACGATATATATTGTTCGAGGCTTTTTGTATAGCTGTAGCTAACTTTATTTTTGTTTTTGTTGAAAAACTTTTTCAGCATTGGGTTATGGTTGAAATGTTTATGGATTAAATTAAGGAAAATACTACCGATGTTGGTTTTGACATTGTGGTTAAATGGTGAGTTAAACCAAATTATGTTGCGTTTTCTATGCTTAAGCCTGTTGTTGTCTGTTTTGTTTTTATCGAAGTATTCTAGTTTAGTTTGGTTTGGTTTGGTTTGTTTTACAGTATATCAACCTCAGTGGGTTATTTAATGCCGACAAGATTTTTATTACTGGTAATATTTTTTTCAAAAAATGTATTGCTGGTAATAATTATTTACAAAAATGTATTGCTGGTAATATTTTTTCCTTCAAGTATGTATTGCTGATATTTTTTCCTCAAAAATGTATTGCTGGTATTGAAATCTATTTTTCCACTTTTATAGTGTTTTGACCCCAGTTTGGAGGTTAACTATTTGCCCATATATGGGATGCTAACAGGTGCTACCACCCCGGTCAGGGTGGATCTGGGAGCACCAACAATTAAGAGGTGGTTCCACGCTCCTCAAAACCTTCCGATCAGAGGCCTTGCTGCTGGATGTAGTTTATGGTCATACCCAGGACAGTATACTAGTTTAACTTTATGTTTGCTTTTTTTCTAAGACTTCTACATATTTGGGTTTGTGTTTCTTAAAAATGACTTTATTGGGAGAGTTAGATGAAAGCCTAAATTGTACTGATTTGTGTAAATTATTTTAAATTCCAGGGTGACGGTTAAAGTCCTTGCTGATGTATCTATGGTTGTACGGTTCTTTAATGTAAGCTTTATATATTCTCTTGGATAGATCAAAAGTGACATCCAGAAAGTTGATCACCTTGGCATTGGTGTTAGAAGTAATACTTAATCAATGGTGCTAGAAGAATTTGGTTAGTTTTTTTCTAAGTGAATATGTTTGTTGTAGGTTGGTCTTACATATAGCTCTGTAATACCACATTGAGCACTGTTTTGTTAAAACCAAAAATTAAATTAAATATTTATTTGAAAATTTATATATGCAGCTATCGCATGCAGCTATGATTGCTTCTATCTATATTTATTTATTTAATTCATGTGTGTGTGTGTGTGTGTGTGTGTGTGTGTGTGTGTGTGTGTGTGTGTGTGTGTGTGTGTGTGTTAGAACGTTCGCTTTCCGACAAGGAAACCCAGGTTCGAATCTCACCATAGTCGATTTGTCAGGAAGGGGACTTGTTGATGTCACCGTTCTGTGGAGGCGATCCCAGCATGCGTCACATTTTGAAAAGTGACTGAAAATCCATGCGACGGGTTAACCCAAGCTATGTGAGTGAAAATGAGTAGACAGAAATATCAGCAAGCCGTCAATGTTTGTTCTAGCACGAAGTCACAGGTCATCGTGGCCGAGGATTTGGAAGCTCTGGCGTCGCACAAACTGGTGATCATGGCAGAATACACGCTCTCTCTCTCTCTCTCTCTCTCTCTCTCTCTCTCTCTCTCTCTCTCTCTCTCTCTCTCTCAGTAAATACAGATAAGATCCGTTCAGCATAGCTTCAGTATAAACCATGGGTGGATTGGCTAGTCGCTCTACCAGACTGGTGTACTCGGAAAATAAGAATAGTCAACCATTATGTATGCAAGCGTCTCTGAGTGTGGCTTTAGGTATGTGAATGTATATGTATGTATTTCTGGTTAATGTGTAAGATAATTCGAAAAACTTTTATTTTAACATGTTTCGCTGATGTGTTGAATTCATCAGAAAAATGGATTTTATTTCAACAAAATTTATTGAGTCATAAGTAATTTCCGTTTTTCTTAACCAACGGCATTGACGAATGTATAATCATAGATAGATAGATAGATAGATAGATAGATAGATAGATAGATAGATAGATAGATAGATAGATAGATAGATATGAATGGGATTGAGATAGATAGATAGATAGATAGATAGATAGATAGATAGATAGATATGAATGTGATTGAGATAGATAGATAGATAGATAGATAGATAGATAGATAGATAGATAGAAAGAAAGAAAGAAAGAAAGAAAGAAAGAAAGAATCAAGTAATTTCCGTTTCATCGTAACTAGTAATCATACGTGGTAGTCAAGAATAAATTTAAAGAACACTAACCTGCCTTACTATTTGCATGACAGTGGCAGCGTACACAGTGGATTAAAGGAAAATGTTGTTTTCCACCATGACAATGGAAGGCGTAGCTTAAATGTGACGCAAGATCGAACGTTTTAGGACAAGCAGTGATAATCGAACTTACTATTCAGTTGTAATTGATCTAGCGAGGGCAAGCTTACCATTACACCACGTAGAAGTACCCTAACGCAAGGCCGCAGTTTCTCCTATGTGCCGGGTCCTTTCCACAATTCCCTGGCCATTTTAGCTCTTCAGAAATTTTGTTTTTTTGTTATCTCTCCGAAATTTTGTTCCTCCGTCCATTTACTCAAGTAGGTTATACGTTGTGTCCCTCTTAAGTTATCAGATTTTCCCATCCCTCTTTTCTCATTATGTGTTCTATAAATTTATGCTGTCTTTTCCTGATGTTAAGTATAAGTTTCCTTTTTGCTTCGTCATGGCTCACATGATTGGTCCATGGTATCCTCAGTATCAGCAAGGATAACACGAGAGAAAAAAAAATGGTACTCGTCTACTCTGTTCTAACCTGCCCGCCATATTTATTTTGGTTTGTATCAATCAATTCCCTTTTTTCGATCGATTCAAAACGCTTTAAATGGAAGAAAACTTTCTCTAATGGAAACCAGATTCAAAAGTTCGTCGAAGACTTTTCCACGTCAGTCCCTGTGGAATTTTGCACAAAATGTATCGAAGAATTGCCTGATAAGCGACAACGAATCAATAAAAATAATGGAATTGTTGTTGTACATAGCTATTTTTTTAAAGAATTAATTTGATAAACAAAAACGGAAATTATTTATGACTCAACCTGATTGAGGAGCGAGACAAAACGCGATTTGAAAAAATTGAAAACGGTAGGCTAATTTTTTTAGCGGCATATCGACATCTCTACGAGTCATTTAATACCGATATCTAAATATTTTGTACCCAATTTTATGCCTTCAACTATAGATATTTTGTAAATAATTTTATACTTTCAGGGCAAATGTATGTTTTGTATATATATAGAGAGAGAGAATTTGTACATGGTAAAATGCATTGTTGGTAACGCTTTAAAAATATATCGATGGTAATTTCACAACAATGTATTGCTGGTAATTTTTTATAAAAATGTATTGCGTGTAAATTTTTAGTGTTATATTGATTGTAATTTGGTTGTAACACTGTATTGTTGCTAATTTTACTATAAAAATGTACTGTTGATTTTTTTGTGTGGGGGGGATTCACTATTTTCCCACAGCTGGAGCCCTAAAAGGTGCTACAACCCCGGATCAGGGTGGACCTGGGAACAACAGCACTCCTCAACGCCACCAATCTACCGATCAGAGGCATTGCTGCCGGATGGAGTTTATCGTCATACCCAGAACGAGTTTGAGAAAGCAGTTTCAATCAAAGTTCTAAAGCAAACACTTAATCGTTGTCTATCCTCCCTGTCCTTAGAATTCTCACTTCCTACCTCCTAGACTTATATTCATAACAAAACGCGTCATTCAATAACGCTCTACCGTGAGTGACTCTCGAGCCTTGTAATGGGTGAAATCTAATAAATAATAGATTTCTGAAAACAGATTTTCTTCGAGGCTCAAACAATTTCAGACAAAAGTTCGTTTAAGTCTAAACTATTTCAATATGACATTGTCTTAATTTTAACTTCCCCAGTAATGTTTACTTCTGTTTTAGTTTTAGTTATCTTATCAGCGTAATTTCAACCTGGCCACGTTCTAGAATTTTACCATTTATTTAGTCTTGAAGATAGTTTTGCGTCTCTAATATCCTAACACCAGCAAGATGGCTATCAATGACATGTCGAAATAAACGAAGTACGTAAAGGATTCGCTCTCCTACATGCTCTATCATACAAAAGCCAAATCTGACCAAAAATGGATTATTGCTGCCATATATCTAGGCTAAATCTAGCCAATCCTATCTTGGCAGAAGAGGTCGAAAGAGATTTACACAAGCGAGAAGTGCGAAAGAAAAAAAAGCTATTAGCATAGAACTTACAATTACATCTCGCCAATTCATCTGTGAAGTGATGAGAACTGATTTTCACGAATGGTTTTGAGCATTCGTTAAAATCATCTCTCTCTCCCTCTTCTCTCTCCCTCTTTGTCTCTCTCTCTATATATATCTATCTATCTTTCTATATCTATCTCATTCTTTTTTTCATTCACTCTCTTTTTCTTTCTTTCTCTTTTATTCTCTTTCACTCTCATTCTTTCTTTCATTCTCTCCCCCCTCTCTCTCTCACATTCTTTCTTTCATTCTCTCTCTCATTATTTCATTCTCTTTCCCACACTTTCTGTCTTTCATTCTCTCTCTTTCTTTCTCTCATTCTCTCCCTCTTGCTTTCTCTCATTCTCTCTCTTCCTTTCTCTCGTTCTTTCTTTCTTTTTTCTTTCTTTCTTTCTTTCTTTCTTTCTTTCATTCATTCTCTCTTAATCTCTTTCTCTCTCTCTCATTCTTTCTTTCATTCTTTCTCTCATTCCTTCATTGTCTCCCTCTCCTTATTTCATTCTCTCTCTTTCTTTCACTCATTCTCTCTCTTTCTTTCACTCATTATTTCTTTCTTTCTTTCTCATCCTCACTTCCCTTCCCTCATTATTTCTTTCTTTCTCTCATTCTTTCTTTTTTTCTCTCTCTTTCCTTCATTCATTCCCTTCTCACCCCCCCTCACTCACCCTCTCTCTCTCTCTCTCTCTCTCTCTCACTCTCTCTCTCTCTCTCTCTCAGTCTATCAGCATTACCCCTGTGGTTACAACTGTATTTTATATTGTCGCGAAGATACTTTGACCTTTTTCTTGGGGGTCTGCTTTATATCACCAGATCGCAAATACATGATTACTCTCAACCTCGCTCCTCGGGGAAACCCACTCCCGAACACCCGACTAAAAAGAAATAATAATAATAATAATAATAATAATAATAATAATCGGTTTGGGTTGTCAATCCGAGAACTTTACAAAGAAAGACATTGGGGGTATGTCAAAGGGGCAGTTTCCGTGTTTAGAGATTCAAATTCAACGTTTCAAAAAAAAAAACCTTCGACATTTTACTGATAGGCATCTTGCTGGTGGTTAGAAATTAGAGAAGTAAAACAATCATTAAAGACTAAATAAACGGTAAAATTCCATAAACGTGACCCCGTTGGAAATACGCTGACACATAATAAAAAAGAAACTGGACGTTTAAGTATCGCCGAGGGAAAAGAAAACTAGAGAAAATGTCTGATTAAAATAGTTTAGCTTTAAAAGAAATTTTGTTTCGCATTGTTTCACTCTCGAAGAAAATCCTATCTCAGATATTGTTACACTACAAGCCAAAAGTTTGGGGCCACCCTTCATTTCTTAAAAAAAACACATTAAATGCGATATTTTTTATATATTTTTTTTAAAGTATGAGATAAAATATCAGTAACTACAGTGTATTTGCTTTTATTTTGACAAAAAAAAAATAAGCACTTAAGTTTAAAAAAAAATTATATTTTATTTTCATCAATAAAACCACCCCAAAGATGAATCCAAATATTAACTCTTTGGTAGTGAGAGGAGCCTGAGGAAATTTTTAAAATTAAAGCAAATATACTGTAGTTTTATCTTTTACTTAAAAAAAAAAAAAAAAAAAAAAAATCAGGTGTTTGTATTTTCTTTTTTTATTATTAAGAAATGCTGGGTTTCCTCAAACTTTTTGCTTATTGTAGCTTCTGTTAGTTTGATTTTGTTTCTAAATATTGTACTTATCCAAATCTTGATAAGCTCACAAGAAAGTAGAATTTATGATTTTTATGACCGTTTTTTTTTTTTTTTTTTTTGATTCTGTTCAATGTTGCCTTTAATTTTTTAATATAAATTGCTTCTAGTATATGTAATCTGAGTTTGTTGTTTTCATAATGTAGGAGAGTTGTTATCAATAATTTTTGATATTTTAAATGTGAACAAGAATGTTGTTGTCTTGCAATGGATGCTCAGCACATTGTCAATTGTTTTGCATTTAAAAGCATAGTGTTTTTTTTTGTCTTTTTCGCTAACTAGAATCAATAAATTTAAGTTGATCCCTATATTTTTACATTGTAAAATACTTTATATTTAAGTCAGTATTATACTTAGATCAGCAATATAAAGTCCTCTTTGTACTTCCTTGTCATAGGGTCTGACAATAATATTTCTTACAATTTTTACATACATATATATATATATATATATATATATATATATATATATATATATATATATATATATATATATATATATATATATATTCAGATAGAGTATATTTATAAACCATCCTGGGTATGACGATAAACTAACATCCGCGTCCTGGGTAAGACGATAAACTACGTCCAATAGCAAGGCCTCTGATCAGGAGGTTTTGAGAAGCCTGGAACCATCTCTTAATTGCTGGTGTTCCCAGGTTCACCCTGACCCGGGGTGGTAGTACCTGTTAAGGTCCCAGCTCTGGGAAAATAGTTAACCCCAAAACTGAAGTAAAAAGCATTATAAAAGTGTAAAAATCGGTTTTGGTACCAGAAATACTTTGTAAAAAATTATTACCAGAAATAAATTTTTGAAGAAAAAAACTATTACCAGCAATACGTTTTTGAAAAAAAAAAAAATAACCAGCAATACATTTTTTAAAATAATATTACCAGCGATACATTTTTTGAAAAAATAACATTACCAGCTGTCCGTTTTTGAAAAAATATTACCAGCTGTACGTTTTTGAAAAAATATTATTACCAAGTGTACGTTTTTGAAAAAATAATATTACCAGCTGTACGTTTTTGAAAAAATATTATTACCAAGTGTACGTTTTTGAAAAAATAATATTACCATCTATGCATTTTTGAGGAAAAAAATATTAACAGAAATAGATTTTTGACAAAACAAAAATATTACCAAGAAAAAACAGTTGTCGGCATTAAATGACCCATTCAGGTTGATATGCCGTAAAACAAAACAAAAAAAAAACATTTGTAAAAGGACAATGATTAAAGACAAAAGGAAAACTTAGCCAATGTGTTTCATCTTCTGAGAGACTTT
The DNA here is from genome assembly GCA_963932145.1 of Acanthosepion lycidas. Taxonomy (NCBI): domain Eukaryota; kingdom Metazoa; phylum Mollusca; class Cephalopoda; order Sepiida; family Sepiidae; genus Acanthosepion; species Acanthosepion lycidas. Next base: position 23,245,144 of record OZ010599.1, read on the forward strand.
ATCAATGCAAATGTAAAGATTTTATTTTGTGACAAGTATTTATATACAAGAGCAGAAATATTATTGATTTTTCAAAAAATTTCTGCTACAGGGGTGCTTTTATGCTGAGCGTTCATTAGAAGGAGAAAAAAATTATCCATTATGGAATTTTTTCTTCCTATGTTATAACGTCGTTACAACAGCATCATATTTTGTTTTCGTCAATAAAACCACCACAAAGACAAATCCAGATTTGAACGTTTTGGTAGTGAGAGAAGCCTGGGGAAAGACATAAAAATAAAAGCAAATACACTGTAGGTACTTCCATTTTATCTTTTACTTAAAAATTACAAAAATATCTTATTTTAAGGGATTTTTTTAAAGAAATTTCGGGTGGACCCAAACTTTTGGCCTGTAATGTATATCTTGGAATTCACCTAATATAAGGCTCGAGAGCTACTTGAGTCAAAATAATAATGATGACTGTGCTGTGTGGTATGAATAGAAGAAAATATTAGGAAATAAATATTATACTGTTAAGAAAGAAAGGTGACGATTGATTCTTGACTTGAAGAGGCCAAGATTCAGTGGAGTACTTATACGAGTGTCTATTAAAAATAAAAGTGGCAGTTCTTGAGGAAGAGCATAGTGGGACTTTTGTCTTACATTTGGAGCACGGGAGAAACGAGGGTGATTCGACACCGTGGAAGTGACAGGTTATGCCCTAGCTGTAAATATCAGTTGGAACTAACAATGAAGCTCATCTAATCTTTTGCCACGGAAATAGTGATAGAATAGCGACAGAATTGTAAGGCTGCGTCTGTGAAAAGAGGCTGCAGAGTGGAAAATAGGTAAACCTCCTACAAGACCGCATAAGCGATTTTAAACTCTGTCAAAGCTGAAAAGTAAAGATTGATCAATGCCAGGCCAATTGACCGTTTCCTTAAACTGATCTGTAAATGAAATTTTGTATCAAACTATTTGGCCTTAAAGGGTGTTATATATGAAATTGCCTGCCAACGCAAAGATAAACTGTATACACCTTGCTTATTCTTTATTTTATCATTCTGTCGGATTCCGATCCATATTTGATTTACATTTGACCCTAAACTCACAATTTTACTCAGTATTACTGTCTCATATTTCTCCAACAACACATAACAAATCAGATAATGAATAATACTCGTTTTGTTCTTTCCACGTCTTGCTCTTTCTCATAGTTACGAATATTATTTTTGGATATATAAATGTTAGGGAGTTTATAATTATTTACTCAAGAGTTATAATTCACCTACAAAATCTTTTCTCAAACTTTTTGACCCTCAAAGGAATTTTTTAATCAAATTGATGTCTCGAATATGCTTGACTTGAAATAATATATTATCTTCTTAAAAATGTCTTATTTTCACTCTTGGAAAAAATATTGTCTCAAACTGAAACTCAAAGGAAATCTTTAATCAAACTATTTGATCTTTTTGTATCTCGAACTTTTTGAGACTCAAAGGAAATCGTGACTCAAAATATTTAATCTTTGTATCTCAAACTATTTGACACTCAAAGGAAATCTTTAATCAAACTATTTGATCTTTTCATATATCAAACTGTTTGATGCTTAAACATTTTTGTCTCCTTACGTCGATTGATTCAGAAAGAAATTTTTATTTCAAACTGCTTGACAAAATAAAAGATTCCTTGCATCAAAGTGTTTTCCAATTAAAGGAATCCTTTGAATGTTAAAGAAAGATTTTTGTGATTTTTTGTTTTCTTTTTGTCTTTTGTTTGTTTTTTGTTTGTTTTTTTTTTGTTTTTTTTTTGTTTTTGTTTTTTTGCTTTGTTTTGTTTTTTGTCTCATCGATCTGTACTTTACATGAAGTTTTATATCATCAGAAAATTTGAAAAAAAATCAAAAGAATTTTTGTCTTTCTTAAAAAATGTACATTTGGTTGAGCCGTTTCCCATATAAATTTCCTCTCAAAGGCATTTCGAGGTTTAATACCCCGAGACAAATCTTCTTCGGCTGGAATAAACAGAAAGACAGACATACTCTTCAGATCATTATTTTGAATATTCAAAAAAATAATATTTTTTTCTTCCTTTTAAAGATCGGATTGAATCATTCGTTTTCCAAATTTAATGTCTGATTCACCAATGTAAATACGACTCTCCAAATCTGATGAAAACTCGTAATATTCATTCAAAGTTCAATTGATTTAATTAGAAATAGTTATAAATTCATGTCTCAAGCTTTAACTATTTAGGATGAAAATTTTTCTCCCGTATTCCTTATTTATTCATTTATTGTGTATATGTGACTTGGTTACGTTTAAACTAAGTAGTCTTACACTTACTTCAAAGAACCCTAATCTACTGGAGAAAAAGAATAAAAAATCATTTTACATTTCAAATGGCTAGATGTAACATCGCTCTTCAAAAATTTAAACGCAATTTTAATTGTTATCTTCTGTTTTCTTAATATTAAGTTCTTTTATTGTTCTCTCTCCTTTATTTCTAAACATCACTGCTGAATGGAGTAACTATTCTGTTAATGTAATTGAAAGGTTGTTCTTTTTCTTTTTTTTTTCTTTTCTTTTCTTTTTAAACAAGCAGTTTTTTTTTTGTTTTTTGTTTTTGTTTTTTGTTTTGTTTTTTTGCAACAGGCTGACAAGTGTTAAACTCCTCACAGTATTTAGTATTGTTGAATTCATCGCTAACTTTTTTTGTCGACATTTACAAACTCTACGTTTCGTTTAAGTTCGCAACCAATCTATGAAATACAAAAACAATATTACATTTTTATTAAGTAAGTATTTGTTATTTTAATCATGAAATTGTTTTTAAAATAGTTGGAGTATTTTATATTATCCTAGAAGCCGCCTTTCGGCCGGGCTTTAGCTTAGCTCCTGCGGAGGTCTTTTGGGCCTTCGGCTTTTTACATTCAGCGTCCTATGTATGTAAAAGTTATAAGAATTAAACATGATAAAATCATTTTATGTTTATTCGACAACTTAATTCAACATAATCTTTCTTCGTATACGCAACCGATCACCGTCGTTTATTTACATTTATTTTGCGCGCAATTTTTATTTTCTATTAAAATCACCGTTCTTTATTATCACTTCACATAAAGACACTCTTAAAAGACATTAGGGAACGCTAACTATGTAATATTTCGAATACGTCACAGTATGCGTGCTAGAAAAAGAAAAAAAAACATATGAGCAATGTACTGTGGTCAGCTTAAGTTTTAATTACTGGTTAATTAGACGATATCAATTGCAATTGCGACGAAAAGCGAAATTAAACCTTTAATTTTTAAAAAAATTGTTTTTTAAAACTTTGAACTCTGTTCAAGATTTAAATTTAACTTTAAATGAGTTATTTATTTAATTTTTAATCGCGTGTTATTTCAGGCGAATAGACATTGCGCTCTCTTTATAGGGATTTTTCAAGCGTAGCTCAGATGTGGTACAAAGGCCGAAAGTATGAGGCACCCGGTGAGGATCGAACTCACTACTCAGTCGTAATTGTTCTAGCGAGACAAGCTTGCTAACCATTACACCGCCTTGAGGTGACCCAAGGTTACCTTAGATGTGGCACAAGGCCGAAGGTATGAGGCATCCAGTGAGGATCGAACTCACTACTCAGTCGTAATTGTTCTAGCGAGACAAGTTTGTTAACCATTACACCACCACGAGGTGCCCCTGCGCTCTTTTTATATAGATGTTAAATAATAAAACTTTTAACTTTTCCAAAAAATAAATGAAAATTTATTCTACTAAGCTATGCAACCTCGTAAAACTGACTGCACCTTGAACCCTCTTACCTGTTGGCAATTCTCAAAATTTGGTTTCGATCGGTCAATGTATGGCTATTTTAGAGGATGTAACGGGCGAACGGACGGACTAACGGATGTCACAGAATTTTATATATAGATAGATTGGTTCTAATTTATAGCTCCATATTGGGTTTCATCCTTATGCTAAGTAATCTGCTGCCAATTAATATACTTATAAAATCATTAGAAACCACAAGTGTTTACTGTGCATTTTTCTATAAATGTAAATGTTCTGATGAGCTTTCCTCTTTGGTACCTAGACTTTTTGAATTCAAGCACAGTACTAGATTGACGGATAGGTCTCATCAATTTACAGTTGAAATGGCTAGATGGAATCGCAACTTCTATGCTAAAAGTTACTTTTTTTCACATTTCTTGCTTGTGGAACTCTCTTCCGACTTCTAGCTTTCCAGCCAACTTGATATTCAAAAAATTAAATGCACTATTGTAGCGCACATCACCACAATTATTTATCTTTGACGGGGAATGACGCGGAAAAAGGACAAGTAAAGACGCTGGAGGTTACCAAACATGTAGCGGTCACAATGCGATTTATATTTGACGTAAAATGGCGCGTAGTATAAAATACAAGACAGAACGTAATGGTTCAAATCATAACAATTGAATTTATTAGTGTTGATGTACATGCATATAAGCTGAAGGTTTGAATGAGTTATGTCACTTAGATTTGGAAATATTTGTACCTGAGCTCATAAAGATGAAGTAATTATTAAACTGAAGTTTTAGAAGAATAAAGTTCCTGTTGCATGTTAGGAAATGTGAATTGGTAAAGTTGGTAAGATTTCAGAAGAGTCAAGAGTTCGTACTTGCGTGAATTGGTAATGTTCTTTAACGTCTGACCGCATGGTCAAGACGGGAGCTCTTGAAGATTACATTTTGGCAGCAAGGAATAAGATGAATGGAGAGTAAACATAGAGAGAGAGAGAGAGAGAGAGAGAGAGATTACACGTGTTTTGTTCATGTAAGGTAGTGTATCACGTGACTGGCTCAAACCTTAGTGAGCGGGAAATTTCATTCCTCGCGTGCAGGATATCTGATTGGTCGGAATTGACCAATCAGCGAGCTAGTTTTGAGGAGATTAACCAATGAATGCTTCTCGCATGATTTGTATGTATGATGGTGATGATAATTACCACACTATCAATTGCTATCTTCTGTCTTCTTAATTCTTGTTCTTTTTTTTTTTCTATAGTCTTAATAAAGTTTTCTTTCCTCATATTCTCCCACGCTCAGTAACTTTTTGCGTCTTAGTGACTTTTTGCCTTGCTTGTAATAGAAATGATTAAAAAAAAACTTATTGGGCATTATTGAGGTTAACTGGTCCACTTGTAAGAACTAGAGAAAAATGATTTGGGGAACACATTTTAGATTTCCATTCCTTCAGCCTTGAGCACGACGTTTGTTGGAATAGAAAAATATTGATATTCTATCCTTTTTTTTTTTTTTTTTTTTTTAAGCATTTCACCCCAAACAAGGCGGGAAGCCACTAGGACTCAAGGGGTTACAGAAAATTTAGAGCAAGATCAGATAGGAGTGATAGAAGAAAGGAGGAGGGTAGTGGATAGATCAAGGCAACTGGAGATGTCGATTGACATTACACTTGAATAGCTGGAGGTTATAGCTCTCAGGGAAACAGGAACAGGGAGGGGAGTTCCACAGGCGAGAGGTGCGAGACATGAAGCTATTGGAGTAGAAGAGACGGCTACATTTAGGAGTTTCGACAGTGAAGGGGTGAGAGCGGGATGCCAGCCTCGTAGGGCGCTTGAACTTGTTCATAATATAAATACACGGTTAAATCGACCCTTGATTTTTTAAAGAGTTATCTGTATTTTGTTTTTATTTACAAATGTCAATTTTGAAATTGTGCTTACATCATTGATAACTACGTACTGTTTAAGTTCTCCTTTTCATAATTCGGAGTTTTTCTCATTTTTTTTAAATTATTTATTTCATCATTTTATTGAAGTTTTTTTTTTTTTACAAACATGCCAAGTTTTACGTGTGATGAGACCTTCAGAGGTATGGAATATTGGATAATCTTAGCTGAAAATTTCCCAGATATAGATAGTAAATAAATTCTAAAGGTGGAAAGTTGGTTAACAGTAAGGAAATTAAAATCGGCGAAACCAAATTTAAATCCCAACTGAAATAATCTGTGCCCAATACTTAATAACGCCGCCAGAAAAAATATGTCAGCGGTTAGATCATGAAACTGTGGCAAAGAAAGGTAGATTATCATGTTCGATATACTACAAATTTGAAAAGAAAGCTAAAAAAAAAATGTCTTCGTTCACTCTCAAAAATATTACACCAGAATTCTCTCCCTTGATTACGTTATCTATATATGCTTGTTGTATGTGTTACTGAAATACAGTAGCGTGCAAAAGTCTTCGAAAATTTTAAACTATTGTAAATTTCTAATAATTACCACCCAAAAAATGAATGTTTTTTATTGTGCTGTCTACAGATAAAACTTTGGCCATATTGGAGTCAGATTCACATCTAATTATCGTATTTATTTAGCAAGAGTTTTGAATAGGGAGAAAAGATTGCACGGTAATATATTATTATTTGAAAAATAAACTACCGTAATTCCCCATGTATAATACGCCTTCATCCATAATATACACCCCTAACATTGTGCTGAAAGTGTGGGAAAAGGCTTCTCCTCATACATAATACGCACCCCTTGTTTGGTAATCAACCCCTATAAATTGTACCTCCCCAATTTCATAATGGCCAGCGTTTCCTACTCTTATTTAAAAAAATGGTTTTAAACATAGAATAATATTATTAGGTTGGTGCAAAAATAATGACGTAATGATGTCGTTTTTTGACGTTCAAAAATACGTCAGAAAATGACATTATTACGTCATTATTTTTGCACCAACCTAATAGTTTAATTTAGTTTTATGATAATTCTTATTTTATTTTACGGCAATTTATTAAAGATATTTTGTAGCTGAGCATAATACGCACGCCTGACTTTGCTTATTATTTTTTTTAGAAAGAAATGCGTGTTATACACAAGGAATTACGGTATAATTATTTACCCGGTGCCCCACGCAGCAAGATGTGGCACAAGGCCGAGTTTAAAGTGGGGTATCCGAGCCCGTAAGCTCGGGCAAAAATTCGCTTCAGACCACGTAAAAACGGAGTCAGATTCCCGAGACGAGACTCCGCCCCTCGGCAGTGCCTCTTCTGGGGGATACCCTCTAACATAAGCCAGGTAATTAGGAATTACGGTATATGCTGAGTATCTCTGTGACGTTTTGATGTAAGCTGTAGCCACCGTTAGTTGTATATTTTTTCTCTTTTTGCATATATGATTGATCCCTTGTGAATGCTGGATTTTTTATTATCCACCCTGTAGTGGTCTAGTTCTTTCGGATATCGGAGTTACCATTATGTAGTGGCTTGTTAATAAGAATGGACAATTGTAGTTGTCTGTTTACGGCTGCGTGAATAACATGACCACACAATTTATATTAAACGTAAAATACCACAAAGCAGAAAATACAAGAAGGAACAAAATGATTTTAAAACATAACAACTGTATTTATTTGTGTGTTGATTTACATGCTTAGAAGTTAAAGATCTGATGGAGTTATGTCTCTTAGACTGGAAATATTTTTATCTGAACTCACAAAAGTTGAATTAATTCTAAAGCTGAGAAATGCTGGATAAACTGTAGTTTTAGAAGAATATTTTAAAGAGAAAAGTTCTTGTTACATGTTTTGAAATGTTCTGTATGTTTGTAATGTAGGTTGGAAAAGTTCGTACGTACGTGCATGCCTGAATATGCTTTTAACTTCTGATCGTCCGTGGTCGAGACGAGAATTCTGAAGATCACATCTTCTTAGGCGAATGAAGAAAGGAGAGAGAGAAAAAGCAAGATTGTGTCTGCTATTTATAGATAAAGTAATCCCGTGACATGATCACAGTAAAATTGTCGGGAAAACTTGACTTGGTCACGCGCTGGAAAAAATATTATTGTGCGTGGGTGGATTGCAACGCCCACTTGTGTGTTTATTGACCAATTAGGAGCTGATATTTCCTGAAGATATTTACTAAGCTGAGTAGTCACTCTGATCAACTTTTTGCACAAAAATGTACAAAATTAGACATTGATAAGGAAGTGGTATCGAGATACTACAATACTACATCCCCTTTCACAGAAACGTTGTTCGCCTTTCAGTCCGCTATTTTGATGACATGTTATGATGAACTATGTTAAGCATGGAGAATTACGGTATTAGCATTATATAACTTATATTATAATAAAATATTATTATTTAAAAATAGCACCTCATCTTAGCTGCTTTGAGAATCATTTTTTTAACGAAAATCCGAGATGGTGTACTCGCTTGAATAAAATATAGTGTCGTGGGGCTTACGGCTTAAAATGAAGTTGATTTACCCAGTCCAAGAAGATTAATGAAGGCTGATAATGACGAGGACGAGGAAACACACAGGTAATTTTAACAAAACAAAGTAGAATCAGCAGCTCGTTTCAGGAAAATAAATCAAAATTCAAAGTTATAACGTATTCTTTTATATATATATAAAATGAGGAGAAAGAGTTTTTCTCAACAATCCAAGCTCAGTATTTCAATCTATCTGTGACGTCCCCCGGTGTCGCTGCGCCAAATGTGACGTCTGCCTGGCCGCGTCCGTCGTGCTATCCTGTCCTGTGGCGACCAACTGGCTTGGTATTGGTCGCGGCACCAAATGTGACGTTCTAACCTTTTGGTGATTCGGGTGGGAATCTGGTTAGATTCGGTATAAGCCTTGTCGTTCCCAGCTCGCCTCCAACGTCTGGTTACCGAAGTAACTCTTTTGATTTCTAGTCTAACCTACCCCCGTTGTGATTTGATCTTAGGTAGACGAAATCAATCAGTCGCCGGGCCGTAATGCAAGTCAAGTTCGAACAAGGGTAATACCACACAAGTATATGCAAAAGAAAACAAAGTAATAGCTCGAAAAGTTCAAATGTGTTAAAATAAAAGAATAACAATATTTTATATCTGGTTGCTGAATACAGGACTGCGTCTTTCTACCAATCCGCTTATATGGATTCGTGACACTTTGTGTTTGTTAGGCGAGTCCTAACATCATAATTTATTCTTTTAAGAAACTGGTTTTGGTGTATCTTCAGGCGATATTCGTAAAACTTGTTTTGGTGGTGTGAGTCTAAGTCGTTCTTCAAAAATAAATTGTTCTTGGTTAGAAGTTGAGGTCGAGACTTGCGTGAATCTTAGTCAGCTTCTGCGAGGCGGGTCCTCAGAGCTCTCAGCTCACTGCAACTGCTTGCCTGTCTCCAACTGACAACTCCAACTGCTACTGCCGCAACTCGTTGCGACTCTGCTTATATGGAGGCCGACCAAAACCGGGGTGGGCTTGTCCGGGTTTGAGGTTTCTTGATAATTCTAAATACACAATCCACTTCTTTGTTTTCAGTCAGGAAAATTTATTATTTTCCATTTTTGAAAGTCCTTCCAGATTCTTCCTTTTTCATATGGGTATCTCACCCAATCCCTTCAGGGGGCGTCAACAGGTTTCCCCTCTCTCTCACAGTGGCATCTCATACCGGTCCCTTCAGGGGGTGTCAACAGGCCTCTACTCCTACTTCACATGATTACCTTCGCCTAACGCTCACGCCACCATTCAGCCAATGGGCGCTCAGCGGCATGGGTGTGGCTAGACTAGCCTCGGTTTAAAAAATCTTGCTCAAAGAAAAAAAAATTATCTCCCTTTTTTTTTCTTTTTCTTTTCTTTCTTTTCTTTCGTAGTGTGATCCCTTAATCGCAATTCTTATCCTAAATGTCACCTGGAATTCATCACCCGGGACCTTCGCCAAATAAGTGGGTGGTCAATTGGACGTATTGCGCTACAGCCAATTATTCGTTTCGATAAAATAATTTTCTTATCGTGGCCAGCTTCGACATAAAACAGATGTTCTTTTCTTTCAAATGATGTGGGGGTGGTCCAACGGACATTTTTCCCGCGACCCAGTGCATGACCTAATTAATATTATCTCTCAGTTTCGCAGGTCACTTGACCAACCTGAAACCTTCACCATTGCCATGGGCAGATCGGCTATATCTTATTCGGTGGGTTGTCATAAATCAAACGCGACAGATACGAGATCCTACCTTCTTCGCTAATGAAAATAAAATCTTTATCACTTTTCCCTGTTAAAAAAATAACACCGCTTAGTGTCCTTTTCGTGATGGCTTCTTATCACCTAAATTTAATTCTCGCCTTTTTCTTTCTTTTTTTCTTCTTCTTTCTTTCTAGCAACCTAAATAGTGTCACATATCTCTCTTTGTCTTCTTTTGAAAGTATGCCATGATATGTCACTTCGGTGAGGAATGAATTCCCTTAACTTTGTTTTAAACATTTTTTTAATATTATTTTCTGTTTAATCAGTCGTATAAACATTACCTCCTCATATGTTCATACAAGTTTTTAATGTTGTTTTTTTTTCTTTCCTTTCAACTGTGTACACATTAATGTAATTTCTTTTTGTTGATACATGCATTAACTGTTTGTTTAAAATTCAGGTTTTGTCAATTGTTTTTACCTGGACTCACATGAGTCCACCAAATATTGTTTGTGGAACAAATTTACTCGGAGCCATTGAACAATTAATTGAAAAAACGTCGCAACAAAAGAGGTGATACGTTTTAGTAAAAATAAAAATTAGTACAAATTATCTATTTACACTATTTGTCCTCGCCTTTACTGTTACATTCACGACGTTTCGGCTGTTGTACGCTCGGGTCTTCTTCAGGTAATATTTGTTGAAATTTAGAACCAAACCCCTTTATTTAGTCCTCGGGGCCTAGAGGATAAAAGATTTACATGATTGATCCAAAATCTGACTTGACTCAAAGAGTTTTGAGTTTAATCCCTGGCGTCAGAGGGGAGGACAAAAAACTTGGTGAGTTGTCAAGGCGAATTAACTAAAACTGAGATATCCAAAGGCATGGCATGTGGAATAAGAACAATCTACAGCCAACAGTATTTACCGTACTGTCGAATCCTTATACCGGGATTATAGCTTGAAATCTTCATTACCGGTAATATTAACAAGTTTATCGCAAGCACTAAGTTCTCGGTGTAAAATTTATCGAAAGTAAAAAAAAGGCTTCTGTCAAAACGTTGTTAATTTAATTTTGAAACATTGGACTTGTTTTACTTTCAAGGGATCGGAATTAAATGTAACTGGGGAGCTAACGCTCACCTGACACCACAAACTTATAACTCCGATCACCGACCTTTGATTTATAGAATGCAAGGTGGTTTGCGCTTATTGTGCTGCATCTTGTATATGATATGTTTGTAATTTATATATTTCCGCTATGGGGTTGATGATGTCTTTTTATCCTTCCAAACAAAATTATATATATATATATATATATATATATATATATATATATATATATATATATATATATATAATTATTTTTGAAAAATATGATTCCATTAATACATAAGAGTTCTCATGTTTCAAAAATAGAAGCTAAAAACTAGCTCTATTTCAACCTCAAGCGAATTTTGGAATAACTAATCTTGAAATTTACGGATCTTTATAAGCATATACATTCGTAATATTAATTGCATGGAAACGGCGAAACCAATTATTTTAATGAGGAGCGTAAGGGGTGAACATATTGTATCAACATATTAGTTACTTTCAGAAAGAGTTTAAGTTAAGGTAGGGTCGGGGTGTCTATTTTCAAGCGGATGATGACATCAGTTTGAAGCATGTCGTCTGGTCTGTTTCAACGACAGAGAGTTGTTGGCATATATTTATTTTTATTTCCCTTTGTGACCATTAATCCACTTTTATTCAATAATCACATTATTATTAGCATTAGTATTACGGAAGGCTATTTTAAGCTGTTTATATATATATATATATATATATATATATATATATATATATATATGCACAAAGTAGTGTATGTATATATTGTATACATAGTTAAAGTTATTACTTATATCAGTATATGTATGCTTACAGAAAAATTGCTGGCCATTTATCTTATATTCAAAAGCAGTTCGGCCGTCTATCCTCGCTTGAGACAAATCCCGCAATGAAATAATCAGACATTATTTGTTATAACGAAGTCATGAAATCACCTATGCTGAAAATACAACACACACGCACACACACACATACACATACACATACATACACATATACATATATACATTAAGAAATGGACAAAGTCCGACAATTTATTTATTAAAGACATTTTTATGTTTAACGTTCTTTTTATAGATACAAGTATTTAAGTAAATGCTCTGTTTATAATAAACAGTATTAAATAACATTTACCGGCCTGAATGTCCGAGAAATTTTCATAGAAAATATTCGTCCTTTGACAGGATTCGAACCTGCATCCTATACGAGGTTCATGGAAGACTGAAGTTTATAAGCAGTAAATTCGACCTTGCCTACCGAACGCTCCTTTGTGGCCGAGTCGGTTAAGGCACGTCAGCGTAAATGACGGTTCCGTATAGGATGCAGGTTCGGCATTTAAGCTGGTACCTGCAGGGGCTGTTGATTAGGCCTTCGGCTTGTTCCCGAAGTCTTTGCATATTCTCAGCTTTGGAAGCTCTCCTAGCTGCCGTTTGATCTGGGCTTTCATTTGCACGGGACTTTCTTTTCCTCGCTGGGGGACATGCGCGTTAGTACGAAAAGGTGTAGACGAGTGGCCGCTCAGGGCAACTTTCATTTCACGATTTGATAGGAACGACTGGATTAGCTTAAAAATATGCCCAGAGATACTGTAACTTTTCAGCTTGTGCAAAAGAACTGAATGCCAGACCCTGTCAAAGGCTTTCGAAATGTCAAAAGCTACAGCCCGGGCTTCGGCGTTTTTATCAAGATCATGATAAACACTTTCCGCATTTATCGTTAGTTCATCAGCAGTTGACCTGGAAAAACGAAAGCCATATTGCTTGTCTGAGAAAAAGCCTTGCGATGAGAGATGATGAACTAGAAATCGGCTTTCCTCAGCTATCACTTTGACTTTAGATGGGATGAGTGAGCGAGGGCTATATATATATATATATATATATATATATATATATATATATATATATATATGTCGGCAACACACCAGAAAACACGCCCTCTTGTAATTGTAGAATGGAAAACAGCTGCCCAGTTGGAGGTATCTGTAATTAGAAAAATTTGGTATACCAAGCTACCATTTTTCCAATAGAAAATATTCATGATAAGATAGTATACATATACTTCCGCTGGGAGTTGGAAACAGAGACTCTACAATCATCAGCATTCCTTCTCCAATATTTCTTTAAGACGCCAAACTAAGCATTATTGGAAAGTTAAAGATACAGACTTCACCCCACAAATTAAATAGGATATCATCTGTCAGTCTCAAACTCCCAGCAACTTCCGGAACAGATGCAGTCTATGCATACAACAGAAAATTATAATAATATAATAAGAAGTTATAATAACATGATAATAAATATAAAAATGCTGATCTATTATTTTCAAGTGCAGACATAAGAAGAAATTCAAAATTCCCTAAAAACATTGACTTTGGGGTAGATACACTTGAAATGTTGATTCTTATTTTTTGATATGGGTACTAACATATGCGTGTACGTATAATCTTATGTATGTAAGTCAGGTTTTTCTGATGCAATGCAATGCTACTGGTATCATATGTAAGCCAGTACTACCTGTTGCATGGTTGGGCAATCAGCGACTAAAGCGGTTCCGCCACCAGGTCTACCTGGAGGAGGAGGGTGGCTAGAAATCCTGCAAAACAAAAACAAAACCTGGCAATGGGCGGAGAGGTCAATGGTCATCTAGCAATCTCTGCGCGAGGCCAGATTTTGGTTGGTATCCAGACGCGTAGTTAGTTCACTGAGGGTGGTACCTCCCAAACCTTTTGGCAGTCACTTAGGAGAAGGAAACTGATAGAAAACCTGTCTCATGGCCACACTAGATATCTTGCAACTGTTTTGTGGTGAGGGTCGATGCAGTGCTGTGCAAGCTGCATCCAACCTTAAAACCCGCACGGGCATTACTGACAACTTGCTAGTTTGTAATTTTTTCTTTCAATCCAAGTCCGATGACGATGGCAATGCAGCGAACGTACAGGTCTGATGGGCTGGAGGTGCGTAGCTGCTAGCCTGCACATATCGCGGCCTCTGGGTAGATGTAAAGTCACTAGCTTATGCCACAAGGAATGCAGATCGGTGGCTGGGTTTATGAGCCACTGTCGTTCACATAACCGCGATGAATGCAGTGTTGTTAAGTGAACGGCTGGACATGTCAGTGATGGTCATACTCGCTTTACGAGTCGACAGCCACCACATGTTTGTATATGTTATATATTATATATATTCATATGTATATGTTATATATTATACTATATATATTGCTTTTCACACATTTTTATATATAGATCTGTAGATATATTTAGTTATGTGATTGTCTTGCCGATGTCTAGATCAGTTATAATTTTTATTTAATAATTTATATATATATATATATATATATATATTAATTTTTATTTAACAATTCATATTTTACTATTATTAATAGCATTATCTTTATTGTTTTTGTCCTTTTCTATTTTTTATATTCTAAATTTGTTCTTTATAATTATCTAAATTTATTAGGTCTATTTATTGATTTAATTAATTTATTTTATTTTATTATATTATTTATTATTTTATTAACTTACATTGACCTCTCTTTGGATTAATGTCTTCCTTGGAATTATCCCTATTATATATATATATATATAGTTTTAAAGTGCGCTATATCTATAGGATAAAGTGCTCAATATCAGAGATAGGGTGTGTGTAAATATAAAAGTAAATATTAAAGTCAACACTCAGAGGCGACAGGTTGTTTCATGCTGGACTCAATCGTCAGGCCGCCTGATGATTGCGTCGAGCATGAAACTTCAATGACTTCAATGTTCACTTTATATATATATATATATATATATATATATATATATATATATATATATATATATATACCAATAGACTCGATATTACTTGTAGATCCTTGCTTGACCCAGCTAAAACTCTGCGATGGAGCGTTTCAAGAGAAAAGAAAGTCGTGGCTCTTTTTTTAACAAGCTGCAATAAAAATATTTATTAAAAATTGAAAAACAAGATGTACAAAAGTAAGTGAACCCTTACATTTAATATTTGGTGACTGCTCCTTTTGAGGTTACAGTGTCAACGAAACTTTTTCTATTATCTTTAGATTGTTTCTAATAGTAATGGGTGGCAATTTTTTACCATTCTTCTTGGCAAAATTCCCACAGTTTCTCGAAATTTACCTGGGTTTCTTACTTGCATTGCCTTCTTTCATTTGCATCAACAGATTTTCAAATTGGGTTTCGATCAGGTCTTTGACTAGGCGGCTCAAACAGGTTTGGTTAAATAATTTAGGCATGTCATGTCGATTTATTTTGATTGTGACCCTTTCACGTTCATGGATTAATTTTCAGAAAAATAATAAATATTAGGTTGGTGCAAAAATAATGACGTAATAATGTCGTTTTTTGACCTTAAAAAATACGTCAAAAAACGACATTATTACTTCATTATTTTTGCACCAAACTAATAAATAAAATGAAAAAGTTACCTCCCTTATACTGTGGAGAGAAAAAAAACACGTGAATTTTTAATTTTGAAATCTAGAACGCTGCATAACGCACTAAAAGGAACAGTAAAATGTTTTGAATTTACAGAGATACGTCTACACATTCACAGACAATTTAACCCCCTTGAAGAAGGTCTCAGATAGGACGAAAAATAGTTGTGAAAATAAAAATTATTTGAAATAAAATTTTGGTATTTTTCTTAATAAATTTTCTAAGGCTATCAAGAAATTACCTGTTTGAATGAAAATATGCTGCCTAAATATACATATATCTATTCAACTGTCTCTTCCCTTTTGTTTCCAGTTTTCAATAAAACCTCGCTGTTGCTCACATGTTCGGTCCATGGTATAACAACAATTCTGTTATTATTTCAAGTCTCTTCCTCATCTTTGAGGAGATTGTCCAGCATTCACTGCCATAAATGAAGTCAGATATCACGTAACAGTTCAATACTCTTTTCTTTTCTTTGTCTCCAACGAAATTTTTCTTTGAAATGCTCACTCCACCGAAAAAAAAAATCCAGAGGAAATTCAGCTTGTCTCGCTAGATCAATTACGACTGAAATAGTGAGTTA
Organism: Acanthosepion lycidas; assembly: GCA_963932145.1. Taxonomy (NCBI): domain Eukaryota; kingdom Metazoa; phylum Mollusca; class Cephalopoda; order Sepiida; family Sepiidae; genus Acanthosepion; species Acanthosepion lycidas. The sequence goes on from OZ010599.1 coordinate 23,261,234, forward strand.
GATCCTCACTGAGTGCCCCATACATTCGGCCTTGTGCCACATAAGCTGCACTTAGTAAATCATCATAGAAAATTCAAGGGAGATAAATGATTTCTCTATTATTTTTTTTTAATTATGTATCGTTAAAAAATTACACTCGTTAATGTAATTGTTGCTTATTTACGATAATGAATGATTGACGAGAAGTCTGTTGGCTTGTTTAAGCGGATTGTATAAGGTTCAAATCCGTTAAATTCTTGAAACTGATTGCCTTTTCTTTTTTTCTTATTCTCTGTATTCGATTCTTCCGAAAAGTGTAGTTGGTTCTCTGCACAAACCTTCAGCACTATACACAAATCATATGTCTTGGTAGACTGTCCGCTTTCTATGAACTAACATCGAAGACAACGAGAGAGTCTATATTAAAAAAAAAAAAAAAAAAGGCAAAATAAATATAAATCAATTTTACACCTTGAGAAAATTTCTCAAGGCACGAAACTCGTTCGTATTTTTATTGTCTTTACAAATATATTTTCTTCATATCTGAATTTTTACACATGCATAGTGCAATTTTGGCAGCAATCCCTCTTTTATACAAAGGAACGGCAATGTTCTCACCAAAGTAATGAAATATTTTCTGCACGACTAAATGGGCATTGCACCTGACCACTTCTCCCAACAACAAAAAATTGATGCTTCGCCATTTGGTGAAATTTTGGAAGTGAATCATGCTGATAACTTTTCAGCACCATGTACTCATATATAAATTTTTGTCTGATTTCCAGTGATCGGAAATAACGTATTTACAGTTTTATTTCTTACGTAAGATAACATGCTAACAGATTGTTGGTTCTGTTTTTGTTTTGTTTTTTTAGTTTTATTCTTCTTTTAAGTTTCATGAAAATCTATAAAGAATATACTTTACGGAATTTTTATAATATCGATGTTTTCCTTTTTCTTTTCTTTTTCTCTCTTGTCATGAAAATGCATTTATTTTTAATAAAGACTTACATTCAAATTTAAGTTAGGTAACATCTCAATTAAAGTAAGGGAAATAACTCTGTAATCTTATAACCGGATTACTTCCCTTGTATCTAGCAAATTTTAACAATCGTTCATGACGAGAGCTGTAACCCCATGTAGTCTTTTTCATCTTTTATTACTTCACGGCGCACTTGTACACTAATTAAAAATCTGGAACGGACTTGAAATTTCAATACGAAAAAATATTTGTAAAATGTGAAAATGATAAAGAAGTCCCATGAAATAAGAATTTTTTTTTCAGAGACTTAGTGTACTATATATTATGTTTATTTATTTGATGAGTAAAGTGTTCTTTGTACTACTGACGATGGTAGGTAATATGGTGACGTCATAGCGATGGTGATGAAACGGCAGGGAAGATTTAAATGGAGTTTTGTAACAAGTAAAAACAAGCAAGAACGTTTGAAGTTGACTCCCCTAGAGAGACGGACACACAATTTAATATCTGAAATTAAAACACCCGGAATCCTAACTTAAAAATCAATTTATCTTTCTAGCCCACGAACGTGCCGGTGTCACATGACGAGGGCAGAGTTTTATGTTCACTCTTTTCCCTGACTATGTTCCTTTTCAAAATAAGTAAGGACAACTTTGACAGATTTTAACGAAACAAAATTAACTAGAATTATTAAAATTGGGTTATGTTTCTATTTCACGAGTGCGCCAATTAAAACATATCTCAATGAAAATTCCATAATTATATGGATCTAAAAATGTCCGCCATTTTAAATACATGGATTCTTGAAATGAGGCGATGGTTGAAAGGTATCTGCAGTTTCTAGCACACGTGCGTTAAATCCTTAGGACTGGTAATACTAAAAAGTTAAAGGAAGATGCTATTTTTCCGGTCCCGGTAAAACAGACAAACATGCTTTTAAACTGGTCTCGGTAAAACAGACACCAGGCTATTTTGCCGGTATTTTTTTTTTTTTTTTTTTTACGAAGGTGTTGCGAGCCGGTGTATGCGTTGACAGATAAACACATGTGTCTCATGAAATGCCCACAACAAACATGGCAGACTCGGGGTATGAGTCCACGTAAAGAAATAGAAAGAAAAGACAAGAATCAATATATATGTACAAACGAATGATAATGTATTAACAATAAAGGTTTACAAATGACGAAGACAAATATGTGTGCGTCAAATGAATGTGAAAACAGTTTGGGTTCAAAGTATGTGAAGCGGGTGAATGTGCGTACGTACGTATATGTCTGATTAGTTCATGCGTTTCCCAAAAGTGAGAAACGCGATCTCCGCGAAAAGTTACATGTTGACGAATAAGGTGAGAAGTAAGCAAAAAATAAAAATAAAAAAATATATATATATATATATATATATATATATATATATATAAAGAAAAACAAACCACTTTAAGGTACCATTATAATAATTTATTTCACCAGAGCCCTTTTAAAGGACGCCGGATCATCAGATAGCACTTCCAAAAATGAAATGAAACGAAAAATGAAATTAAAATTGATGGGTAAGTGTAAGTTTTTGTAATTTAACATAGTATAAAAGGAGTAGTTAAAGAGACATGGTAGAGTTTAGGGAGGGATTAATTTCATGTCTCTCTCAAGTATACTTCATGTTAGGGGAGGGGGAGTGACCAGACCTTGACCTATTTAGACGGTTAACTTAACGGAAGTGATATATTGAAATGGGAGGGGAGAAGGGAGAAAAGAAAAAGGAAAAAGAAAGAAGGGGAGAGGGAAGTAAAGAGAAAGAGGCTGTAATTGGGTTTTAGTAATTTATGTAAAGAATAGATTTTAATACTTGATAGTAATTTAGATGTCTAAAAAAACCCGAAGAAGTTAATATGATGCATGCTATCAATTTAAATATTTAATTTTTTTTACAAATAGTTTAGGGATTTAATATAAGTTAAATACTATATTTATAAACACATTTATAGAGAACATATTAAAAAAAATATTTTAAATTATAACAGTTTGTTTACCCGACCGATCGTACTTTTTTAATATTGTAAAAAACAGTTACGGTAACAACTTTATCAGTCTGAATCTAATTTATGAATGTAATTTGGCTCGCTAGAACAATTACGACTGAGTAGTGAGTTTGATCCTCACTGGGTGCCTCCTAATTTCGGCCTTGTGCCACATCTAAGCTACGCTTGAAAAATCGCTCTATTCACATATAGATATATATATATATATAGATATATATATATATATATATATGTATGTATGTATGTATGTATGTACAAGGTCTGCGGTGGGGCATGATGTGCAAACAACCAATCAGAGCTCTCCCTGCAAATGTCTAACTATCCTCCCTCCTTGGAATTCTACCTCGGCCTTCTTTTGGCTGCCTGATCTAACCCGTCTCCTTACGGCTTTGTGTGAGTGCCTCTCACCATCACTACCCGAGGAGCGTGGAAAATCCTCCGCCTTCCCTGAAATTCCAGTTAGGCTTTCTCCTTCTTGGTCACCTGACCAAACACGTCCCCCAAGGGCTAGGCGTGGTCTAGCCCAAACGGACAAATTTTAATTATCGTTCAAAATTCTTTCTTATCGTGCTTTTCTGAGTGGTCGTTTTCGCATCTGGGATTTATCTTTTTTTTTTTTTATCTCCTTGTCAACCCTTTGGTCAACAAGTGACAAAAAGGGAACAATCCCTTGATTTGGGAAGTTTTATTGAATTCCGGCAGACGTAACATTTATCATCCTCTACATATGTTCTTCCACAAACCCGTCTGCTTTTAAAAGTTAATCCTTAGCAATCGACCTAACTCGCAGCCAGAGGCCCTTCTTCCTCTCCGGCACTCAATGGACGTAAAAATATCTATTTCTTTCCGGGAGGTCCTTCGACCTCCAGAATAGCCCATCACTTAATCTCAGTTCTAATCGAAACTAGATGGTGTCTTTGTTTTACATCTACGGTGGACGAGAAATTTAATTAGTTTTTACTTTTTCCAATTAAAAAAATAAATATCCTTTTCTTTCATTTTCCCTCGTCTGGTCATCGCTTTATCTTCAGTTTATCAAAATTTAGTGTTTTTCAATTTACTAGCGACTTTCCAATAGTGTCATTTCTGCGCAATATTTCATTTCTTACATCAGAATAGAGAAAGATGCCTTCCAGAAACAAAGTTAAAAAAAAAAAAATAGAAAAAATACCTTAGAAATAAAGAGTGCGGAACTACTGCATAATTTTTTACATCATAATCAAGAAAGGTGCCTTTCAGAAACAAAGTATAAAGAACCAAGAAAATTTCGATAGAGACAAAGAAAAGAGTACTCGACTTCTATGTGATATCCATCCTTTTATAGGGTAGTGAATGTTGAACAATCTCCGCACAAATGAAGAGCAAACTGGAACCAAGAGAGAAATGTGGTTCTACAGAAGGATACTGAGGAATACATGGATGGAGGAAGTGGATAAAATAAAAGTCTTAAATAAAATAACAAAAATAGGGTATGCTCAGAATCAGAAAGAAATTTCTTAGAAACACAATTAAGAAATCATAGAAGAAAATATATATATATATATATATATATATAAATAAATATATATAAATATATATATATAATATATATATATATATATATATATATATATATATATATAAATAAATATATATATATATATATATATATATATATATATATGTGTGGCACCCTGCATTTTTAGAAAGACTAAAAAGAGATATTCATAGAAATATGATTTAATTTTTATTCGGTTTATTAACCAGTTGTTAGTTATTTAGAAACGAAGAATAATTGAGTTTTGAGAATAATTCTCTAACTGTATTTAGGCGATCCAAAGAGAAGAAGAAAAAAAAAAATAATAAAAAAGAAAGAGAAAGAGGAATAGATAATACAAAACCCGGTCATAAGTAAAACTAAGACAAGACAGGTGTCAAAATATATCAGGTCAAATTACCTGACCGAAATCCAGGGAAATAGAAATTGTTATATTTGGTTGAAGAAATAGAGTTTGGAGATAATAAAATAAAACAAAAAGAAGAGGAAAGACAGAAACATAATACGAAACCAGGTCGTAAGCGAAAACACACACGTACGACCAGCACCTAACAAGTGTCAAAATTATCAGGTCAAGCACTTGAACTAATTCCATGTCCGCGTAGGATGGAAGTTGTTAAGGTTGGCTGAAACAATAAAGATATATATATATAAATAAATAAAGATTTTTTAGAACAATGGAAACAAAATTTTAATCGGAGGAAAGGTGTTTTTTTGTGTTGAGGGGGTGACCGGTGGAACTGTATACAGATTCTGACCTGTTAAAAATTGGAACCCCACGATGATGAAGTGGAGACATTTTCAATTCAGATAATTAAGATTTTTGACTATCAGGTCTGACCAAAAACAAAGAAGGAAAGAAAAACGATTGTCTCGGCTCACAGATAGCGCCAATATTCTTTCCTGAAGTCACATCTAATTAGCGGCAGGCTGTTTTGACAGAACCCAGGTGAGAAAAAGCCAAGATTATCATTTTTCGTACGTGTGAAAAAGGCCAAATTAGATTTTGTTTTTT